>CANTUT010000217.1:17500-30326 GCA_947687605.1 Reutealis trisperma | reverse complement strand
ACAAACAAGACCACGCTTAGTATCCTAAGCAAGACTGCTAAGGAAAAAAATAAGGATTGACATTTGAAACCTTAAATAAAGAAAAAAACACTATTTTAACTATGGTTATGTCGAAAGAAGAGAGCTGACCCTAAACAGAGAGAGGCTCCCTAGGAGCTTAAAACAAAGAGAGCAGATTAAAGAGCTAGCTTTAGCCGAGAGAAAGGCGAGTAAGGCCGCAGAAAGAAAGGAGGCTGCTGAGCAAGAAGCAAAGATGGCTGCGAAGAAAGAAACTGTGGAACCAGTTGCTCAGGAGCAAACCATCCATGTGCATGATGCCAGTGGCGATGAACACATCCAGCCGAAGCCAATAGCAATCAGCACTCCGGCCATGGTCTTAGAGGCTATGGCAAAAATGGTTCCGGAGAGGTTGGAAGGAGAACAAGCAACCATTCCAATCGTTGAAAAACCATTGCCAACAAGTAGTGTTGAACTAGTTGCCCAGGATGAGGCCATTGCAGCCACTAGCACGGCCAAGTCACCAACCAGTGAGGAAGAAGTAGCAGCTCCAACTGCTGAAGATGTGGGAGATGCTGCAGAAAAGAATGATGCACAGGTTGGCGGCAACGAAGCCTCCGGGATGGATGTAGATTTGCACACAGAGAGCCCCCCAGAAAATGCTGCAAACAACGTCCCTGATGACAGACAGCCTCCTGCTATAGCACCCACCGAAGGCCGAGATAGGGAACAACTATCGGTAGAGGCTGCTCCAGAGAGGTTCAGGTTGAGGGCTTCTGCCAAGGAAGCAGAACCTCTAGACAGAAAAACTTCTAGTCAGATATTACTCTTGTTGCTCAATCAGTCACTGTGGAGCACACCGGAGCTCAGGGAAGGGAAGAATCATTAGTCCAGAGGCAGTGCAGACTGAAGTTTACTAACTCCCCACACTCAAGAGCAAAGAAAGACCCATTGTTTAGCTTCCGTCTTCTTCGTTGCCAATGAAGAGGTCGAAGAACGCATCTCCGGAGCAATGACCAGTCCGGAGCACACACTCGGCGCAAATAACTTATCCTTCCTCAAGGCTTGCTAGTTTCCTGGCTCTTTCGAACCAGATATTGAATAACCTGGCGATGAGGTTATATTATTAAGCATTGGTAGCAAACGAAGGAACCTCTGGAAATGGAAACAGGATAACCAGAAATGCTGAAGAGATTAAAGCTGCAATGATGCCTTGGATTCCTTATGTGCTCCTAGGCGACATGCCACATGAGCTTTCTCATCTCGTTGTAGAGCTGTCAGTTGTACCGGGACTTTGTGAAGATGACAGAAGGCTTGTACAACTGCTCCCAAGGCTCATGCTCTGCTCCAAGGATATTACTGCAAACTTTCAAATTCCACCAGAGCTGGACCAGCTTCGCCTTCAGCTTTTGAACCTGAGAAAGCAGGTTTGCTTTTGAATTTTAGACTTCAACCACAGGCACTGGCTCACTGCCTCGAACTAGCTCACAGGCTTGACTTTCCCTGCTACGTACGAGACAGGAGACTGGGCCGACTGCTTAGACGAGAACAAAAAAGGGGAGATGAAAACCCGTTCCCGATTGCCTTTGATTCTCATTGGTTTTGTCAAAACCTCGGCTTCGCCTTTGAAATCGGATACTGTTCCAATTTCCTACTGAGATAGGCAAGCAACGACTTTTGGTCGACTTAAGCCAACTAGACTTATTGCTTCGTCTTATGCTTTTGGTATCTGTCTTTCCATCCGTTCGCTTTGGGACCTGTTCTACCTTTAGTTTGGGATCTTAGGTTTGGGGGCCTTCTCCTTTGAATTGGCACTGGACTGAAACTAGTCAACTGAGCTATATCAGGGACTTAGCCTTCCGACAGGACTGGAATCTTCGACTGGAACGAACCACCTCGAGAGTCGAACTCGAGCACTTCTTACGAAGTGCCTTCTAAAGAAGTGGATACCAACTTGGTTAAGAGTTATCTTTTTTGTTACAGTTACGAACGATAGGGAAGGGAAGGAGGCTTCGCTTGAAGTTTATTTGTTTGAAAGACGAAGGAAAGGTTTTCGGTTGTTTACCTGCCTTTCTTCAACTCTGACTTCTCCGAAGGTTCTTTCTTTTTTTGTACCTTCTTTCTCGCACTAGCGAGAACAGTGCTTTACGAAAGAAGTTTACGCCTGAGAGATAGAACCAGGTTGGGAAATAGGGTTCTCACCCTCCGGAATAACAGGACCAAAACCAGGTGCTTGACTTCTCCAATCACATGTGTTATTAAGCATATGAAAATGGAACCTGTTTGCCCAACAAAAGCTGCTTTCTCCCCTTAAGAGAAGTAAGAGTCCGAAGGAGGAGTTGAAGTGAAGCACTAATTCAGTTTCCGTTGAATGCCTAGTTCGCGCCGCACCTCGAAGTGAATGAGGAATGTCGGTCTTCCGAGGGATAGTCTTACCACTTGTCGGCGTTAGATTGGTAGGCCCTACGATTGCTCTTTGAAATCCATTCAAGCAAGATACTCTTTTCTTTTTTTACAGAATGTTTCTGGTCAATCACCGCTCCCATCCTTTGTCATGCTTACGTGCTCTTAAGTTCGGTTCTAAAGAGATCGAGAACAAAAAGAAAAGGCAAGGCTTGATGACGTCTTAGGGCATCCAATTTTTTGACAAAGAACTTACCCTACCCAAATTCAATTCCAGGATAATACATATGATAAGGACCAGGGGTTAAGGGCGCTTAGTAGAACCATGATCCACCAACCAGTGGGTAAGATTCTTCGTTTTCATCCTATATAAGAAGATGAGGTTTTTTCTTTGCCTGGGCTGAGGACTGTCAATCTCTTAAGTTCATAATTTTATATATTCAATTATCAATTAAGGCATCTGTGCCAACAAGCCACTACGTTCTTCTCGACAGAAGTCTTCCACTCGTCGTACCTTTCAGTCTTCATTTCTGAGGAACGAAGTGCTCTTTAGATGGGGAGAGAAAGTTTTTAGTTCGACCGTAGGGTAAGTAAGAACGAGCTCTATACTTATAGCTGCAAACGATGGGTACTGCTCGCTATCGAGATTCCTATATGACAGATAAGAAAGCGAGTCCATTGTGCTTACGATCACCACCCCCCACCCCTCTCCTAATTCTCTATCAAGTGCTCTATCAGAGCGAGGATAAGTAAGACAAAAAGTGGTACGTGCGTAAACCCAGCAAGCTACTGCCAAAAGAGGGTGAAGCCACTTTTGCAGCTCTGCCCGGTAGAAAAAGTGGAACTCGAATAGTTGTCTGGTCTGATAAAGGAAGGCAGTAAAGGATATTCAACAAAGCAGGCCTTACTCTCTTACCTAGCTCCCAAGGTGGGAACACTTAACTCATGAAGACGTTGTGCTCGGGCCTCTCTTGGGGGAGTCCCTTCTCTCCTCCACCCCCTTGAACAGGCTTTCCGCTCCCCTTTCTTCTTTCTTTTCCGTTGTCGGTCCTCTTCCTTACCATCAAGCAAGGGTCAAGCTGATCGTGGGAATTTCATTCATTCAATGACCAAGTTTCTCTAACGAAAAGAGCTTTTGAAACTTCTTTGAATGCCCCCCAGGATCTCAAGTTCTGAGGCTCTCTAGTAGGGGGCACGCCAAGTGGCTCTAGATTCAGGGGTTCCTGCTATAGCCGAACACGAGGGAAAGATTATTTATACTGAAATTGACAAGATCATTTTATCGGGTAATGGGTATACTCTTCGCATTCCATTAGTTATGTATCAACGTTCCAACAAAAATACTTGTATGCATCAAAAAACCCAGGTTCAGCGGGGTAAATGCATTAAAAAGGGACAAGTTTTAGCGGACGGGCGCCGCTACAGTTGGTGGCGAACTCGCCTTGGGCAAAAACGTATTAGTAGCTTATATGCCATGGGAAGGTTACAATTTTGAGGATGCGGTACTCATTAGCGAACGTTTGGTATATGAAGATATTTATACTTCTTTTCACATACGGAAATATGAAATTCAGACTCATGTGACAAGTCAAGGACCTAAAAGGCGGACAAGCGCTCTTAGTCCGCGAATGCCTATTAGTAATTAGTTTTAGAGCACCAGCTCTTATGGAGACAACAGCGGTACATGTTGTATGTCACTTCCTTCCCCTTCTTCTTCCCTGCTTGGGCATATCGTAACCATTGATTCAATCGGTGCCCGTGATTTTGGGATCAAGTCAATTTCCCTTCCTAGACGTCAATTGAAATCGGACAACTTTCTAAAACAGCGTGTTTTTCGTCATCAAGAATCAAGTCAGAAGGTAATCGGCTTACTCAAGAGATCTTCTAACTCGATTTAATAAGAGAGGGATCGGGATATACTCAAGGTATTGGTAATTTACTGCTAGCCGAATCCTGAGTTTGAGGAAGCATTCAATCCATTTCCAATTCCACTAGGCCTGGTATCGTCATCTTATTGTGGCCTACTCGCCTGGAGGTAAACTTCCCTTACCATTTTATATCTGGCTTGGGTTTACGGAGGGTTTCCTTCCGTCTGGGCATGGTTAGACAACTTCTTATCGAGTCTTGTGAACCTGACTGGGGTTATGTTGAACCTTTGGCGACTGACCACGAGGCTAAGCTCGATGAGAAAGGAAATAGACTTCACAGAGAAGTGGCAACTCAGTTTATGAGTTCGCGCTTGCTGTGAGTACGTTTGGTGGTATGTTGATAAATCTGTCGATCTCACGGTTCCCTTCTCGGTCTTCCTTGATCCTCCGGCGGTTTGTTTCAGACCGTGCATCTGGAAAGCGCCGGTTCGAATCCGGCTCGTGACATGAAGAGGAAGTCCCAAACTGGGATCAGATGAGTTTGCAAAGCATTACTTTTTTGACGAAAAATAGAATTGTTCTCCCGTTTCAATGAAGACTATGCTTACTTTCTTTTCTCTTACCGGTCTGTGTTCTATCATGGACCGGTATCCCTTTCCTCGAATCGAGACTTTCTTTGTCGAGGATCTCAGGTTTAGGGTACAGATCTTGCCATCGATCTTCTTCTAATGGCTGTGTCCGTCTAAGGTGGCTATTTGAGCGATTTAAGTATCGCGGTTGTCTTGAGCTCTGGATTGGGGGACGGAAACCTGGGGCTAGGTTTGGGACTGCGGTCTCTATTGCGGTCGTTTAGGCCGGCGGATTTGCTTGCCTGTCCGTCAGACCTCTATCTTCACGGGGACGATGAGTTGCGACGGTGGGGGCAAAATGGATGCTGCTATGGCTTGATTATCTAAAATGGTATGCTTTAATTTAAGTTTCCAGTGATATCAAGGTGTCTGACTTTGTAAATGCTCCTGTTGTTTCCAGAAGGCATTATCGGTCGCAAGTTCAAGAAATAGACCTGCTATCCGGTCTTTCTTGGAAGCTTCGGACTATTTTGCAAAGGTCGGGCTACCACTCTTATGAAGATTTATGTCTTTGTGAGCTTGGTCGTCGTCCCGTCACTGTTACCTATTGGTAAATATGTACGTGACGGTAGACATTTATGTATTGCAATCTCTTTGTCTGCCATGGTGTCTGATCAGCGCTATGGTTGATAAAAATCTTCGTAATAAGAGTAGCTCTTCCCGGTAGTAGGGCTAGTGTAAGTAAAGCGAGTCGGTCGCTTGACACTACCGACCCCGGACGTACCCACCCGCGCCGCGTGGGGAAGCGGGTCCACAAAAATAACGATAATAAGAATTTTGGTAGTTCGCTGGGGTTTTCTTTGATTCCCAAGAAGTGTTTGTTGGTTTGAGTCCAGCTCGTGACAAGGCCTTGGTCCATACAGATGGGATCGCGACCTTTCCTTTCCCTCGCCGATGTAGCTGGTCACACTCAATTTAGACCTGATCGTGCCTGCGGGGCGAGTGCTCCAACCCAAAGTATGAAACTGAGCGAAGTAAAGCGAAAGAGCAACCAGCGAAAGAAGGAACGAAGTAATGGATGGAACAATCTTGTTATAGGGCCGTAGGTCTCTTAACAATCTCTTTCAGCGTAACTGTCAGTTCTCTTTCAGTTATCAGTACCAGCTCTAATGGAAGACAGGTCAGATTGTCATGTTACATAGGCCGATCATTGAATCAAGGTACGACTGTCGTTAACAATGGCAGGTCCGTATTGTAACAAGAGAATGTCTGCTTTCACTGTCAGTTGATTGAGAAGCTCCGCCCAGTAGTGCTTAGCCAAGAGTGGACCAGGCCAGATGGCGGTCCCACGAAGCCGGTCACCGGTAGTCTAAGATCTTGCCACAGTTCGGAAGCAGATTCGCTACTTGCTTCACACATGCAAGTTGGACTATGTTTTCGATCATGAAACATCATAAATCATTACATCCAATCACTTTCCTTCCTTACTAAGCTTTCAGTCAAGTAGTGTACACCGCCAACAAAGACAAGCAATACAGGGTCTTCAAGGAAGAGGTTAGGTCCCTAGCTTCAGAAGTGGCAGCAAAGCACTTGGCTAAATCATCATCTTAAGATGCAAAGCGCAGTAAATAGAGTCCCAGATGCAGGAGAGGGAAAGGTAGAAAGATCTCAGCCAAATTGACATAGGAGTGATTGAAGCGATTCGACAGTTGATGCCGCTTGAACTAAAGGACCGAGCAATGAAAAAGAGGCATTTAGTTTAGGCCATCCCGAGATCAAATGTCATCTTAGTAAGATTATAAGATATCCCACGAGCAGATGTTCTCGAATAGGCTCTTTCAGGTTCAGGAAGGAGGAATCCGTTGCTCTTAGGCATCCCGTCGAATCCGCTCTTAGGGCGGGAAGGAAGGACCAACGTCGTCGAGAGATGGGATTCATACCCAGCAATAAAGAGCATCCTGCTTCTTGTGACTAAATACTAATATAAGATAATAGAAGGGGCTTGTTCTCTTTTCGACGGTAACGAGAAATATCATAAGAGAAGAAAGATCGTAGCGTAGCTGTATAAAATATAGGTTTTTCTTCGCTGAGTAAACAAATAAAAAAGCTTTCTCTGGTTATAACACTCTAATGACAAAGCGTCCGTTCACGTCAGGGCCCTTTGAATTGAATCTGGAGATGTATTAGCTTGTACTTAACTGAATCGGGATTATGTTCGTGTTCAGTGACCTCGCTTTAGAGTTTCAGGTTAAGCCGAATGTAAAGCTAAAAGGCTAAGACCGGTAATGCCGATTCCAAGACCTGTACTGTACCTGGACCTAGTGAAAGCTTTCAGGCAGAAAGGAAGAGAACCCAAGTCAAGCAGTCCAATACCAGCTTTTGAAACAAGAGCCAGAAGCATCAACATGATCCTCATCGCTAATACACTCCTTAGTAACAGGATTTTATTCCGTTCTTTGAGTTAAACTTCCCTATACCTTAAGCTGTATGCTTTATTTATAGTAAAGTATACAGATTAAGGTCAATCACCGGGGTTATTAAGTGAAGGAAAAAGGTGGAATGTTCGCTTTCAAAGGTCGATCACGCGGGAATGGGTCGATCCTTGAAAAGAAGGTGTCTTCGGCTTGCTTTTGGGCGTGTTAGGATGTTGTCTGATGCCCTGTCGCAATGTTCTGAATTCATGGCTTTATCTGCGGGTTGCCGGCTGTTGCTCTCCTTTTTTGGTTTGAGAAAGGCTATTTCCTTTACTTTTAAAATAAAGGCTAGGGAAGTGAGGATCAGAGATTGTACTAGACTGCTCTAATAAGTAAGAAATGCCTGCCTGAAGTGCTGTTCTGGTAGGAACCCTTTGTGAACGGGGTAAGGCTGCGATTTAAAGAACAAAGGGTATCGGTTTGGGGCGAAGGACGCCATCCATTATTAATGAATGTAGGCGACTCACCGGTCTGTGCTAGACGTTCTTGGAGATTATGGTCCAATGCGAGATCATATGTTATGGGGGGCGTTTCCGCTATGGGGCAACAAAGATGAGAAAAGATGAGCGATATGCGCATTGTCGTGCATGGTCGAAGATAGTCTAATTATAGATGTAGATGTCCTGCTGCAATACCAGAATCTTCGAACCGGGCTTATCGAAGCATACATTTTCACGAGCCAGTCCCATGATCCAGGTGGAGGTTTGTTGGTAGTCGAGCTAGGTTCGATATCGGTTAAAGCCAATATTGGATTAGGCTGCTTCATCCGCATCTACCGATAGAGCTCAGAAGAAAAAGACCAAGGGCACATCCCTCACTCCTTTAAGTCCCATAGCGCCGCCTATTCTTCAACTGAACTGAATGAGCCATAAGAGCTCTTTTCTTTAAGCAGTAAAGTTCGTGCTTGACACGACACCGATTGACACAACCAAGACTGGATTATCTACTTCGTTGGAAAGCCCTCTATAGCATCCTTACCCCACTCAATCTTCAACCCAGAGCTCATCAGCCCTTCATTCAACTCCTTTAGGCTGGAAGTTCGCAGGCCAACCCAGGCCGCTTGGACTAGCCATATTCATTATTGGATGGAATGGCAACATATCATCTCGCCCCTACTGCCAACGGAGGATCTTCCTTCAAGCCCGAAAGCGGCAGATTCAATAGCAGATGGTCTTGTTGAGGGCTGATCAGAGACTGATTACGATAGCAGCCTGTGCCTCTTCCTATAGTTAAGTTGGCTGAGTTCTTCCTTCAGCTTTGATGATTAGGAAAGCTAGTTGCTATCAGTTGTAGCAGTTATAGTTGCCGCTGTTGACATCTCAACTCTTAAGGCAAGCTACGGTCGTATTCCTGCTCATGGGTCAAAGCATTAGGTTTTCAATCTATCTGCCATTGCTGGATCAGCGCTTTCGGCTTTCCTTGCTCTTAGAGTTGAGTGGGGAGTTTCAGAGCGAATTCTCTTCTTAATTTAATATAATAGGTGAGACTTTTTTATTCTGGCCTTGCCGTCGAAAGCACGCTTCTTCCTTTCTTATCCGGGAGTGACCCTCGCTACAGCTACAGGCGCTATTGGCTTTAGGATTACTTTTCGCCCCTTATCCTCACATGCATTAGGTGCCTAGCCTTGCCTAAGCCGAATCAAAGAGAAGAGGAAAAAGAAAGAATTCACTTTATAAGATACTGGTTCGTTCCGTCAGATACCTTCTGAAAGGGATGTTTTATCCATTCTTTTTTCGAACTAGAACTTCGGGAGAGACTCCAAGACTTTAGCTACTTGATATTGAATAGCATTGGACTGAGTAAAAGGGACTCACTCGGTGAGAGCTCTCTATCTCTGTCAAACTTCTGTATTCCTCCAAGGCAGAAGAGGGCACTTTGAGGACCACAGAGGGTTTAGGTAGCTCAGGCATAGATGAACATTCTCTCATCGGGACAGGATATTACTATTCGGATGTCAGACTGACATACTTAGAATTCGATGTGTTAAGCATGGCTCCCAACCGTGGGTAGACCGATTGTCGGGAATGAATAAACTGGCTTGACCGTAGATACATTGAAACTTGTACCTTCTCTTATTTAACACGAGCCAGGAAGTGGAAGACCCTTGATGGGATTCTCCTCGAACGCTTCTTCCTTTTGCTCCAAGCTACCTCTCAGAGGCGTCAAGAGTTTAGTGGAATCAGAGCTTCTTCAAGCATTCCCATAGAGGTAAGACCAACCGGAGCCAACCCAGCTCTAACTCAAGTAATCGGACCCGACCCCGGCAGTACTAGGTTAATTTCCTTTTAAATTTAAATTTAAAGTAAGCTGAAAAGCACTCTCAAAAGCTACTTTAACCTTCAAGGGAGGAGAACTGATAACAGATAGCAGCCAGGGGATCCTCTTTTACCAAAGTAACTATAACGATTCTAACTCCATTCTAACTTCTTATCCGTTCGCTGGCGGACGCCGAAATGTGGACTAAGGGAGGGTAGTACCACTTATCGAAGAACTAGTAAGAGGTCTTCAACAACTTCGCATCGCTTCACTCCAAACGTTTTGCTTCCCGATACCGATGAAAAATAGAAATTAAGATAAGATTCACTAGGCAATAGAGGCAGAAAAGAAGAGTGCGCACTCTATCTTTATATTAGACTCCAAGATTCTATCTATATGTGCGGGACTTCTAAGATTCAGTAAAGACAGCATTCTATACTCTTAGCCCCGGAGCTCAAGGAATCTTCAACTCTAGAATAGCTTCCTGAACTACTTAGCTCTTTAGTTGCTTACCCCAGTAGCTTTTTTCCTTGTCCATATGAGATGATCCCGTAACCGCTCTCCCCGACTATCCCGATTGCCGAAGGAACTTGCTTGCCAACTTAAGGGGTCGAGCCGAGCAATCCACACTTTCAACTAAGCCATTTGAGATAGACTTTGCCTAAAAAGTTTACTTTGACTATATACTACAACAACCTAAAAGGTTGATCTCTTTCTGACTATCCTCTACATCCCTCGATTGTCATTTGCCTTTCCTATGCTTTTCCCTTTCCTGCCAAGGTTAAGGCAGGAGAAGAGATTAGTCGCTCAGTTCGTTCAGTCTCGGATTCTTTGAGGAATGGGCTTACCGATCCATCACTTCACCGTTGAAACAAAGTTGGATGTCCGATTAAGATAAGAGTGCTATGGTGCTGGTGTAGAAAAAGAACTTGGAATGATTACATCATCCACGAGAATTAAACAAAGAGAAACTAAAAACTGGAACTTTCCTTCGATTATGAGATTTCTAGAATAAGGGATTGGCGAAGCTCTTAGTTCGCTGGGTTAGCAGTGCACTATCGGCCTAGTAGGCTATGTTCCAGTTAAACAAAGCTCCATTCTCTGTGCCAGATAGCGAGACTCCTGGCCTATGCGACATTGATCCTACGCTTCCGCTTACGTGAAGTAAAAGAAGCTCCGTTCTCGGTAAGAGCCAAAGACAGACGGGGGGTGAGAACGGCAATTTTTTAAGAAAACGTATCAGTGCTTTCTCGTACAAGCTTCTATTGGACTTTTTTGTCCTACCCTCAGCCCCTATTTTCTAATAAATTTTTAGATTTACTAATCTCTTATTAAGTGAAGAAGTAGTTCGGGGGCGATTCGTTGAGGAGTGATTGGTCCGGGGGACCTAGCGCTAGCCCTTTTCTTCAGATGTGTGGTGTGGAATACTTCTATGCATTGGCCAGCCAAAGGAAGAAAACCATAACTCTCGACTAGTAACAATCATTTTTATTTTCGTATATAAATAATATTCGAGTCAAGACTTCACACCAACCTAAACTATCTCTTAAGAAGAGAGTTCACAATAAAAGATTGGATCAAACCTATTGGTCGCAGCTCCTCTGTTCGGCGAGAAGAGCCGGCGAGAATCAATGGTGTTGTCAAGGTACATGTATGGCTGGGCTAAGACAAGAGAGTGAGGTGAAATTGAGATAAGGGCTTTAGCGGGTCATTTCCTCGCAGCGGGCTGGTCAATGCCCTGGGCGAACACAAGGAAGTCTTTGCCGGAGATGCCTCCCAATATAGTTATCGGTTGCCCGAAACTAGTTTGGGTACCAAGGATTGGTACTTGGTAATCAAGGCCCTTCTCTGCAACCAAATCGTAGAGTTTCCATAGCAATCCAAAACGAATCACTAATGGATCCTCCCTGGTCGCCTTCGTTTCTCGCCTTTGTTTGGGCTTAGTTACGGCCATTCTCGTTTGAACAAGAGTGGATCTCCCCTGGTATTCTCCGAGAGCTTAGACACCACCGGGCTTCTTCCTCAAAGAAGGTATTCTATAGCAAGCACCGTCTTCTGTAACAGAAATGGAAGGGGTTTGAGTTGCTCTTTCCTTACATGTCGTTGGAAGTTGCCTGCCAGCCCGACCAGTTGGCCATACCATAGTATGAGTACCAAAAGCTCTAGTCTCTCCCAAGTCTGCAGTCTCTTACAAGCCAAGTCAAAGATCCAGAGAATGTCCTGAGGAGCCTCCTTTTCAAAGCATAACTAAGAGAAGAGACTTGCCTTCTTTCGGAATCCCCACTTGAAATAAATCTGTAACTGGCCTGTAACCTAGAACCTTCTTTCCCCCCTCCTAGGGAAACGATTACACATAATAGTACAGAAAAGGGGTCTGCTATGAAAAAAGAACTTTATGGAACTGGATCACTTACAGCAGGAATGAAACTATCTTAAAAGATATCGGCTGGGTTGGGAATAGCTTCATGGGAATCTCTTCACAGGAAAAAGGGTATTAAACAGAATATGCTAGAATTGTATTGGCGGTCCTCTAGTTAAAGCGTCAGCTCCGAGTCATCCAATCGCATAAAAAAGTTAAGCCCTTCCAGATTTCAAACTGTTTTCTTTGCCAAGGCAGGAGGGATTCTTGAAAATGGCTAGCTAGCAAGTAGGGATTTGAGGATAGCTTTTAATTAAGGAAGTGACTAAGTAGGTAGGGCAACTCTCTTTTCACAAGGGCAAGGCCAAGGCAGTTTGATTGAGGAAGTGAGTAAGCTATTGGCTTCTAGCTCGCGAATGGTATGTCTTTTATTCACATAATCGGTTTATCCTTCTTATTGACGGCTTAGAGCTTTTTCGTGGGCAGCATTTGTTATATAAGGTAACTGTAGTGGGAGTCGTAGCAGTTTCTTAGTAAGAAGGGCATTAAGAATTGTTTATAGGAACCAATAGGCCAAGCCCATTCGACTGAGATTAGTGACTAGCTTTTGGATTATACCGGAATGAGAGTGAATAGGCACAGTACAGGGATCGAACTCGAAGGAAGAAAGTAGCCAATTCTCTTTCTAGCTAGTCTTCCTTTACCTATGGAGATTATAGGAGATAGAAGAAGAATCACATGTATGCGTGCTAAGCGTGGGCAAGCGAGGACAGGCAGAAGCTATGGAATAGAGTCTTTCCTTGCTTTGGCATTCAGTAAGTAGGTCAAGCAGTAAGTAGGCTAAATAGGCATGTATGCTTTCTTGCCCTGAAATTCTTCCTTTTATTTTAGGACAGAGGA
>CANTUT010000217.1:0-12500 GCA_947687605.1 Reutealis trisperma | reverse complement strand
ACAAGTGGCCTTCATTCTAATTTTTTTCTTTCTTTTTGAAGACGAACGAAAGAGTGGATAGAAGAATGAAATATAATTTGTATAAATCCTTTCTGTCGAAGTCCTGTACCAATGCTTTCATTCTTTTTTATTATGTTCGTGGCCCTCCATGGACCGCTCTTGGTAGTATTCGCCTTGTCTGATCCGAAACTCTTGTTTACTGAACTACATAGGCTTGATTCTTCCTAAAGGAGATATGTAGGCAAGTCCGATACAAGAAAGAAATTGGACTCCAGCCCCACAGGTGTATGCATCAAATATCAGCAAAGATGAAGGTTGCATGTCCGCAAAGTTATGTGAAGTAAAAGAAGAAAGGGTCGGTAGCACGGTTGCAGTCCAAGGCTAGCTCTCCTGTCTGTGAGTGCGAGGGGGAAGAAGAAAGAGCCCTCACTTCGATCGCCTTACGCGGCTACTTCTTATCCGTAGACAATGACTTCTGAGGTATAGGGCAAGAAGGCTACGCACCGCTCCGCACCTCGATTAACTATGGATTCTAAACCTTGTCCCATTCGATACCATCTCAATTCACATCGACCCTGCTGCTCGTAGATTCACTTCCAGCTCCCCGGACATTAAGGCAGGAAATAGCTAGATTCTCAATCAGCTTATTCTGATTTAATTGCTTACACCGGCAACCGTAAGAGCAGATAGGCAAACTAGGGCCTCAAGCCTAAACCTTTCGGAGCCTCTTTGCACTCACTCCCTTAAGGGTTAATTAAGCTGTGCGAGGAAGATGAAAAGTAAATCTATGCCACTAGCTCCAGTCTCACAGCTACTGTTCCTTGGCTTCAAAGCATACAGTCAAGCTCGTTTCCAGGTGTTTTCACCCCCGAACGGAGTAACGAAAGATACTGCAGACGAAGGTTTAGTGATCACTTACGCATTTCTTTGCGTAATCATCTGAGCGGGGTGAGCAGAGTACATTGGTACGCTCTAAGTGATGAGACAGGACAGGAGCGGACCCCAGTAGATTAGGGGAGCAGGCCAAAAAGGAAGAGGCCAGAGAAGGTATGGTTGTGGAAGATGAAGGACTTCGGCAACGAGTTAACCCACTGTACCAATAGGCGCAAGAAGTGGAGTTACGGTATTCAGAATAGAAGGTACGAACCTGGGCATCCTCACTAGTCAGCCACGCCGTCCTTTTGTAAATCAGTATCCGTTTGAGAAGCCAGCACGAGAACGAGTTGAACCCGCGTGACCGAAAGCTTGATTTCCGAAAGAAAGAAAAAGCAATGAAAGAGGCCAGTGCTTCCGACTATGACTTTGAAGCCCGGTCTCAGAGTCGATTAGGGAAAGCAGTAACTAATATATATATATCAAGAAGACGCCCGAAGAGCGGGCCCCACTATGAATCATAGAAGGACTGAACTGGAGCCATTGGAAGAGAAGAAATGTTCTTAATAGGCCAGAGGCGTAGCAGCAGGAGAAGAATGCCACTCGACAAGAGGGAAAGTCCTCTGAAAGCCCTTGTTCCAGCTTAGAGGGAAAAGCACCGCACTATAAGGAAAAGAGAAGTCAGGGACTTGTCCTCATGGTCTCCTAAGGGTCTTGCCCTAGGCATAACCAATAGACAAAGAGTTCCAACTATCGGCAAAGAGGAACCTTTCCCCAGTTGACGAGAGAAAGACAGGAAATGAGCCCATTGATTCACCTATCTGAAGCTGAAGGGTAATGCTTCAAGCATTAGAGTCTTGATCCCCTGCTTAACCTGAAACCTCTCAAGCCAGGGAAAGATTGACCATCGGGTTCATTTCCGAGTCAGGACAGAAAGAGGCCAAGAGTGACTACTCGATAGAAAAGGACTCTATGAATAAGGGAAGTGACTAGCCTTCTTTCTTAGGCCGGAAGGAAAGCACAGTAGAACTAGCGTAGCGGGACATGACAGCGGTTGGGGAGAGGGAAAAGCTATCAGACATCAATCCAATGAACAGACAAAGCGGCTTGGCCGGGAAGAGAGAACGACTAGACTTTATGAGTTATAATATTAGGAACCTTACACCCATATGAAAGAAAGCAGCCAAAACAGTAGAGAAGATCAGAGACGGGTTTAGCGAGAAAAGTCTTTAGCTCACACCTATCTTTGATAAAAGAAGCCAAAAAGAAAGCCCACAGAGCGGTAGAAAGAACAGCCAGTGTCAGAGAGATGACTTCTGTTGAACTCTTCCTTTACATGAAGGGAATGAATGCCTTAATGGAATTGAATCCGGGATCCAAGTAGATTAGGTTAAGGCAAGCATGAGTTCTTTTCTCATCGGGCCAGGATCGATAGCCGTTCGACCTGAGGGAAGTGCGGTCAGATTCAGAATCCCCAATGTCTTGGTCTTGACCTTCGCTTCGAGGGACAAGCACCGCATCTAGGTAAGCGGCATCTAATTTAATTGATTCACCGGATCTTCCATCTACGAAAATGGAAGAGATGTCTGTTAAGGTCGGCTTCATGAAAGCAAGAAAGCAAGCAAGTTTAGCGAAAATAGAGATGGAAAGAGATGGATTTTGCCCAGCCGTTGTCAGATCAATTCCCATTCATTCTTTAATGGAATAGGGAACGGGCAGAGCTGCGGCTATCAGGAATGGGCGATAGCCTATGACTAAAAGTGCCGACTATCTATGAATGACCAGGATCGGAATGCCAATCGACGAGATGAGCCTACGAAAGATTTCAAGTTCAGACTGTCTTAACAGACATCCTCACTTACGCAACGAAATTGAGTTGATGGAGTAGCCAGTGCCCTTGAGTTATTATCTTCGGTATCGCCTTCTCATCGTTAAAGGCGCCGCAAGAGTCACTCTTTCAAGATTTATTTTGACCTCTTCCCTATTGTCGACAGATAGGCTCGTACTTTTTTTCTTATTCCTCTTGAACTCTCTTCATTGATTTCTTTCTTTTACCACGGAGCGGTAACTAGAGATTGAATAATAGAAGCCAGATGAAATATCATATGAAAATACAGATGGTAGCGTAGAGTCAGGCTATCCCATGTTTGCAATAACCGCTTTGGGATCTTTCCTGTTAATGATGAATAGCTTGCCTAGTTAATCTACAGAGAATCTGAATTTTGTCTGTTCGGTATAACAAAACAACCGGAAACCGAATCGATCTAGATGCCCCGCCCTTGCCATCTTTGAAGGAATTGAATCAATAGTATAAGGAATATGGCATAGAATACAGAGAAGGAGTTGTTCTCTAGCCCTTAGCGAACGATTTGCCACTCCATTACAGCTTTTTGTCCTTAACCTAAAGGATCAAATCGGTATCTAATGGGAGAGACAAACTCTTTCCATGTGGCTGCCGGTGGATGATACAGAGCTTTGTCGGCCTCGATATGGCTTTCCTACCAAACCAATGCAGGGCCGGCTAGCTCCGGGGTAGCCAGCTGAATCATAGCCTTCTCGTCATCAATTTCATGGATCCTGCAATAAACTTCAATTTGCTTAAGCCTGCTTCGTCTGAGAGCTCGTTGAGACTAACAGTAAGAACAGTAAGAATCACTTCAGTCAATCGAAAAATCCATGAAACTTTCGGTAATTCCCTCCACTGGTTTTCCAAGTCGCCTACTGAATCCAGAGATCGCGATCGCGAGTCAATCAGCGTATACTCCTCCCTCTCATAAACCTTTATGGGTTAAGTTAGGGGAAGATAATTCTGTTTGAAACGAAGGAAAGAAAGCCTTTAGACGGTCAGAACTCGTTGAGACTAATTCCATGGTTCAAATGAAGGCTTGGTCTATCTATTAGTTCCGTAGAAGTAGTTGGATGTTCGCCCATGCGAGAAGTCATGTTCCTAGGCCCTATTACGTAAGGGGATAGGGGATGGCCAGATTAGGATGGACAAGCAGAAGGTGAAGGCAATAGAAGAGTGGGGAGCCCCCGTGACCGAGCTACGATCATTTCTTGGCCTTTTGAACTAAATTGTTATATGTATATCCGGTTCATCACTTGATACTGACGGAAGGCTGCTCCACTCACAGATCTTTTGAAGGAGACTTGTTTTTGGGGAGCCAAGCCTGCTGATACCCCGAAGGAACAAAGTCATCGTCTTTGTTCCGATCAGGGAGAGCTCCTAAATGATCCCGGTATGTATAGAAGACTCGTGGATAGGGTAGACTTATCTACTTGACTATCACCAAACCGGATCTTGCATATTGCATATGCGGTTGGTGTCCTTAGTCAATTTATGCACTCTCCACTTATCTCTCATCTCGAAGCTGTGCACAGAATTCTGCGGTATCTTAAGTCGTCTCCTAGGAAAGGTATTTGATATACCTCTAATAGACATCTTCTTCTTTCTGCCTATGAAGATGCGGGATTGGGCCGGCTCACCGACGGATAGGAGGTCTACGAATACGACTGGATACTGCAAATTTTTAGGTGGAAATCTTGTGACGTGGAAGAGTAAGAAGCAAACAGTTGTCGCACGGTCGAGTGCAGAAGCAGAGTATAGAGCAATGGCTCACACTGCTTATTTGGCTGAAAACCTTACTAAGTGAGCTTGGAGTTGAGGTGTCTCATCCTATGAGAATGTTCTGTGATAATCAAGCAGCAACTCACATTGCCTCTAATCCGCTTTTCCATGAGCGAACAAAGTAGCCTTACCGCACCGTGGGAGAAGGGCATTTTGTTCGTGAAAAGATAGCCATGAAAGAAAATTCTACTCCATATGTGAAGTCTGAAGACCAGTTGGCTGACATCTTTACTAAAGCTCTTGGGAGAGATCATATGCGCCACATTGCATCCAAGCCAGGCATGATATATATCTATGCGTAAGCTTGAAGGGGTGTTGAGAGAGCGTTATGTTGTACTTTTAGTTGAGGGTAGATTAGACAATGCACTCGCGTCTATACATACGATATGATGTTATTCCTCCTATCCTAATCTTACACCACTTCAACTTCTGTTTTCCTTCCAGGAAAAAACCTAGCTTTCATCTTCTAGTCCAAAGGCAAAGGCAGGTCCAGAGAGTTACTTACTCATAAGTCAAAAGAATGCTACTACAGGGAAGGGGGCACTTTTTATAGAGGAAGGGATTCGTGTACTGATTGCTTGCCTTAGCTTCCTTCTAATGCTCGAACTACACTCTCTAATTTCCCACCGCAAATAATAAACTGAGTCGCTAAGCGCCGAATTGCCCTTCTGTCATTCTTATCAGCCCCTTTAGGATATTCCCTTCGCTCTATGAAATTCCATATGTCGGTGTACCTTGGCAATTTCCCTGTGTCCACATCAGTGACGGCCAAAGTACTACAGTAGGAGGGCCTATCCCTCTGCTCGACCACAAATGGTTTCAGTGTCGCTCCTTCAGGAAATTCTATCATGGAAGCTAATGTGGCTAGCGCATCTGCAAACTTATTTTGGGCTCTTGGCAAGAAAGAAAGTGTACGTGACTTTGTCAAAGCATTTTGCCAACTCCTCCAAGTACTCCTGATACGGCTTTAGCTTCTCATCCTTAGTCCTCCATTTCCCTTGTGCTTGTGCAATCACTAAAGCAGAATCCCCACGAATTTCTACTTCTTTATTTAACTCCCAGGGCAAGCAAAGCTTCCATTCCTCCGATGCATGCTTCATATTCTGCCACGTTGTTTGTCGCTGGGAAATGAAACTTCACTGCAATGGGAAACATCGTCAGGAGCTACTAATACTATCCCAATTCCATATCCCTTTTGATTAGCTGCGCCATCAAAAGGAATTTGCCACCCTCGCTGAACATCTATCTCAAGAATCTCTTCATCCGGAAGATCAAAGTCCAACTCCACCTTATCTTCTGTTGGAAATTCTGCAAAATTACTCGGCCACTGCGCGTCCCTTGATGGATTTTCTAGTAACGTATTTCAGATCAAACTCAGATAGTACGATCAACCAGCGGGCCATTCTACCCGTTAAAGCAGGTTTCTCAAACAAATATTTCAACGGATCCATCCTAGAGATAATGATAACCTGGTAAGCTAGCATGTAATGACGTAACTTCTTCGTAACCCATACCAATGCCAAGCAAGTCTTCTCAATCGCAGAATAATTCTCCTCATAAGCCAACAATCCTCTTACTTAAATAGTAAACAGCCCTCTCGATTCCCTCGTCATCTATCTGTGCTAACATACAGCCCATTGCCGCTTCTATAACAGACAAGTACAGTAACAGAGGCTTTCCTGGTCGCGTCGGGACGGCGGGTTCATCAAACATTCTTTGATCTGCTCCAACGCTTGCTGACACTTCTCATCCCACTTCCTGCCTTTATCCTCCCAGGCCAGATCGGCATTAGGGAATTCATCCCTAAAGGAAGGCGGAAAGCTACTTCTTTTTTTACTATGAAAGCCGGCAACAAAGTAAGGATAGTAGTAGGACTACTTGCCCTATCTCTTAAAGCTTCACTAGCTTTAACTTTGAACTCTTTCATTTCAACGACCAACCAAGAGTCCCTGTGCTATGGCTCACGCCCGGAATAAGGGTTTTTTCCTGATCTGCTTTAGCAAGTTCATTCTTAAACCTTGTTGAGCTTTAAAGTACTTATTGCAACTGTAACCGCGGTCACAGAAATAAGAAACTTCTCTTTGACTTCAGCACTTGAACTTCACTTTCCAACTTTATGGGAGTAGGGGCTTTCACTTGAACTGAAACTCTATCTTCTGTTCCACTCGCGCTACCCGAAAGGAACTAGAAGTAACCTTTTCTCTAAGCTAAGCTCGCCAGCCGTCAACCAAGCCAATCAAATCTGCCTCTTGCGCTCTTATATAATCTTTGGCCTCTCTCTGCTTCTCGACTTTACCGATCCTTCTTCCATTCCATATAAGGGACCTTCATGTGGAACTATTGTTGTTTTCACATTCCCCTCGCACCTTAGCGCTGCCTCTGGTTTTTCGTCTTGTGCAGCCCTTATTTGTCTTTTGTTCTTTGGCCTTTACTTTCCCCTTCCCCCCTCTTTTCAACATCTCTGATATGTTCTGCATTTTGTTCGCCCACTCTTCATTCAGGGTGGTTAGAACCAGGGGAGGATCTTCCACCTTTAAGGTCATAGCACCATCACCTGAACGCTTACTTTTACTGCTCTTCTCAGGTTCACCTCTTTTTCTTAGGATTGGCTGCCCTGAGGTTATTGTTTGGAGTCATTTGTTTATCACAGAACAAGTCCCCCTCAGTCACTGCCATAGTTGACCCAGTATCAACCCTCTCTTCCAGATCCTCGCTTCTATGGGCCAAATCACTCTCCTCGCTCGTTAAACTCGCACCTTGACTACACCCTTCTCGGCTTTGTTACCCAGACACTCATCCTGAGCAATCTCTTCCGGTTCCGCAGTGTCCAGATCTGGCATCTTTGCCTCTTCTTGTTCAGGGTCCTCTAGAACCGCAAAACGGTTCGGGCTGACTAGGTCTAGTTGGGTCATTCCACTAGCACAACTAGTGTCCAGCTCCCCCCCTTTGCCATTGTCACTACTGGTACCTGACCCCGTCGGCTCGACATTTTTGCAAACACCGACCCTTACTCAATAGGGCAATGAAAAGAGGAGAACGAGGACAGCTGACTACCACTAAAAGTCAGACTACGAGTACACATTGTATGATTGAAAAACTGCCGCTGCGTACTACCTGGTGCTTGCAGGTCTGACTGGTGCCTTCTCTCCAACAGCTGCTTCAATCAATGTTAAGTCTGACTACGAGCCCGCAGCTGACTACTTATTGAAAGACCGAACAGGAAATGAAAAGTCGTACTACAACAACCGTAAACATTCCCTCCCCGCTCTGACTTTGATCGACTTGCCCACACAGCGTCTTTTTTGAGAGAAGAGGTCAAGGGGCTAAGTGACTCTCGAAAGTCGTCTTTTGTATCGCGTCAAGAGAAATGACATAGATAAGATCATTGCTTGAAGAGTTTCATTGTCGAATTGATCTCGGAATTGGATCCCAATAGTAGCTGCTGCCCAAAGGTGCTTTATGAAAGCCGGTCCACAGCAGTGAAAGTACGATTGATTTTGTCGATCGAACGAAAACCGCTTCTTGCTTTTTTTGCCTCTCTGGCTTGACTACTCTGCTTGCTTAACACAAGTGTGATTTAACCTTCACGGACTACTTGACTACCCTCCGGCTCGAAAGCAACAAGCAACGGATTGAGCTGCGCGAAAGCCGTTGCTCGTTAGCGCTTTAGTTTTCTTGCAGGTTACTAATAACATAGAAAGGGCTTTTTCTCGCTTGTTTGATGAGACCATATAAGGCTTTCTTCAATCGGCAAAAACAAGGGGGAAGTCTGATAAGGCTTTAAGAGATGGGAACTCCAGCGGTAAGAAAGAGTAACTAAGTAAATCAATCGGTGGATCACACACACTTGTTAGAGGCAGAGACAGGGACACGCCTGACTATTTAGAAAGTATACAAGTGTTGAAAGAGTGAAGTCTGGGGACAACGGTAAACGTGAGGAATGGGATCTCCAAAGCTACCCGCCCTCATAAAAAAGTTCGCAAGCAAGGGACATGCCGAACACCTACCTTTCCAACTAAGTCCAACGCGAGGACTTTTAATTGACGATGCGTTCCATCGTCAGCAAGCGGTGGCCGACCAAGGCCCTTTTCCCTAAATATCTTGGGAAGCGAAGAGGACAGAAACTCGTTCGGTAAGATTCTCCCGAAGATAGGCATTTACCCAAGGCACTGATATTCTGAGTCTCTCAATTATACGTGTTTTAGGGAGTTGAACGTCTTATTCTTATGAGTGGCCTATGTGAATATAAGCCAGGAGCAAGGATTCCGGAAAGTGGAGTGAAAGCCGGCTCTAAACAGAATCCAAAAACGTTCAAATCCAGTTCCAATCTGGATATAAAAAAAAGTGCAGTTCAATCGTCGAAAGTGATATCTCTTTTAGTCCGGTCTTCTTTTCTCTTTTGAGTCAGGTTCTTAAGACAGGACAGGAAATCGGGTTTTCTGAAGAATCTCTCTTCCGGCCTATTAAGTAAGTTAGTTCGAGATCGAAACTGGACCTGAAAGAGACTAGACTTCTAGTAACAGTAGGTGCGCCTTCAGTTGAGGAGAGCTGTTCACAAGCAGTGGTTATGAGCTCTTTCTTGTTTCGGTTCAGAAGAGGCTGCGCACCTTCAGTTGCACTAGTGGATTGAATAACCTTTTTTTTAGTGCCAACAAAGTGCATGTGTTGTTGGTTAATAAAAACACGAATTTCGATAGGCTGGAGGACTGATACTATAAGTAGGACAAACGCCTTAAAAGAGAAATGAAAGGCATTTTTCCACTTATCCAAGGAATCTCTTTCTTGGCATTTGTATTTGAGAGAGAGAGCTATGCTTAGGTCAGTTTCTTTAGTAAACTTATTTGGTAAGTCAGAAGTGAACTTTAGGGGCGTAAGCGGTAGTCCCGTATGAAATTCATAAAACATTCATATCTGGCACTTGAGGAGGTCAATCTTAATTAAGTGTTGGAAGCTACTGCTAAGGTACTCCCTCTCGTCTATAAAGGATAGGCAATTGAGAGAGAATAGGGCGATAGCCCGGTTTTGATTGAATAATCCTTTCCTTGAGGTATACCGAAGATATGAGTAAAAGTAGGTAACAGAAGGGGAGGGATTGCTGTTTTTTATTAGTGAGGGCAATTTCATTTTTTTTTTAATAGTTTGGTAGGGCTTTAAAGAGAGGCGGTTCGTATGTTTTTATGACCCTCAGAATAATAAGTAGGAGGATACGCAAAGCAAGAGCTCTTGAAGTCTACCGGGGCGCGCTTCTTAATTCATCCATTTCATTTAGGCCCTACTAGGAACACGTAGATCCAGGGAACCTGGCTCGGGAACAGCTTCTTACTAGTAGGGGCTAATCACAGTAAGAGAGTCCAATCTCTGAAATAGAGCTTAGTCTCTCCATAGTAGTATACTAGTAGAAGGCGTAGGTTATGACTTAATCCAATAGAGTCAGAACACCTTTATATCTAAATGGTGCTCGATGAAACGATCCAGATTCCACACTATGCTGTGGGCTGGGGAGAGAGCTGCTCTGCGAAGCTGGGCGTTCAGTGTTCTTATGGAGGAACCATACTAGAAAGAAAGACGAAAAGGCCTTCCAAAAAAGAGCGATAGAGTGATGGGCAACCTTAGTCTATATGTTGCTCGTAAGCCGCCAAGTACCAGTTTCGCAACAGTACTGGCGCAAAAGGATCGGTCCTTCACTTGCTGATCGTTCGCGAGTTGAACTCGCTCTCTTGCCACGCCTTTCACTCACTCGCTTGAGTCGGACTCAATCACTCTTTTTGTTTGGAGGATCATTCGTTCTTCACTCTCTTGCCCCCGCAGGGAGCGCAGCAACCAAGGTGCATATTATCATATAGAAACAAGCAAGCGTAGCGAATCACATAGATAAGCCCCTACCTGCCAGCGCGCGGGGGCGGGCGAAGCGCGAAGGGGATGGATGTCTGAGCGGTTGAAAGAGTCGGTCTTGAAAACCGAAGTATTGATAGGAATACCGGGGGTTCGAATCCCTCTCCATCCGCGAAGTCATAAGTTCTCTCTTGCGTTATCTATAGATAAGAACGAATCGGATCGACTCGACTGATATGATAGATGGAATGGGTAGCTTGTGTTATGATTTAGTTAGGACTTTGTCTCCCTTTCGTTATCTTCTGCTCCCCTTGTATAGGTTGGGGAAGGGCCGGGTGGATTATTACCTTTGGGAGCTAAGTCGAAGATCTCGGTGGTCTTGTGAGTGGTTGATAAACTACGATTGCAGTTTTCTTTAGGAAGTCCCATAGCTGTGAGGCTTAACAGACAAAGAAAACGGTGGATACTTCCGGGTAGAAGGTGACGACCCTAATGAATCGACTATGAAGAGAAGGGGATTTGGTGTTGAAAAAGATTCTCCCTATTCAGACATCGTGGAAAGTGGACCCCGAATTATGAAGGTCCGTACGTCGTTAAGAGAGGTCGGTGTCGGTAGCTGTTCTTGCTATTGTTAGCGGGATAAGGGCACCAATCGGTGACATAGTTTATGAATGAAGATCCGGAACTCCCATTCCAGTACTTTAACTGATAAAATGGAATAAACAATCAAGACCTGGCTCAAGGCCATCCTTTGCTAGTTCATTCATTCCCTGCTGTCTATTAAATAGAAGATGTAAACTATTCTTACAACTTAAAGCCCTTACTTTCCGGAGCGTAAGAAGATGAATCCGTTGCCACGAAAAGAAGAAGCTATTTGGGAATAAGGTCAGCTATTTCACCTGTTGTCGTAATTGCTAGTAGTTGGTAAAGGTAGAAGGAAGGAAGGAATAGCCATAAGGTTTCGGGAAGCCTTTGGCAGCTGCTACTGAATGTCCTGTTTTTTAATTCCCGAGAACCAATCGCTCAGCTGTGTGGCACCATAACTGAAGCCTACTGGCCAGCATTACCTATTCTATTAGTGGATTAGGCGCAACCCATGACCTCAGACTCTCATCTTAAACCTGTTCCATAGTGCTTGTTAATAACCCCCAGGGCCCCATGGTTAGTGATTTTAGGCTGGCTTCTTTTTCCTCCATTCGCAGCGCAGTTTGACCCCAGGTCAATGAGTTCAACATTCAATGAGGGTTTCCACATGCCTAAGATTCTATTGAGGACAGCATTTGTGCCTAACCTAAGACTTTCACAAGAAGTGATTGTTGCCATGGTTGGTAGATGCGTTTTTCTCTTCCGGAAAGAAAAGATGATTGATGAACGTTGTCAGTTTCAGCTTCCATGTCATAAGTTGAGAAATCCATGGTAGTTCTCTGGTTGAGGTTTGGGATCAGTTCCCCCTGAGCACCCCCTAATATAATAGAATAGATCACTTAAGACAAAGGAAATGAACTACAGCAAAGGACTTCAACTGTTGAACACGGAACACCATTTTCAGGGATCAGAGCAGAATTCACCCAGCAGCTCTGTTCTCAGTAGGAGAAGACTCGCAACCAGCGTTCGGTCATTTAGCACGAACTTCACTGCCCTTGCGGGAAAGGCCCTCACCTTCGGTAACATCCTTAGCCCGGAATAACAGCAGGGAAGAGATTCTTGAAAAGAGAATGCGCCTCACGACCTTCATGACTCCCTTGCCTAATTCAGAGATTCAACCTGTCAAGGAGTCAGAACTCACTACATACATTCTAAATAAGATAAAGATGAAAAGAATGGACTCACTTCATCCCTCTCGCTTCGCTCGAGCACTTCATCCCTCGCCTGCGGAAACACACTTACAATAAAGAGGATAAAGAACCACTAAGGTTAGGATAGATATTAACTACAAAAAAACGACCTCATTACGGGGTTTGATGAACTTGTACTTCAACTAGAGTAGAGGAATGGGACCTTGCCTTTGGTTTGCGAACTATCAACTCTCACTCCCTCCTTCCCCGGCTTTCTAACTGCCCTAGCTGGATTTTATCCTGATCCCGCTGATGCTGCTGATCCAGCTAACTCTACTGCTTCTGCAGCTGATGCTGCTGATCCAGCTAACTCTGCTCCTTGTGACCGGGCT
>CANTUT010000216.1:100000-432825 GCA_947687605.1 Reutealis trisperma | reverse complement strand
ATATATATATATATATATATATATATATATATATATATATATATATATATATATATATATATGTATATATATATATATATATACATATATATATATATATATATATACATATATATATATATATATATATATATATATATATATATATATATATATATATATAGATATATATATATATATATATATACACATATATGTATATATATCTATATATATATATGTATATATATCTATATATATATATGTATATATATATATATATATATATATATATATATATATATATATATATATATATATATATATATATATATATATATATATATATATATATATATATATATATATATATATATATAAACTGAAACTAGAACTGATTTAACGAATTCTTTTATTTATATATGTGTGTGTGTGTGTATATATATATAGCAACACATTTAAGAAAATTTAATAATAAATAAATAAAATTTAATTATGCACTTTGTAGTTTGATTTTTATTTTAACTTGGTGAATTGTAAATAAATCTCTTTAATTATGCACCATATAATTTAGTTTTTATTTTTGTTGCATGTAAATGATTTACTTTTTAGATTTAAGATAAAAATACATATTTTTAATTATTTAAAATAGAAATCTTTGAACTTCTTTGTCTCATTCCATACTAAACCGTCCTATTAGATCTAAGTCTTTGTACCAAAGATTTTTCTCCACGATTCAGTTTCAAAGAATCCATTTTAGAAATCTTCGAAGTTCGGTTTTGGTTTCTAAAATTTTCAAATTTTCGGATTCCTCCAAATTGTACTAAATCCTAATAAATATATACACATTTATATTATTAAAAAAAAATGGATACTGATAATCTGAGTTGGCCTATCCTACTCTGTCTTTAAATCCGTTTCACTTTATATAAGATGAATAGGATATGAGTATATCAAAACCCCTAACTCATAGTGATCATTATCCAACAAACACCTAGTTAATACTATTTTATTTTTTTTAGGAACACTTAATTGATATTCTAACTGATGATTTTTGAATCTAATAACTATTTATTTCTTTATAATTTTAAATAAATTTTATATTTAAAATAAAATATATTTATTACAAACTTAAATTCCAATAATTCGAGTATTAATTTCTTACCATTAATTAAATCTACATAAAATTGGTATTAATTAAGCATATTCAAGTCGATTTTGAATATTTTAATTACTTTATAAAACCAACTTTTGAATCTTAAAAATTTTAGTCCAATAAAATTCGAAGAAAAGTGTTAAATACTTTTTCTATTTTGTATTCTCTATATAAATTAAGATATGCGGCAAGTTTCAATAGCATTACTATTATATTAATCAACTTTTAAAATAATTTCATGAATTAACATATCTTAATAATATGGAGAATGTAAAATGGAGAAGCTACTTAATACTTCTCAATCTGGAATAAAACATTATATTGATTTATCTTGATTAGATTATGAATGAAATCACTATTGGAATATCCACACACATATATATATAGATGAGGTACCGGCTAGCATCCCTTGAATAAAAAAAAAAGGAAAAGGGGAGAATGATAGTAAACTACTTTTCATTTGAAAATAAAAACCTGCGATAATTGCATGTTTAACACATCACCCTATTTGCCCAATATGTATAGATGAGGAGAACCATCTTTTGTCTTTCAATAATCTGCTTTTCATATGGAAGAATTATTGTATAATTGACATTTTTATACAATCTTCACAACTTAATTATTATAAAATTAATAAATCTTAGGGCTAATCTTTGTAGAGATTTTGCTAATCTTTATTCATCTTGTCATAGTTATTTTTTTTTTGGCAGTTAGTTGCTTGGTATCAAAAATTAACTTTTGCATTATATACTGGACCTTTTTTTTTTTTTTTTTTAGTTTAATTAAAAACAAGTTATTTGTTGTCAAATTAAGAGAATTCCGAGAAAAAAAATCTGAATAATTTGTTTAAAAATATAATTTCTATTAATTAAACAATAATCACTTATAATAAAAGAGGTTTAACTCAATTGTAAAATATGATTTCTTTTTATTTTATTGATCAAATTATCAATAATATATACGAGATATGAGAAATAATTTTTAAATTTATAACGGTGCAAAGAATGCATGGAAAAAATTCACTAAAATAGTATTATTTTTTTTAAAACAATAAAAAGTACTTTAATCAATTATTTGATAGACTTAGACTTTTAATTAAGTATTGATATCCTGATTTAAAATATTTTTATACGGTCCATCAATAGTTTAAGAATTGTTAAAAAATATAAATATTTTTTTTAGAATTAAAACGATTACCAATTTTTAATTTCAATTTATAAAATTGATCAAAATATACCACATATAATGAATTGTTTTCTAGAAAGATTTTAAATAAAAAAAAAATAGATATTATACCATGAAATCACAATCTCAAATAGCATTTGATTTCAATAAAAGCACAAAATGTAAAATGATATCTGACAATTATGTCATTGGACATACTTTAAGGCCGCCTTTATTTATTTATTTATTTTTTCAATCAGAAATGAAAAGACAATTTTTAATATATGATATAGAAAAAAGAAATAATTAATAAATATTTTTTTAGAAGTTTAAGAAATAAAAAATAATATTAAAAAATATTTTTAGTGTTAAATGAGAGAAATCTCTTATTTTCTTAATTTTAAAATAAAATGAAATACAAATTTAAAGGAATAACTAATCACATAAAAACATATTTTTAGTAATAAATAAGAAAAATCTTTTATTTTCTTATTTTTGAAAAAAAATAAAACACAGATTCAAAGAAATAACTAATCAAATAATATTTTTTTCTTATTTAAATTAATTAAACTCTTAAATATTGGATAACTCTTATTTCACCCATTTTAATTTTTTTAATTCTAGCTCTCAAACAAGGTCACTTGAGAGAGGTCAAAGTGGTCAAGACAAACACTGATTGGGGAATTTGTGTTTTCTTGAGAGTCTAGCCTCCTTACACATCATCCTGAGTCAGACAAAGCACTTTTGCTTTCTTTATTGCAGTGATTGTATCGTCTACATGGGTCCACTATTCAGAAAGAAAGTCCCAAAAGTGCTTAATTGAGTTTTTTAACCTTTTAGGAATGGACCAAACAAGCCATGGCGGAAGCTTAAATCACTTTGTGAATTCACATGTAGATGTAAAGTACACTTGTATAATGGAGAACCCAACTCTTAATTCCCATTAAGTGGGACCGACTAACGTAATGTTTGGCAAAGGAACCACTCCTTGATGAGCTCAGTGCTTCCACATTATTAGGAAAAAAAAAAAAAAGGTGCTGCTATAAATGAGTTTTGGTTTTAAGCGTACTGAAATAAAATCTAAAACTATAACATTTTGATTTTAAATTTCAATTAGAATCAAATTGATCAAAATTTGATCAAGTGATTAGGATTGGGTCTCTCATGTTAGGTTTGGATATTGAGAGCTTGCAACGATGAGACAATGATCAGCATGGCCAAATTTTGTATCTGGCAAAGAGTTTTCGACGTTCAAATTAGTGAAAGACTTTGTTAATTATGGCTAGAGAAAGAGATTTTTCTTTTCAGATAAGATAGATCAATAGCTTTTCTAGCGACAGAAAGAAAATGAGAAATGCAGAGTTTAAGCTATTTGAACTATGTGTTGATCCTCCATTTTTGCATGCCTTTGAGTGATAGAGATAGGTGGCATCAATCTCTATAGAAAGAGAATGTCTCTTGATTGGTGCATTAGGTATATGGGTAGTTGTGTGTACAGCCTGTAGACATGTCCCTTGTTATATAGCCAATTGGTTGTATCAGGGGGACAAAGGTGTGTCGCCTAATGGATCACCTTTCTCTAATATAGGTAGGCTAACGTTCGTATCTTATGACATCAACTACAGTTGAGTAGCTTATTGGGCAAGCTACCTGTTGTGAGAGGAAAGGACGAAGCATGGGCTTCAACTCTCTTCACTGTGGAGGGGTTCTTTCTTGGGCTTTTCCTTAATGGGCCTTGGCCCATTTATGGTTGTGAGGAGCTTGGTCAAAGAGGGCCTTGATTATCTCTACCCATTATTCTCTTGGGCTATTTTGATCATTCATTAGAGGCCTTTGTTTCACTGAAGCAAAGTATAAGACCTCACTCGAACGCCCCTCTCTTCTCGACAAATTGCCTTAAGAAAAGGGAGCGATTTTTAAGAGGGTCATAAAATGAGTTTTAGCGTTCACGATTGGAATAGCTATCACTCGGAAAATTGATTCGTGGTTTTGAAAAAAAGTAATTTTGGGAGTAGCCACCTCAATTTATTCTTTTAAAATGGAAAATTAAGGGCAAAATCCATTTATGACTATAATTCATTAATTTTAGTTAATTAATTTACCTAAAAATAAAATCATTAGTCTTGAACTAAGTTCAGCTAGGGGACTAGGTTTTTTATTTTAAATAATCGTGATTTAATTCTTAAGTTTGATTTGACTTTAGAAAAATTGATCTCATAAGTGACAAATATTAAATGATAATTAAAATATATGAGCATGACATAATATTAATGCATGGCCTAATTAAAGAACATTTAAGTAAATCATCTACAAATTAAGGAGAGTATTCCCTCTAATCCTTATGGATTTATGGGAACCATTAATCTCTCATTAATTTCAAATTAATAAATTAATTACATAAATTAATTAAAATTGAAAAGTCTTCTCTAATCCTTATGGGATTCTAGGAAGACCACAAAGTTTCCTTACAAATAACATTAAAAATAATTAATTACATTTGAAAATGGAAAATGAAATTAGTTTGAAAAATTGGATTTGAGATTTAGATTTAAACTCTAAGAAGGTGTTTGGTAGGTCGTAATAAGATGTAATGTAATGTAATCAAATTAATTTTTAATATGACTTTATATTAGAAATTCATTTGATTACATTACATTACTTCCCATTACGGTATACCAAACGCACTCTAAATGTGTTTACGTTCCCTGTTGAATGGGGGGATCAAACCCATGTAGTTCGCTCTACGACTAAGTTGAGGAGTTTAGTAATTGATCAGATTAATTTTGGTTTGGGGTTGGATTGATAAGGAAAAGGGCTATACCTTTGCTTGAGTTGAGAGGAGGGTTTTGTTGAATTGAAGTTCCATTTTATTGATACGAGAGGATTGGATTGATTGATGGATTAATTAATTAATTAAAATGATTAATTAACTAAGTAGTGTGATGAGTGGATTAATTAATTAGAAGGATTAGTTAATTAATTAATTAATTGAATGATTAATTTTTAAAAAAGATTTAGTTAATTAAAAGGATTAATTAATTTAGGTTAGGGTGGGTTAATTAATTAATTAAAAAGATTGATTAATTAATTCATTAGAGAAAGTGATTGAAAGGAGAAGAAGAAGAAAAAGAACTAGTGGATAGCCATCTATACTAGCTCTTGGGGTGAAGAAAAATAGTAGGAAATGGGGGCCATTTATAGGTAAATAGGATTGAGGGTCATTTAGAAAGTGAAAATGTGAAAAGATATAGAGGGTAGGGCTAGAAAAAATGCTGGAAAATCATATTGGGGGCATTTTGGGAATTGCAAAAATGACAAGGGAACCATGCCACCAAAGTGGCCGGTGATCCAAGCGGTCAGTTGCCGACTTAATGGTGGTACTGCCTAGACAACCGGCAGCAACTAACGTGGAAGTCTCTCTCTCTCTCTCTTTTTTTTTTTGTTTTTCTTTTTTTAGAGATTCATGTTGGTCCATGTTGAAAAATGAAGTGTCTAGAGCAATGTACTTGAAGGATAAAATTTTCTAGTGCCCTCAAACTGCCGCCCGCTAACCGGCTAACAGGACCATTGTATTAGCTCCTCGATAACGCACTAATTTTAGCAGGTGTTAGGCTGTGGCTGCATAACACAGCTGTCCCCTTGTCAAAATTATCTTATTTATAAGGCAATTCTAATGATAGTGAACCCAGGAGTTGGGATGATATAAGGAACTAAATGGATGTCTAGGATGTTTAAGCTATTGTTTATAAACATTTATGGGTGAAAAATGTGGCTAATAAATGGGAGTGCGAAAAGGGACCAAAAGGATATCTAGGCTAGTAGGTAGATATTTTTTGAGTGAATTGATAGATATGGTTGATTATGATGAAAAGGTGGAGAAAGGAACCAGAGGGATGTCTTGATTAAACATTTCTGGGTGAAGAGTTTGGACCAATTTTGGATAAGAGAAGTGGAGAAAGGAACTAGAAAATGTCAATGTCTAGACATTTTTGGGTGAAAGATATAATTAACTTTAAGATGAACGAGGATGGAAAGGGAGCTAGATTGATGTCTAAATGAGGATTTAAATGTTTCTGAATGGATGACATGGTTGATTCACAATAAGATGGATGGGAAAGGAACCATAGAAATGTCTAGGTATGGGTGGAATTGATGCATTTTGGTAAAAAGAGGTAGAAAAAGGAGCCATAAAGATATCTAAATGACCGTTTCTAGACATTTATAGGTGGAAGAGGTGGAAAATGAACCATAAAAGGATTCATAGAGATGTCTAGGTAATCATTTCTAGACATTTATGGGTGTTGATATATTTTTGATAAGATAATTTATTAAAAGGAGATCCTCAACCTATAGTGAGTCGGCTCAATAGATTTTGACAAGATTTTAGTAAAAAGAGAGTCTCAGCCTATAGTGAGTCGGCTTGAGAGATTCTGATAAGATTTTGGTGAGAGGAGAGCCTTGGTTTATGACAAGTTGGCTCAAGAGATTATGAGAAGATTTTGATAAAAAGAGAGCCTAGGCCTATGGGGAATTGACTGGAGAGATTCTAACAAGATTTTAGTAAAAGTAGAGCCTCAACCTATGGTAAGTCAGCTCGAGAGATTCTAACAAGATTTTGGTAAAAGAAAAGTTTTAGCCTATTGTAAGTTGGCTCAAGAGATTCTGAGAAGATCTTGATAAAAGGAGGGTCTCAATCTATAGCAAGTTGGCTTGAGAGATTTTGATAAGACATTGGTAAGAGGAGAGCCTCAGCCTTTGATGAGTTGGCTTAAGAGATTTTAAGAAGATTTTGGTTTTGCTAAGGAAACTTGGGCTTTTGAGGTGTGATGAGTTTTGAAGAGGTACCGTTTAGTTTTGGAGATGTTCATTAGCTTCAAAAAGGCACTAGTTAGTTTTAGAAGATGCCAGTTAGCTTTAAAGAGGCATTGGTCAGCTTCAAGAGATGTTGATCAACTTCGAGGAAGTACTAGTCAACTTCAAAAGATGTCAGTCAGCTTCAAGGAGGTACTAGTCAGCTTTAAGGAGATACCGATCAATTTTGGAAAGGTTATTAGTTTAGTTTATGCATGATTGTGCATGTCTACGAATGCATGTATCTTTATGCATAGATGGTGCATGATTATGCATATTTAAAAATGCAATTTCTATGTTATACAACAAATGCAATTTCTATGCTATGAATGAATGATGCGTGCAATGGATGATTACATAGGTGTAAGAGGGTAGATTCATGAGTCCACTCTGTGAATGTAATTTTTTATGTGACTTTTATATCCATAGAGCCACATTTTAGCCACTATATACATTTTTTGGACTGAGAAACTCAAAAAGGCCTAGAGGATGAATTTGGGTAGATATGACACTATAGTGATGTTGACTAGGATTTTTTGAGAGCTTGCTTTAAGATTTGGGATTTGGTGGCCTGTGTTTTTCCATTTTGGTGTTGCTAAGGAGCAGTTGTGCCCTACCTTTAGGAAGTTCAATGCTATGGCTTGGCTGCAGCTTGGAGGTAGCTCTAATAGTGCCAAAGTTCAAAGTTGGATATTTCTGAATTTTTTAGAGATTTTTGGACTTGCCTTATGATGTTGTAAGCTAGATAGTTATTGATGGTCAATTAAACTTGACCATTGTAATTAGGGAGTTCCATGATCCCAGTGACCAGAGAGATATGAAAAGGTAGATACATAAGATGAGGGCCTTGATTTTATATTTAATAGTTGTATATCTATTTTATGAGTTCACGATTGGTGTGATGCCAGAGAGGCAGGATTAGTATTATAGATGGAGCAAAGTCCCTCCATGTTGGAGTCATATTGGTGGAGACACTAATGAGTCTCGATTGCTTTGTTTAAGATTTAGAGAGATGGACTATCTCCCTAGTTTTTCTTCAAGTGAGAAACATTTATCTGTTCTTACCCTTTCAATTAGGGGTATTTTGTAGGTGTCTGATTTTGGGCTTTGGGTTATATTATGCAAGTGTGGTTATTGATCATTTATGGATAGTGGTCTCTGCTTTATTAAGACTTGGTTAGAGATTAGATAGGATAGTTATTTATAGCTTACCTAGGAGGACATATTTTGGCATTACTAATGGTAAATGATCAAATCTTTTATGATTGGGGGGCCATATGTGTCGATAGATTTGCTTATTGTGTTTGGCTTGAATAACTTTCTATAAGGGGATAAGGGTTTTGAAGCAGATGGGGTAAACTCAAGATGTGCCCCCCAGTTATTCCCTTTTTAAAGTTTGTAAGGATGATAGCTCCCATTGCTAGAGCTATTAGGAGTGGCTAGCTAAGGAGTTATCATGATGTTCATTTTGAGATTTCATTTAAGACCACAGAGAGGTATGATAGGTGGTTGATGAAGGCAGTTTGGCTAGTTAAGAGAGAGTACCAAGCTACCTTGTTGAGAAAGACAGAGGGTGACATGATTGAGAAGGGAGAGACAATGAGAGTGATAGTAGGCGAGACAACGAGAGTGACAGTAGAGACAAAGGGGTTACAAGACCTATGGAGGAGACCAGGAAAGCTATTGAGATTTTGATACCATAAGTTGCATTAGTGATGCCAATTGCAGTGCCAATGATAGAGGAGACTGTTATTGTGGTAAGAGGATAGGGTGACATAATAGTGATAATTCAAAAAAGGACTTTTGAAGCAATGAGCAATTTCTGGGTTACTGCTTTGTAAAGGTGATTTTTGAGAGCAGTTTTAGAATTACTAATACTCAGGAGAGGGTTTTTGATACTGATGTGGTAAGCACTTTTGGTTTTACTGGTACTTTTACTGCTGCAATAGAGGTTAAGAAGAGTGTGATCATTGAGGAGATTATGACAAACTCTAATTCTAACAAGGGCATGAGAGATGTGCACTTTAGGAGGTAGAGTAGGATTGGCTAGACTATAACTTTAGACATGACCTTTTTTGCTTTTTGTTTAGGATACTTATTGGTCCACAGGACTACACGATACAAAATAAGCTATAAGAGACATTGGAATGACTATCTTTTTTTTTTTTTTTTTTGTCATGATGATAGGTTGTATGTTGTAAAGTAAGACATCTTTTTTTGCTCTAATTTCTACCTAACTTGCCTTTTCATATTTTCAACTTAGTGAGCTCTCTTTTTTTTTTTAGATTTAATTTTTGCTCGAGCTGCTCTTTTAGATTTTTGACTTAATAAGCTTGTTCTAATTTTTGCCTACATCATTTTTTCGAGTTTTCAGCTTAGCGAGCATTATTGTTCAATTCTTCCTTTTTCTTTTCTATTTTTTTTTGTTTAAGCAAAAGAAATTAAGTGAATATTGTATCAGGCATAGAGGAAATGAGAATGTGATGCAAATAAAATATTTTGTATTATGATTTTGGACCACACCCTAGTTAGGCTGCCTATATATCCCTTACATCTTCTCATTTTTTTTTTTAGTTGTTTTCTTTGAGAGAGAAATAGGTCCACATAGTTTTGATTACACATACATGAAAACAAAAATGAAATACAAATTTCATCTGTAGACGAAATATTGCTTTAGTTGATCTAGGTTGTGAGGATGGGAGAATTCATTTGTGTCCACGTCTATAAGGATGGTGCTTCTATTAGATAGGATCTTATTGAGCATATATGGTTTAGCCCAATTCAGTTTGAATTTCCTTTTGGATCATGAATTGGGGCTTGGATTTCTTGTAGAATTAGATTTCCTTCTACGAACCTTGGTATTCTACCTTCTTATTGAAGTGCTTGACTAGTCTCTGTTGGCAGCCTTGGATTTTGTACAGAGCATCCATTCTCTTTTGGAATTCAACTAGTTATGATATCCTTTGATATATTTTGCTTTCATTCTCTACAAGTTTATTTGACAAGCTCTATGTGTAAGTTAGGATCTTGTGAATTACGATGTTCAAATCCATCCCCACCATATCTTTGAGTTCTCATACAAAATAGTCTAAGAGCTCATGAGCCATTTTGATTAATGATATGCAGATATGATTTTTTTTTATTTTTTCCTTTGTGCCCATATTAATTGATTCTTTTGCCTTTTGCCTTTTTTTTATTATTATTATTTTATTATTATTATTATTATTATTATTATTATTATAATTATTATTATTATTATTTTCTCTCTTTCATTCAGATGTCCCATTCAAAGATGAATCAGAAAAAATTAAAGCAAAATAGAAAGTTCAGAATTTTATTGATGATAAGAGTCCCATCATCATGGCTACATTTAAGAATAAGCCTAAAAGGGAAAATCTAGACTCAGAAAAATAAGACTTGGTAGACCCAAACTTAGAGAAAGACTCAATAGAAATAGACTCAAAAGACTCAGACTTAGGAAAACTCAAACATGGACTTAGAGGGCTCAGACATAGACTTGAAAGACTTATACAGTGAATAGCAGGGCTACCACTCTTGTCAAAATACCAATTATTGGGTGGATCTTGAGATTGTTGGATGAGTTCAATGATTAGAAAGAGGATTGGTGGCAATATTGAGATTTGGCTTAGGGCAATGATGTCTCCTTTATCAATCAGGTCTTGAATTCTATGTCTTAGAGCCTTGTATATGTTGGTCTTATGCCCTACTTCTTGGTGATAATCATACTGCTCATTAACATTGTAGCCCCTGGGCAAGAGGTTTGGAGGAGGTCATGGTTCTAGGGGCTTAATCAAATTAGCCTCTACGGCTTTCTTGTAGATAATGCTGAGGTGCATGCCTAGTTTAGAAAAAGTCCTCCTTGCTTTTAACCACATTGGTTGGTGATAAGAAATAACATTTATCTCCCTTTCTCTTTAGGTTGTGGAGTGGGTGGTCTGATTGCTATTCTTGTGATACCTCAAATTAGAGGACTCATCCTTAATTCGTCCAGATTGAATCAAATCCTCGATCTTGCTGGCAGTGGCAATAAGAGCTTTAAGCTAGGGAGGTACAACATTTGTAGATGAGTTTGGTATTAGAGGAGGAGATTTTTGACAATGATGTTAATTTGCTCTACTTCGAATAGATAGTTCACCATTTAAGCTGCTTTTGACCTCCATCTTGTAAGAAACATTGTGAAAGACTCTCTTTTGTCTTGTTTGGTGGTTTCCAAATCTTAATAGGTGACATCCACCTTGATGTTGTAGTGGTATTATTTGACAAATGCATTGCATATGTCATCCTATGTCTTCTTATGATTCTGGTCAAGAGCTAGTTGTAACAACCCACACCTACCTTAGAAATTTTCGTGATAATTTACTTGATTTAGAACTATTAAGGTTAAGCGTATGCTTTCGTGAAAATTAGTAATCTATGTGATTGATGAGCATGTGGCATATTAAATTAATTTTAATATGCATAATATGAGTTGTTATTGTGAAATAGATGATTTATATAAAGTGCATTTATATAAAAGAATTTAGTTTAAATAAAATGAATATTCATGCATAAAGACAATTTTTAAGCATAAAATGATTTTATGAGTATTTTAAAATAATTTTTAAAATAAATATTTTGGGGGAAATATTACAGAAATAATAAAAAATATTATTTTTATTTTTAATTATAATCAACCCAAAATTTAAATAAAAAGCCCACTACACTAAAATCCTCCTAACCTAGTTCATTAAGGGTATTAGTGGAAATTGCACCCAAACCATAATATATATTGTAAAATTCGGCCAACCTAGGCTTTCCAGCAGCCATCACTTTATTTTTCTGTATCTTAGCAGAAAAATTCTCTCAAAATATTTCTCTCAACTGAAATTAAGAAAACACCTTTCAGTTTCATGATTTCTTGACCGTAATCATAAGTTTTTCTTCTCTTTCAATTTCTAAACCGATTTCTATGAAATAAATTATGGAAAAATTATTTTGAACTAGTTGATTACTAATTTTTATAGATTTAATTCTGTTTGGGTGAGTTTTTGGGAGAGAAAATCTATTTTCTATCGAAAATACAAATCTTTCCGTGAGATTTCGCTAAAGGTGAATTCTATAACTTAAAATCATAATTTTTATGCATAAACATCACTAGAGGGGGGCAATTTGTGCATCAATGGTTTCTAAACTGATTTTTGACTTGTTTTGATGAAAAATATTGGATTAAATTATGTTTTTGCACATTTCTGTGATGACCGAAAAGTTTCGAAAAACAAATGAGTTCAAGGTTTTTGTGCTAGAACTTAGAAGTTGGAAAATTCTATTATTAAATTAATATGTGACTACTAATTTGTGTGAGAAAGAATTCTAATTTGATATTTTTTTTGTTTAGATGAAAAATAATGATTTGAATTATGTGTCTGTATATTGCTGTAATGAATAAAAAGCGTGAAAACTCATGATTTTCACCTAAGCCTTAAAACTTAGAATGTTTTTGTATAAATATTATCTATGGCTGCTAAATCTTGCATGACATGTTCTAAACTAATATTGTCCATGATTGAATGAAAAATAATGGTTTAAACAACCTATTTACATATTTCTGAAAGGACTGAAAACAAGAAAACTCATGGTTTTGTACCCTATAACCCAAAAGTTGAATTTTCATGTATAAGCAATACTATGTGTGGCTGATTCATGTAAATTAAAATTCTAAAATAATTCTTGTTGTGTTTACATAAAAAATCTTGGTTCAAACCATGTTTTTACTTATTACTGAAATAGACGGAAAGTGCAAAAAGAAAGAGAATTTAGTTTTTTCCTTTTGGTGATACATTCGGCCTACATTAATATTTTTGTTCCAATGTTTATAATTTTTATATGATGTGCTTTGATGATTATTGACATGTATGTATGTATAATAAATGATAAAATTGCATGTTAATTGAAGGTATGACCCTAGATAAGCTTAAAGGCATTTTGGTATACTTAAGGTATCTTAACCTTATATTGTGATTAGAATGTAAATGTGATTGGGAAATTTGGAACTAGATGTTATGATGACTTGATGATGAACACATGGTTATGAGTTGATGAAGTGATAGTTGAATAAAAAGGATCATAAGAGTTAAGCATTACACTTGAAAGGTTAATTGTTAAGTTGACATGTATGGAAGTGTAAAGTGTATTAAGATGATTGTTAAAGTGAATTGATATTGAGGTAATAATATTGTGATGACCTTAGAAAGGTATTGACATGATTGTAATGTGTTTTCATGTAAGCCTATAAGGCCTAAGTGTGTAAGACTTTTAAAGTTAACGTATTATGTGCAAGTGATAAGTACACTTATATGTGCAACTCTAAGTGTATGTGTATGCTATATGTGCATGGGGTAGTTATGGGATAGGAGCATCATGAGTAAATAAATACTAAGTATTAAATTAAATATTATGTTAGAGTTTGAGGAGCTTTAGAAGTACAAAGGGACTACATATACTGGGAGCAAAGGACCCTCAAGGTGAGCAAATGTTGTGTTCATGTTATAAGTGTGAACAACACTTTGTTGTGTCATAAGAATGTGACATATTGTTATATAAGCCTTTGCAATCTTTGAAACTCGAGTTTGTTTTATCCTAAAATTTAATTAAGTGATTTCTTTATAAAGCTTAGGTTGCCAAAGGACATTTGGTCCAAAACTATTTTGTTTATCTAATGAGAATTTCTTGTGATTATCACCCTAACTTATATTCTTTTTGGAACTACACTATCATTGTATTTTTTGTTCAAAAGTTAAACCACTATTGTTATTGGGATACATGTTATTGTTACCTTATGTGATATTGTTATTTGTGATTACCACTAACTCTAGCTATGGTACTTTTAACCCTTTATGCAAAATCCTCATGCCGATGCAGGTAATTATCAAAATCTGTGCACACGGTCTTAGCCCGATGGATAGGGGTAGTGTATCCACCTCAGCTAGAAAAGGGCAGTTCTAACCGTGGAGCCTGATCAACTTCATGCCTTATAAGTGATAGGAGTTGGAATTTGGTATAAGGCCACCTCTGCTTAATATATTCGAGTGATAGAACAATAGCCTTCACTCACTATGTGTTATAAGTGTGATTTCTGCAACCTTGCCAATTGAACCCTTGCTAAATTGCAACTTGATTCATGAATTATAAATCATGAACTATGTGTATAAGCTATGTATTTCCTTTCCAAAGGAATATGTGATAATGTATGTGATGTATCGTTTACTCATTGAGATCATCTATCTCACCCCTTTACCTTGTGTGGTTCCAGGTGAGCAAATGTGAGGAGGCAAGGTGATGGCTCAGGCATTCTACATCGCTTGGGGGATTCCTTGTCCAAGTTATTAATAATACTATTTTATGAAGTCTTGTCATTAGATGCTTTGAGAATATTGATTGATGCTCATTTTGAGATATATTATTTTCCTTATGGATTTTATGTGAAATGTTTAATTATAGTCTTCCACAATTAAAGGTATTCATTTAAATGTTTTAAAAGAGTTAGTGTAAGAGGTTTAGTATGATCCTAGGCATGATTTATTTATGTGTAAGTGGGTTCTATGAGTGTGGGTGACCTTATGTCTCCCCATGTTCTAGGACCATCATATCTCTAAGGTTGGGATGTGACACTAGTAAACACTTTACAGCAACTCTAGTCAAGGACTGTTGGAATAATTGAGTAAGGAGTTCATCATCCACTCCGAAGGGTCTCATAGTGCCCACATACATTTTGAGGTGAGTTTTGGAGCGGGCAGTGCCATCAAACTTGTCCATGTTTGGCATTTTGAATTTTAGTGGAACCTTCACATTAGGGAAGAGAGTAAGGGATTTGACATCTATCATCTCTTCATACCTCTTTATGTTCTTAATAGTCCTCTCTATGGCCTCAAATTTCTCCATCAATTTTTTAGCTTTAGGAAAACTAGAGAAATATCCACTTTAAAAAGGATTCATAATGGGAGATGGAGCATTGGTGTTCAAATCCAAGGTCAGAGGAGTCACAGTTTCATATATCTTTCCCTTATTAGTGAGATCGATAATGGGAGGAGTGAAAATAGGGGTATCACTAGTACTGGCTTGGGTGGAAAAGGGTTCAATATGAGTAGGATGAGGAGCAATGATGGCATTTGTTATTTCCTTGACCTGATTAATGATGGATTGGCATTGGGAGTTGAGAGCACTAATGAAGGTGGCTGATTGAGAATTTAAGGCATTGGTGAATGAGTTGACTTGAGTTTTCAAGGCAATAGTAAGTGCGGTTTGGAAGGTCTCCTCTTGTTTCTTGAGGAGGCTAGTGAAGAAAGTGCTCATGGCATCTTGGTCGAAGAGGTTGAAAGTGTTGGCCATTGGTACCTTTGAAAATGAAAACAAATAGGAAAATGGGTAAGAATATAGAATTGTGAAGAGAAAAGGGTTTAATGCAATGATATGTCAGGAAAAGGATTCTTTCTTTATAGTTGGTCACTAAGTTTAAGGTTCATAAGGTGAGTGCGTGGGGTTATTGTGTTTTAGGGTGATGGACCACTAGTTTAGGGTTTTGAGGTATTTAAGGATTTATCTTATCGAGTTTCTCATGTTATGTGTGCATGGCAATTCATGATGCATGCCAGAAAAAGGTTCATGGGTATATGCATAAATATCTCTATTATTACGGTATATGGAACTAGGGGTCAACCTTAGGGCTACCACATGCACAAGGGTGAAGGGTGGTCTGGTTTAGGGTCCCGTTCCCACTAGAGCATCGAAATAGCTAACCATATGTGAAGCAAAGAGCCTCACATGGGTCCAACAATATTGATTGCTTGTTACACCATCGAAATAATCAGGGATTCATCATGAGGTGGAATACTTTCACTATCTCCCAACATACTCAAAGACAGTTGTCAAGTTAATGCTACTCATGATCCAAAAGGTTTTTTAAAACTAAGGTTAGGCAAAGAGCCTTTATTATGCAAAGTGATACATGAAAGTTAAATTATACTTAATAAGTCAAATAGATATTATTGTGAAAAAATTTTCCTTAACAAATAGTAATCCATTTATTTGCTTTCTTTTTTCATTAAAAAGGTTAAAAAAGGTGGTAACTAGTCCCCAGTGGAGTTGCCAACTATGAAACGTCACTCGAATGTCCCTCCCTTACTCAGGAGACTACCTTAAGGAAAGGTAATCGATTTTTAAAAAGGTCATGGAATGAGTTTCGATGCTCATGATTGGAGTGTCTATCACTTGAAAAGTTGATTTGTTGTTTTAAAAAATGATTTTGAAAATCGCCATCCTAATTTATTCTTTTAAAATGGAAAAATTAAGAGAAAACCCAATTATGACTTCAATTCATTAATTTTAGTTAATTAATTTACCTGCGGATAAAATCACTAGTCTTGAATCAAGTTGAGGTCAGGAACTAGATTTTTGGTTTTAAATAATCGGGATTTGGTTGTTAAGCTTAATTTGACTTTAGAAAAATTAATTTCATGAGTGACAAATGTTAAATGAAAATTAAAATATATAAGTATGACATAATATGTATGCATGGTCTAATTAAAATAACATTTAAGTAAATCATCCATAAATTAAGGAGAGTGTTTCTTTTAATTCTTGTGGATTTAAAGGAACTACATAATCACTCTTTAATTCCAAATTAATCAAACTAATTACATAAATTAATAAAAATTGGGATGTTTTCTCTAGCCCTTATGAGATTCCAAGAAGACCACAAAATTCCCTGACAAATAACATTATACATAAATAATTACATTTGAAAATGGAAAATGAAATTAGTTTGAAAAATTTGATTTGAGGTTTGGATTATAACTCCAAACATGCCTATGTATTAAGTTGAATGGGGATCAAAACCCATGTAGTTCACTCCATGATTAAGTGGAGGGGTTTAAAAATTGATCAAATTAATTTGGTTTAGGGTTAGATTGAAGAGGAAAAGGGTTATACCTTTGCTCGAGTTGGGTGGAGGGTTTTGTTGGCCGTAGTTCCTTTTATCGATACCAGACGATTGAATTGATTGATGGATTAATTAATTAATTAAAATGATTAATTAACTAATTAGTTTGATGAGTCGATTAATTAATTAAAAGGATTAATTAATTAATTAGAGAGTGATTGGATGGAGAAAAAAAAAAAAGAGAATTAGTGAATAGCTATCTACACTAGCTCTTGGGGTGAAGAAAAATGGTAGGAAATGAGGGCTATTTATAAACAAATAGCTATCTACACTAGCTCTTGGAGTGAAGAAAAATGGTAGGAAACAAGGGCTATTTATAAGCATATAGAGTTGAAGGTAGTTTAGGAAGTGAAAATATGAAAAGACAAAGGATAGAGTTGGAAAAATGCTGAAAATGCTAGAAAATTAGGTTGGGGGCATTTTGGAAATAGCATAAAGGATAAGGGGACTATGCTATCAAAGGGGCTAGTGGAACCACTAGGCCTCTGGGCAATGTCTCTAGTGTTCTAGGCGGCCAACTATTGGCTTGACTAATGGTGCAGCTGTCACATCCTAACTTTAGAGATATGATGGTCTTAGAACATGGTGAGACATAAGGTCACCCACACCTATAGAACCCACTTATACTTATACAATCATGCCTAGGATCATACCAAACCTCATGTAATAACTCATTTAAGACATTTATATGAAAACCTTTAGTTGTGAAAGACAAATAAAAAGATACTTCAAATACAACCCATAAGAAATAATAATATTCAATTCCAATTTAAACCTTATTGAATAACATGTCAAGATAAACATTTAAAATAATTATTCCTGCAGTGTCTAAAGATAACTCTTCATAACATAGTATTATTAAAGACTTGGACAAGGAATTTCCCAAGCGAAGTAGTGTGCTTGAGCCATCACTTTGCCTCCTCATATTGCTCACCTGAAACCACATAAGGAGAATGGGTTGAGATAGATGATCTCAATGAGTAAACAATATAGCACATACAATAACATGTATCCCCTTAAAAAGGAAACCCATAGCTTATATCACATAGTTCATGATTTACAATTCATGAATCAACGATGCAATTTAGCAAGTTTTTCATTTTAGCAAATTTCCTAATTTAACTATTTGCAGAAATCACACTTATAACATTTAACACCCAATAAGAGTAAATGACTATGCTAGCTCATTCACTCGAGGGACAGGTGGCCTCATACCAAATTCCAACTCCCAACCTAATACTTATAAAGTTGTGAAACTGATCAGGCTCCACGACTATAATCGCCCTTTCTAGCTAAGTTGGATACACAACCCCTATCCATAAGGTTAAGACCATGTGCACATGTTCCAATGATTACTCGCATCAGCATGAGGATTTATGCAAAAAGGGTTAAAGCTACCATAGTTAGAGCTAATGGTAATCATAAATAACAATATCATATAAGGCAACAACAACAAGTATCCCAATAACAATAATAGTTTAACTTTTAAACAAAAGATACAATGATAGTGTAGTTCTAAAAAGAATATAAGTTGAGGTAATAATCATAAAAAAATATTTATCATTAGATAATCACAAATGGCTTTGGACCAATGGTCCTTTGGCAACCCAAGCTTAACAAAGAAATCACATAGTCAAATTTAAGATGGAAGTGAACTTGGGTTTCAATAATCTCAAAGGTTCCCATAACATAATCATTATAGCTTGAATTTATAACAATTGCGTAATGTTTACTCACATTGGTGGCATGAATATAGTGTTTACTCACCTTGTAGTTCCTTTGCTCCTAATTCATGTAGCCCTTGGAATTTTAAGACTCCTTAAGCTCTATCATAATATTTAATTCAATACTTAGTATTTATTTAATTATCATGCTATCCTATCCCATAACTACCCCATGCACACATAACATTCATATACATTTAGAGTTGCACTTGGAAGTGCACTCATCACTTGTACATAGGATGTTGACTTTAAAAGTCTTGCCCATTTAGCGTTCATAAGCTCACATGAAAACACATTATAGTCCATACCAAAGCTTTTCTCAAGTCAAACACAATGTCATAATCTTAATATCAATTCACTTCAACAATCATCCTAGTACTCTTAATACTTCTATACATGTCAACTTAACAATGACCTTTTAAATGTCATGCTTAACTCTTATGACCCATTCATTCAATCAATCTCTTCATCTATTCAAGATCATTAATTCATTATGAAGTTATCATAAAATCTATTTCCATATTTCCCAATCACATTCACATTCTAATCATAACCTAAGGTTAAGATACCTTAGGTATACCTTAAGTAAACCAAGGTGCCTGTAGGCTTGTCTAGAGTCATTCCTTCAACCAACATGCAATTTAACCATTTATCATACATACATATATGTCAATAATTATTAAAATAAATTACATAAAAATTATAGACATTAGGATAAAAATCCCATGGTAGGCTGAATACCCTATTAAGATAAAAACTGAATTTTTCTTACTTTTCTTACTTTTCGTCTATTATAGTAATATGTAGAAACATGGTTTGAACCAAGGTTTTTCATGTAAACACAACAAAAATCATTTCAAAAAATCAATCTATATGAATAGGCAACAATAGGTGTGACATATACATGAAAATTCCAATTTTAGGCTTTAGGATGCAAAACCATGAACCTTTTTTATTTTTGGTATTTTTTGATCATTACAGTAATATATACATTGATGTTTTAAACCATTATTTTTCATTCAATCATAGCAAATATTAGTTTATAACATCCACATGTATGAATCGACAGACATATATCATAATTATGCAAGAAAATTCTAAGTTTTAAGGTTTAGGGTGAAAATTATGAGTTTTTACGCTTTCTGCGCTTTTTGTTCATTACAATAATATATAAACACATAATTTAAATAATTATTTTTCATTCAAAAAAAAAAAAAAAACAAATATTAGTTTGGAACATCAATCACCACAATTCAGTAGCCATAGAATTATCAAATCATAAAATTTTATAACTTTCAAGTTCTACGGCGAAAACCTTGAATTTCCTTATTTTCTGAAACTTTTCAGTTATTACAGTAATATGTAAGAATATGATTTAATCCAATATTTTTTATCAAAACACATCAAAAATTAGTTTAGAATCTAAATATACAGTAGTCGCCCCCATTAATGAATTTATGTTTGAAAATTTCAATTTTTAGTTATAGGATTTATCTTTGGCGAAATTGCGTAGGAAGGTTGATGTTTTTGATAGAGAAATTAATTTCACTTTCAAAAATTCATTGAAACTGAATTAAATCTATAGAAATTAGTAAATGATCAGTTTAAAATAATTTTCTCATAATTTATTTCATAGAAATCATATAGGAAATTGAAAGAGAAGAAAAACTTATGAAAGTGTTTTTGAGAATTTCGGTAGAGAGAATTATTTTGGGAGAATTTTTCTATCAAAATACTAAAATAACAGAGTGTGGCTGCTGGAACACTAGCGCTGGCTGAATTTTGCATCAATATATGTAGGGTTTAGGGTAATTTCAAAAATTACCCTTAATGAGCTAAGTTGCAAGTGTTTTGGTGTAGTGGGCTTTTGGGTATTTGGACTTTTTATTTAATTTTGGGGTTCATTATAGGTAATTTAAAATAAAATATTTTTCTTATTATTTTCATTAAAATTTTCTGCAAAACATTTATTTAGAAATATTTTAAAAATGCTCATAAAAATTATTTTATGCTTAAGAATCGTCTTTTTGCTTAAAAATTCATTTTATGTAAAATAAATTATTCTATGCTAATTCACTTCATATAAATTATTTATTTCATAATAATAACTCATATTAGGCATATTAAAATTAATTTAACATGTCACATACTCATAAATCACATCATACATGAATTTCCATAAAATCACATATTTTGTCGCAACAACTCTAAATTCAAGCAATTTGTCACAAAAATTCCAAGGGTAGATGTGTGTTGTTACACTCTCTCCCCTTAAAAAAAGTTTATCCTCAAATTTTCAAATCTAATGGCACAACACACTCTGCTTAACTTCTCTGCCATGCTTCTGCTATGCCACTTCAACACAATATTTAACTACAATTAACATATCAAATACCGTAAGACATATACTTACAATCTATCAAAAATCACACTGATAAACCTTTAGCTTAAGCTACACCTATGTTAATCTCTTGTTCAAACAAATCTTAAACTAATTCTTAATAATCTTTGTATGCCTTAATCTCAAACAAGAGTAATAGAAGCTTTAATTTCACATTCAATCAAATATAATCCCAAGCATTTCCCATCCTTATATCTCTATTATTATTGGCGTCTATACTAATACCTTAATCACCACTTCCATTCATTATTTATCACATTAGTCATATAAGAATTCAATAGATAATTCCAAATTAATAACTCCAATTGATATTTGACAATTCTCTTTCCATACTAATAATTATTACTTAATTTATTATAACCTCAATAAATATTTTCGTGTTTAATACCTTACTATCATTACAATTTTTGCACTCCTTTCATTCATCAATTAAAATATATTTAAACTTAACAAACATTCCTATATATATCATATTCCAAATGAACTTGTATCCTATTAATTTACAATCTCAAATAAACTTCTTATAACTATTTCAGACTTACTCTCTTTGTGTATAATATATACAAAATTATCACGACTTAATTACCTAATGCCTCATAATTTTTATACATTTAGCTCATAATATCATTTCACTTTAGATTTTTCATTTACATCTTGCTATATTTCACATTCCTAATCATTTAATTTATCCATATTAAAATAACAAACCTTTTAATACCATCAACATTCAATGAAATCTCTATACAACTCTTATTTCTTTCCAAATGTATGCCATTCTAGGTTATCTCAATAAAAATTATTTTCATACTAAAGATCACCACCAAATTTTCAGTAATCTCAATTGGACATTATTGCATCTAACACCTTAAAACATTTCAAATCCAGAGGACTCAAACCCCTTTTAGGTATATTCCATACTATTTATATTTTCAAAAATGCATAGAATCATTTGTAAGGATCAAAACATTTTCATCCTTGCATGTAACATGTAGCCTTAATGCAATGCTTGATGTGGTTCATGATGAATGATTGATGGTGTATGATTCTGTAATGCAAAACTCAATGCCTATAGGTAGACACACTGGACACAAGTACATAATCAAATCAAATCTAGAACATTTTATCTTAAAATCATATAAAATTTTCAATTAAATCATTTAATACCCTCATAGATCAAGTCCTTATGGATCCTCAAATTTATAGTTCCTAAAGCCTTAACATCTATTACTTTATAAAAGTTCAAATCCTTGTACTTTGATTGCAGCCTATATACTCAAGGGAATCTCATCGCTAAAGAATCTCTACTAGCATCATACTTATACTTTTTCATCATTATAAGTCTGAGAATACTTATCCTTTTATGTCTCCCCCTCTTAAAAGAAATTTATCCTTGAATTTCAATACTAGCTCACATGTTCCCGAAAAACTGGGGATGCTTCTATCGCATCCCTTCCTTGGCTTCCTAACTATACTCATTCATTCCATGATTAAGCTAGTAGACCTTAATCATAGGTATCTCCTTAATAAATAAGTTTTCCCCCATCCTTAGCTCGAAATTCTACTTGCTTTCCTCTACAATCAATACAAGCTCCATGCTCATATGGCCAACCTATTCCTAAGATCATATCGAATTCTAAGACATCCAGTTCCAATAACTCCATAGGAAGTTTCCGTCCATCAATGTCTACCTCACAATCCTTAAACAATACCTTACTTCCATTATTTCTCCTAAAGAAGTCAACACTACTAAGGGTTCATTAATTTATTCCTTATCTCTACTGAGATTCCTAGCAAAATATGGAGACACAAGTGAATGTGTAGCACCAAAATCAATCAAGCATCTTGCACTGAAAATTCAAATGGAAATAATACCTTCTTCTTTTAATGCACGCTAGATTAGTACTCTTACTTTGACTATACTTGATATCTATATAAGTGACAGAGAAATCTTTAGCTTTCTTGTTTTCTAGTCTATATAGTAGCATCTAAGCCATAAATCCCTTTATATACTTCACTTACTTCATACCGTATACTTATGTATGCATAATATAACTAATTCATTTCATTCTCATACTGATCATTACCAACCATCATTTCTCTTCTTATGGCTTCAATCACAATTATCATTTAGTAATTCCTTATAATTCATATATCACACCATTGTAACATGTAAGCATTTCATACCTCATAACATTATACCCATCAATCATTAATCTAAATTGGATCAAAACTTAGTCAACTTCTTTTTCTAATCCACTTAACCCCACTATCAAAATATCATACTTATCATGCACTTATCATGAGCACCCATTATATAATATCATATCATAGGACATATATCACCTATCATGTATCATATATCATAGTATGTACGATGTATCCTAATCACATAACACAGAACCTATAGCATAATGAACTCTCTTATTATATTTAGAAGTCAATCATGTCATAGGCAAAAAGAATCAATGCACACTAAGTCACTAAGCAATCAATTAACACCATTTGTATCGCAGGAGTCTTATACCCCTAGGCCAATAGTTATCCACTACTAATGAAAACCTCAACTGTGCCCCTCATCAGGATGAACATCAGGTGCATGGTCTCCTATATGTTCAACATCTCTGGCCTTAATCTGTTCCACGTCTTTTCTCATAGCATGCACTAGGGACCTCAGATGTTGATTTTCCTTCATCAAGTCTGAGTAGTCCCTTTCGAACCTTTGCATTTTACTCTGAATCCATTTATAACCTAGACACTCCATGGGGTCCTCCTCATCAAGAGTCTATTCTCTCTTCAAGTGGATCATAGGCATGGCCTTCACGAACATCTCTGGCCAAGTCCTTTTACAGGTCACACGAGGTGCTTTCGATCATGATCCTTGAGCAGGGGTCATCTTCTTAGTCATCTGGTACAGGAATCATGAGGCACACAAGCAAATAATAATAAAGAGTACTATAGCTTATGAGGATTTCATAGAACTAATCTAGTGATGGACTACAAGTGAAATGACATGAAAATTCCTATGCTCTAGGATTATACTTAACCAACCTAATATATAGACAAGTCTAAACTAGACTTTAAAAACTACAGCTCTGATACCAACTTTGTCACATCGTAACTTTAGAGATATGATGGTCGTAGAACATGGGGAGACATAAGGTCACCCACGCCCATGGAACCCACTTATACTTATACAATCATACCTAGGATCGTACCAAACCTCATGCAATAACTCGTTTAAGACATTTATATGAAACCCTTTAGTTGCGGAAGACAAATAAAAAGATACTTCAAATACAACCCATAAGAAATAATAATATTCAATTCCAGTTTAAACCTTATTAAATAACATGTCAAGAAAAACATTTAAAATAATTATTCTCGAAGTGTCTAAAGATAACTCTTCATAACATAGTATTATTAAAGACTTGGACAAGGAATCCCCCAAGTGAAATAGGGTGCTTAAGCCGTCACCTTGCCTTCACATATTACTCACCTGAAACCACACAAGGAGAATGGGGTGAGATAGATGATTTCAATGAGTAAACAATATAGCACATACAATAACATATATTCCTTTAAAAAGGAAACCCATAGCTTATATCATATAGTTCATGATTTACAATTCATGAATCAATGATGAAATTTAGCAAGTTTTTCAATTTAGCAAATTTCCCAATTTAACTGTTTGTAGAAATCACACTTATAACATTTAACACCCAATAAGAGTAAATGACTATGCTAGCTCAGTCACTCGACGGAGAGGTGGCCTTATACCAAATTCCAACTCCTAACCCAATACTTATAAAGTCGTGAAACTGATCAGACTCCATGACTAGAAAGGCCCCTTCTAGCTAAGTTGGATACACAACCCCTATCCATCAGGTTAAGACCATGTGCATATGTTCTGATGATTGCTCGCATCAGCATGAGGATTTATGCAAAAAGGGTTAAAGCTACCATAGCTAGAGCTAATGGTAATCATAAATAACATATCATATAAGGCAACAACAACAAGTATCCTAATAACAATAGTAGTTTAACTTTTAAACAAAAGATACAATGATAGTGTAGTTCTAAAAAGAATATAAGTTGAGGTAATAATCATAAAAAAATATTTATCATTAGATAATCACAAATGGCTTTGGACCAATTATCCTTTAGCAACCCAAGCTTAACAAAGAAATCACATAGTCAAATTTAAAATGGAAGTGAACTTGGGTTTCAATAATCTCAAAGGTTCCCATAACATAATCATTATAGCTTGAACTTATAACAATGGCGTAATGTTTACTCACATTGGTGGCATGAATATAGTGTTTACTCACCTTATAGTTCCTTTGCTTCTAATTCATGTAGCCCTTAGACTTTTAAGACTCCTTAAGCTCTATCATAATATTTAATTCAATACTTAGTATTTATTTAATTATCATGCTATCCTATCCCATAACTACCCCATGCACACATAACATTCATATACATTTAGAGTTGCACTTGGAAGTGCACTCATCACTTGTACATAGCATGTTGACTTTAAAAGTCTTGCCCATTTAGCATTTATAAGCTCACTGTGAACCCTCAAATTTGCTCCTCCTGATCCGACTGCAGCTTGACACCTACTGTGAATAGGGCGCTACGCATATGGCGGTCCCACTAGCCGGTTAGCGGGCAGGGGTCAAGGGGGCAGCGCCCCGTAGAAAAATAAATTTCCTGAATCTTTTCTCCTGCAGTCGACTGCTTTTCAGTCATGAACCCACAGAATCAAGCAGAGCTCGAATCAGAGCTGAAACGAGCCCGAAACGGACAGAAATGGATTGAGCCGCACGAGTGGTGCTGGGAGGCACGATTTCTGTGCCGCCCAGGAGGCGGCACGCATCCCATGCCGCCGAAAGAAAGCCATGCCGCCGGAGCGGCTTGAAAATCATGCCGTCGGTACGGCAGCACGTCTGGCGTGCCGCCCGAACGGCCGGCGTTTCGGCCGTGCCGCCCCTGCCGCCAGCGCCGCGCCGACGCCGCAGTCCATACCGCCGGCTTCTCCTCTGTCAGCTCTATAAATAGGAGCCTCCTCCAGCCTCATTTGGCATGACTTTAAATGATTTCCAAGAGATTCTAAAGCATTCTAGAGTAATTCAAAGCGATCAGAGCAATTTCAAAGCATATTTTCATTCTTATACTCACATATTTGCTGCTTCCAGATCTAGATTCCAAGTTTCCTTTGAATTCAAGGTGGAGTTAAGATCTAGAGCAAAACTAATTCCATTCGCCCGAAAGCCGAGAAAAGCAAAGGTATAATCCCTTTCCCATTTTAAAATTCTAAATTCAGATCTAGAATTTTCTTTAGGTCTAAAACTGAAAAGATCTAAAAAAACTTATTAATTTAAGGATCAGAATTAAGTTAATAAGCAAACCAACACATTTTTAAAACCCCTCCTTTGCAAGAAGGGAGAACTGCGTGGGGTTTGATTCCTATTCAATAGGATACGCAGGCTACCACTCTGAAGGGCATCAACTCCAAAAATCTTTTTATCAATATTGTTTTCCTTTTTATTTATTCATGTTAATCTTTTACTTGTGATTTTATTTTTGGTTTATTTTGGGGAATGTGTGCTTTTCCTAGTACTCATAAGGGCTAGAGGAAAGATCCCCTTTATTTCAATTATTTTGATATTGTAATAATTAAGTAGGATTTATCTTGCCTATTTATTTATTATTGTCATTCCGTCACGTCATATATGTGTTCATTCACCATTATATTTTTGTTCATGCATACACAAAAATCCATTTTCAAGGGTTATTTTGCATTTTCAGCCAAACTAAAGAAAATAATAATTTTTTTTTCTTAATTGTGTAATTACCAAAACCTGATCCCTGAGCCCTCCTTGGTCGCTCACGGATTGGTGCACTTTTCCATTGGATAAAAATCAAATTTTGGAGTCAATCATGTTGGGTTTTCTTTAATTTTCCCAATTAAAATAAATAAATTAATGTGGTGACTCACTTTTCAACTATCACATTACAAAAATCAATTTTCTGAACTCACAGCGAGTTCCAATCGTGGAGTTTCTCCCGAAGAGCATTTTGATTCCTCGGCGGATTGGACCGGTGCTCGGGCGAGGCCTCACAGTTGGCGACTCCACTGGGGATTTAAAATCTTTTTCAAATAAAAGATAAAGTGGATTACTTTTGGTATAATACCAAGTTTGACTTTAAAAGTAAAATAACTCTATCATGCATCACTACATCGGACTCCTAGTCCATAAAAGCCTAGCTTTTAGGAAAACAAAGGATAGAAAGTAACATTGAGTGGGCAACCTTCCTTAGGTCTGCTTGCCGATAGTGAAATCATCCAACCCACGACGTATCCTCTAATCCTTTTAGAGGTGTAACGAGTATGCACGTACCATTGGACTCACGTGAGGCTCCTTGTCTTACATGTGGTTAGGTATATCACATCTCTAGTGTGATGGGTTCCCTTTAAACCACCCTAACCTTTTCATGTAATGACCCATAGAACCTCCCTTTAGGATTTTATGCACCATAATACTGAACTTGGTATATCATGAAACCTTTTCATTCATGCATACATGCATGCATAGCTTGAACCTTGTGAAGAGTCTAAAACCTATCCAAACACCTTCATACCTAAAACCCATGGTCCACTTAAACCCATGGTCAAAAACCAAAGTCAAAATCCAAAGCCCAAAATTCATGGTCCATCTAAACCCATGGTCAAAACCCCCAAAGCCCATGGTCCACCTAAACCCATGGTCAAAGCCTAAAACCCATGGTTCACCTAAACCCATGGTCAACACCCAAAACCCATGGTCCACCTAAACCCATGGTCAACTCCCAAAACCCATGGTCCACCTAAACCCATGCTTAACTCCCAAAAGCCCATGGTCCACCTAAACCCATGGTCAACCCCCAAAGCCCATGGTCTACCTAAACCCATGGTCAAAGCCTAAAACCCATGGTTCACCTAAACCCATGGTCAACACACAAAGCCCATGGTTCACTTAAACCCATGGTCAAAACCCAAAACTTATGGTTCACCTAAACCCATGGTCAAAACCCAAAGCCCATGGTCCACCTAAACCTATGGTCAAAACCCAAAACTCATGGTTCACCTAAACCCATGATCCAGTCCTATCCAAACCCATGTCAAACTTATGGTAAAAATAAACCCATCTATGGTACCCTCATCCTTTTCCATAATTCTTATCCAAGCTAAACACTGACATAGCTTTATCTTTCATAATTCTTACCAAAGCTAAATACTAACCTAGCTTTCATCTTTCATAACTCTTACCCAAGCTAAACACTGATCTAGCTTTCATCTTTCATAGTCCTTACCCAAGCTAAACACTAATATAGCATTATCCTCAACCATCCTTACCAAAGCTAAATACTAACTTAGCGTCACTCTTATCCTTACCCAAACTAAATGCTGACTAGGTTTTATCTCTTACATCACTATCCAAACCCATGGCCCATCTAAGCTCATGATCTAGTCCAATCAAACCCATTATCCAACTATCACCAAACCCATAGGTCACCCAACATCCAAATCCATGGTACATCCATACCCAATCACAAAACCCATGGTCACTCTATCCTTAAGCCCATAGTAAACCATTCATAAATCACAGTCCCAATCACCCGAAGCTAAATTCTGACCTAGCCACCCCAAGCTAAATTCTGACCTAGCTACTCAAAGCTAAAATCTGACCTAGCCATCCAAAGGTAAAATCTGACCTAGCTCCCTTAGCTAAATACATACCTAGCTAACATCATACACCTCTACCCTCATCTTTACCCACACACAGTCAACCTAACCACAAGACACTGTCATTCACTGTCATTAAACTTAAGATCTTTTGGTTTGTCACACCTCCCCATAACCTTTTTTTCCAAAGCTGGATACTAACCCAGTTCCTTTTTCCTTTCAAAGGTTGACAAGATGTTTATTGTTGGAGATGAGATCACTGCTACCAGAGCTGATGAAATTTTTGACGAGCTTCTTGCTAAGCTCTCTGAACACCAGGAAACTATGATGAAAAGGCAATAAGCCCTTTTCAAAGACATGCTCAAAGCCCAAAGGAGGGCTATCATAGAGGATGTTCGTACCATGCTAGAACAGGCCTCCCTGGCTCAAAACCCAACTAACCTAAAACCATTCCAAGTTGACTCGAAACTCGCCTTTTATCCTGTTTATGGATCCACTTCCAGAGTTGAATCCAAAGATAAAGAACCTACAAACACCGACATCATTCCATCACTACCTATTTCATCACCTGAATTCCTCAGAAACAACTCACTCTATTAACCCATGATAGTTCAACCACCAAATTTCACCTCTACTCTCACTTCCCGACCCGCGGATCCTTTCTAAAGGAAAGAAGTCAACCCTGAATCAAAGCCTTCATGGAAAAAGTGAAGCATATGGAAAAAATGCTGAAAAATCTAAAGAAGAAAGAGAACCTAGTTGATACAGGCTCCCTGAGCTTATTTCCCAATGCAAGAGTTCCACTAAAGTTCAAGATGCTTAATTTGGACAAATTTGATGGTACTACTTGCCCCAAGATCCATTTAAAGATGTATGTGGGGGCAATGCATCCCTTTGGTATCAATAATGAGCTTCTTGCTCAACTCTTTCATCAAACTCTTACTGATCCTACCCTAAGATGGTTCATTAACTTAGATGATAACCAAAAATAGACTTGGGAGGACATTTGCAAGGCATTTGTCAAACAGTACCACTACAATACTGAAGTGGACATTACAAGAAAGGACTTAGAAACCACAAAGCAACTACCAGATGAGTCCTTTTCTATGTTCCTTATAAGGTGGAGGGCTAAAGCTGCTCAAATGGTAAACAGGCCAACCGAGTAAGAACAAGTGATATCATTGTCAAGAATCTACTTCTCGCCTACAGAGCTCATTTGTTAACACAATACCCACCCACCTTCAGAGCTTTAGTTGCAACTGCTTCAAAAGTTGAAGATTGCATCCAAAGTACATCATTTCAAGTTGAATTCCACACCACCAACCTGAACAGTGATGAGGAATCTAGTCCTAACTCAACCCCACCTTACCTCAGCCCTACAAGGCATGTCATGGAGCAAGTTCAAGTTCAGCTAATCTGACCTGTCTGAGATTGAATTCCAAGTCTAAACCTGAGTCCAAATCTGAGTCGGAGTCTGTCGTCTTATTTTTTTTTCTTTATTCACATAAACCATAGCGATTTCTTTTGTCATCTTGCAATAAAGTTTTCTTTGTAGTAATGCACATATATTTTCTTTTCATCTTCCTTGTTTAGTCAGGCATGGATGAGCCGTAAAAAAGAGAGAGAGAAAAAAAAAACGAAAAAAAAAGAGAAAAAGAAAAAGAGGAAAAAAGAGAGAAATGAACAAACAGTCAAATCCACCACTATTAGCACATGGCGTGCCATCAACAATTGCACCTAATCAAAGACGGTCAAATAGTTAAAGCATAAAGAGCAAATCAAATGGAATTACCTATTGCACATTAGGTAATCAAACAATGCACCTCAACAAGGTCAATAAGTTCAGAAAAGACCTTTGTCAAATCTAGAATTCAAAGGCTAGGGCCCCTCAAAACAGCAGCCCAAATCATGGTGGAATGTTTTCTCCTAAATGCAAGCTTGCTAAGATGAAAACTCAAATAGGGTAGCTTAGGCAAAAGTTAGAGCTGTGAAAGAGAGAGAGAGAGAGAGAGAGAGCTCATCCAAGTCATCTTCCCTTATGTCTGAAGTTTTCAAATCATTTTCAATCAATCTGTCTCATCTCATGTCTTTAGAGTCATCCTTCCTCACCAGAGGTTCATTCTTTAAGGATTTTCTATCTTCTATATTCTTATCCTACAACGGGGGCATGTCTTCCCAAGAATGTCATCATCTATTGTCAATATGTCCTGTTACTTGGCTCAAAGAGCTAAGGCACAATCCCTTATACATATCTCCAGTCTATTTTCCACTAGCCCTTTTTGCCATTCCTAAAGGCTCTTTGTTTCAACTAGTTCAATCTGTAATTAAGTGTCACTCCAATAGTCTCTTCAATCTCAAACAATAAGAAAAGCTTGATTTATTCTTTTCCATGATTTATGCTATAAAAAGCAAAATCATACAACCTCCATGATTCTTTTCAAGAAGTTTCAACCTACCTTCAAAACCATTCTTGAACTTTATAAAATCATATTGTTCCATCCCAAACCTTATTGGCAAATCATACCACATACCACCCATTCCTTGGCATAATCTTAAAATGAGTAGAACCAAAATTCCCAAGTCTATCAGGGCTTATCATCTTTAAATTTCCTTGGCAAAACCAAAAGTCGAGGCATATCTCCCAAAAAAAGCCTTCATCAAGAAGCCCAAATCTGAAAGCCTTCATGAAGAAGCACATAAACCAAAAGCCTTCATGAAGAAGCACATAAACCAAAAGCCTTCATCAAGAAGCCTAAACCAAAAGCCTTCCCTATGAAGACCACTCCCAAAAAGCCTTCGCCATGAAGCTTAGATCCAAAAGCCTTCACCATGAAGCCCACTCCCAAAAAGCCTTCACCATAAAGCCCACTCCCAAAAGGCCTTCATTTATGAAGCCTATGATCTCCTTTAAGGCAAAATCAGAATTAAGCCTTTCAAATGGATTTCCTTCACTAGACCTTCCCTCCTCCTAAAAAAGCCTTCCCCATGAAGCTCACTCCCAAAAAGCCTTCACCATGAAGCCCACTCCCAAAAGGCCTTCATTTGTGAAGCCTATGATCTCCTTTAAGGCAAAATCAGAATTAAGCCTTTCAAATGGATTTCCTTCACCAGACCTTCCCTCCTCCCAAAAAGCCTTCCCCATGAAGCCCACTCCCAAAAAGCTTTCGCCATGAAGCTTAGATCCAAAAGCCTTCACTATGAAGCCCACTCCCAAAAGGCCTTCATTTGTGAAGCCTATGATCTCCTTTAAGGCAAAATCAGAATTAAGCCTTTCAAATGGATTTCCTTCACCAGACCTTCCCTCTTTAGCCAAAACCTTTCCTACAAGGACTAATCATCAATGGGCAAACTGAGTCGAGCCACCCATGTTGACATTCCCACACCCATCATCTTTCAGAGACATAGCCTTCTCTAAATCTAAAACCAAAGCCAAGCAAATAGCTTTGATCTTATTCCTCCTAATACCAAAGCCGAACAGATAGCTTTGATCCCAATCCTTCTAACACCAAAGTCGAACAGATAGCTTTGATCCCTACTTTTCTAACATCAAAGCCAAACAGATAGCTTTGATCCTATTCCTCCTGACATCAAGGCCAAACAGATAGCTTTGATCCCAACTCTCCCAACCACTAAAGCTGAACAGATAGCTTTGACCTCAATCTTTCCAACCATCAAGGACAAACAGATAGCTTTGATCCCAATCTTCCCAAACATCAAAGTCAAACAGATAACTTCGATCATAATCTCCCCAATAGTAGGGTCCAACAGATGGCCTTGCTAAACCATTTTGAATTCCCTAGGTGGATCAAATCTCCAAATCTTTCAAAATCTAGGCAAAACAGATAGCCATGATTAAAATTCACTAAATCATCTTTACCTCCAACAATTAGGCTGGACATATAGCCTTAATTGAAGATCACCATGACCATTTTCATATCCAATGCCAAGGTCAAACTAATAGCCATTGGCAAAACCTCATTTATCCTATGGGCCCTCTCCTAAAAGGTTTATACCAGGTTTGTCCTTCTTCATGAGGTTCAGTTTGCACAAAGCATGAATGTCCTCATGCATGATAAGCACAAGCAGATATCACAAGCCTAGAGTCTGACATGGTATAACCCAAAATCTGACATGGTACAACTTAGAATCTGATATGGTAAAAGAACATATCTGATGTTACAAGAGCACAAGCCTAAAGTCTGACATGGCATCTCTTTTTAGGGTTCACTGTCATCAAAATTGCCTTTTGCTTAAAGCTAATTCTGATGAGGGGGCAGCTGTGAACCCTCAAATTTGCACCTCCTGATCTGACTACAGCTTGACACCTATTGAGAATAAGGCGCTACGCATACGGCGGTCCCGCTAGCTGGTTAACGGGCAGGGGTTAAGGGGGCAGCACCCCGTAGAAAAATAAATTTCCTGAATCTTTTCTCCTCCAGTCGACTGCTTTTCAGTCATGAACCCACAGAATTAAGCAGAGCTCGAATCGGAGCTGAAACGAGCCCGAAATGGATAGAAACGAATTGAGCCACGCGAGTGGCGCTAGGAGGCGGCACGCATCCCATGCCATCGGAAGAAAGCCATGCCGCTAGAGCGGCATGAAAATCATGCCGTCGGCGGACGGCCGGCGCGTCGGCCGTGCCGCCCCTGCTGCCGGTGCGGCGTCGACGCCGTCCTCCATACCGCCGACTTCTCCTCTGTCACCTCTATAAATAGGAGCCTCCTCTAGCCTCATTTGGCACGACTTCAAATGATTTCCAAGATATTGTAAAGCATTCTAGAGTAATTCAAAGCGATCAGAGCAATTTCAAAGCATATTTTCGTTCTTATACTCACATATTTGCTGCTTCCAGATCCAGATTCCAAGTTTCCTTTGAATTCAAGGTGGAGTTGAGATCTGGAGCAAAACTAATTCCATTCGCCCGAAAGCTGAGAAAAGCAAAGGTATAATCCCTTTCCCATTTTAAAATTCTAAATTCAGATCTAGAATTTTCTTTAGGTCTAAAACTGAAAAGATCTAAAAAAACTTATTAATTTAAGGATCAGAATTAAGTTAATAAGCAAACCAACACATTTTTAAAACCCCTCATTTGCAAGAAGGGAGAACTGCGTGGGGTTTGATTCCTATTCAATAGGATACGCAGGCTGCCATTCTGAAGGGCATCAACTCCAAAAATCTTTTTATCAATATTGTTTTCCTTTTTATTTATTCATATTAATCTTTTACTTGTGATTTTATTTTTGGTTTATTTTGGGGAATGTGTGCTTTTCCTAGTACCCATAAGGGCTAGAGGAAAGATCCCCTTTATTTCAATTATTTTGATATTGTAATAATTAAGTAGGATTTATCTTGCCTATTTATTTATTATTGTCATTCCATCATGTCATATATCTGTTCATTCACCATTATGTTTTTGTTCATGCATACACAAAAATCCATTTTTAAGGGTTATTTTGCATTTTCAGCCAAACTATTTTTTTCTTAATTGTGTAATTACCAAAACTTGATTCCCGAGCCCTCCTTGGTCACTCGCGGATTGGTGCACTTTTCCATTGGATAAAAATCAAATTTTAGAGTCAATCATGTTGGATTTTCTTTAATTTTCCCAGTTAAAATAAATAAATTAAAGTGGCGACTCACTTTTCAACTATCACATTACAAAAATCAATTTTCTGAACTCACAGCGAGTTGCAATCGTGGAGTTTCTCCTGAAGAGCATTTCGATTCCTCGACGGATCGGACCGATGCTCGGGCGAGGCCTCACACTCATATAAAAACACATTATAGTCCATACCAAAGCTTTTCTCAAGTCAAACACAATGTCATAATCTTAATATCAATTCACTTTAACAATCATCTTAATACTCTTAACACTTCTATACATGTCAACTTAACAATGACCTTTCAAATTTCATGCTTAACTCTTATAACCCATTCATTCAATCAATCTCTTCATCAATTCAAGATCATTAATTCATTATCAAGTCATCATAAAATCTATTTCCATATTTTCCAATCACATTCACATTCTAATCACAACATAAGGTTAAGATACCTTAGGTATATCTTAAGTATACCAAAGTGCCTCTAGGCTTGTCTAGAGTCATTCCTTCAACCAACAAGCAATTTAACCATTTATCATACTTACATACATGTTAATAATTATTAAAATACATCACATAAAAATTATAGACATTGGGATAAAAATCCAATGCTAGGTCGAATACTTTATTAAGATAAAAATTGAATTTTTCTTATTTTTCGCACTCTTCGTCTATTACAGTAATATATACAAATATGGTTTGAACCAAGATTTTTCATGTAAACACAACAAAAGTCATTTTAAAAAATCAATCTATAAGAATTGGCAACAATAGGTGTGACATGTACATGAAAATTCCAATTTTAGGTTTTAGGATGCAAAACCATGAGCCTTTCTTGTTTTTGGTATTTTTTAGTCATTACAGTAATATATAAACTGGTGTTTTAAACCATTATGTTTCATTCAATCATAGAAAATATCAGTTTAAAACATCCACATGTATGAATCGGCAGTCATAGATCATAACTATGCATGAAAATTCCAAGTTTAAGGTTTAGGGTGAAAATCATGAGTTTTCATGCTTTTTGCGCTTTTCATTCATTACAGTGATATATAAACACATGATTTAAATCATTATTTCTCATCCAAACAAAACAAATATCAGTTTGGGACATCAATCACTACAATTTGGCAGCCATAGAATTATCAAACCATAGAATTTTCCAACTTTCAAGTTATAGGACGAAAACCTTGAATTTCCTTATTTTATGAAACTTTTCACTTATTACAGTAATATGTAAGAATATGATTTAATCCAAAATTTTTCATCAAAACACATCAAAAATTAGTTTAGAATCTAAATATGTAGTAGCCACTCCACCCCCACACCCCCCCCCTTTAATGAATTTATGTTTGAAAATTTCAATTTTTGAGTTATAGGATTCACCTTTGTCGAAATTGCATAGGAAGGTTGATGTTTTAGGTAGAGAAATTAATTTCTCTTTCAAAAACTCACCCAAACTGAATTAAATCTATAAAAATCATTAAATAACTAGTTCAAATAATTTTTTCATAATTTATTTCATAGAAATCAGATAGGAAATTGAAAGAGAAGAAAAATTTATGATTATGGTCAAGAAATGGCAAAGTTGAAAGTGTTTTTGAGAATTTCGGCAGAGAGAATTATTTTGGAAGAATTTTTCTATCAAAATATTGAAATAACAAAGTGTGGCTGCTGGAACACTAGGGCTGGCCGAATTTTGCATTAATATATGTAGGGTTTTGGGCAATTTCTAATATTACCCTTAATGGGCTAGGTTAGGAGTATTTTGGTGTAGTGGGCTTTTGGAAATTTGGGCTTTTTATTTAATTTTGAGGTTGATTATAGGTAACTTAAAATAAAATATTTTTCTTATTATTTTCATTAAAATTTCTCCTAAAATATTTATTTAAAAATATTTTAAAAATGCTCATATAAATTATTTTATATTTAAAATTTGCCTTTTTGCTTGAAAATTCATTTTATGTAAAATAAATTATTTTATGCTAATGTACTTCATATAATCATTTATTTCATAATAATAACTCATATTAGGCATATTTAAATTAATTTAACATGTCAGATACTCATAAATCACATCATACATGAATTTCTATAAAATCACATATTTTATCGCAACAACTTTAAATTCAAGCAAGTTGTCACGAAAACTCCTAGGGTAGATGTAGGTTATTACAGTAGCCCAGACAACCAGTGGTAGTTGACTTGGAGGCCTTTTTTTTAGGGATTCATATTGGTCCATGTTGAAAATGAATTGTCTAGAGTAATTTAATTGAAGGATAAAATTTTCTTTTTTGGGTGCTACCCCCAATCCCTCGCATGTTAACCTTCTAGTTAGACTACTATACCAACTATGTGTAATGTACTAATCTTAGCAGATATTAAGCTATAGTCATATGATGAGGGTGCAAAATTAAGTGTTCACATAAAGACAAAGGATGAAGTATTAGTTGAAACACTACTTTTAGTTCGCTTTGCCAAGAAGCACACCTTCGCCATCTTATTGCTCGCTTTACCTAGTCAAACTATCTAGTTGGTTGTGAGCTTTGCCTGGTTGACCCTAAGGGGAGCGTCAATCTTCGCTGATTCATTTAATACACATTTTGATTGATGGGTCATGCATTTAATACACGTCTCTTTATGTGCAGGTGTGGTCACATAGTGCTATAACTAGCATGATTTTCAAAGGAATTTCAAATTATTGCTACCTTTTTATTTTTCCTTATTGCATGGCAGTTATTAAAGGGTCTTTCTCTATAAATATCCCCTCAATCTTTAATTTTAGAACTTCCACTTGCCTTTTGCAAACATTTTGAGTTTCTTCTTCTTCTTCTTCTTTTATTTTTGTTCTTCTCACTGTGCAAAGCTTCTACTTTGCTCCCTTTTCCTCAAGTTCCTTCATATCTTCTTTTATTTTTCTCTAATAGTGCCAAAGAAAGACACTTTTCTAAAAAGAGATTAGGTCGATCCTCAAACTTACCAAAAGATGGTGAAAGAGGTAATGGGATACCTTTGAACCCTTTGGCATTACGTCTAAGTTTACTGCTTTTAATGACAATTTGGATGACAATGACCAATTTATCTTTTACCTTCCTCAATCCCATAAGAGGATCTACTCCACTTATCCAATGGCTATTGTCCCCAGGGATCTTAGCCACTATATCATTTTTTATCACAAGTTGGAGGCTAGTATTCTTTTCCTCCCATTCCTTTCTTAATGGGGTGTTTCAATTATTTTTAGGTGAATTCTATGATGTTGACACCTAACTCCATTAGGGAAATCCTCAAGTTTGAGGTTTTTTTATTTGCCCTTGATATCCATCCTATTGTGTGACTCTTCTAATGCTTTTTCGGAGTTTATGGTGCCTAAAGATCTCTTGCATTTATATGACTTCTGCTATGCCTCTTCACAGCCTATTCCTTAATAAGGAAGAGAAAAAAAAAGATTAAAAGAGAAACTTTAGGTTGATTGAGGTCATAGATGGCCAAGGTGATAAGTCGAAAGGTTTTGGCTTCCTTGACCATTTTCTGCTACCTTTAGAGGGTCTTGGTGATTGGCCTTATATGCTAATAAATGATAAGCAAAAGAATCTAAAGATTCTTCTCTTCATATACTTCATCTATAATATGGAAAAGATGGGCTCATTGCAAATTTGAGAGATACACAAGGCAATCTCCTACTAGTCTTTTGCCTTAAGGATATGTATGCTTTTGCCTTTATTGCTTCACTTTGATTTTTCTTTTCTTTCATTTTTTAACTATTTTTATTTTGTAGTGAGATTGAAGGAGCCCAAATAGTACCAAAGTATCCTTAAAGAGATGGAAAACACGGTAGCAAGGCCTTACAGCTCTAGTGCTTAACTTTCAATCTTAGACTATCGTAATGGGAGTCTACGGCACTAAAATAACCAGGATCTCCTTCCCCGGCATGCTAAAATTCCTAGAAAGCAAGTAGCAAAGCCTTTAGGCATGAGAAGACTTGTCAAGTCCTATGATCGTACATTATTTATTGTTATGAGGACTGCTCCTTCAGGCTTTCCTTTGTCACAGCCTATAATAGGGCCTAGGGGGACTGCTACTTATCCTACTGCTCCTCGCTTACTACATAAAGGGTGAGTTCTATTCTCGAGGAAAATGTTCTGCTCCTCCTCCTCTTTCCCCCTTTTGTTATCAGTAAAGGGAAAGGAGTAGCAGAGTTTGTTCCAAAGGGGTTAAAGAAGAAAAGGCTCCCCACTAGTACTAGATGCCTCTACCTATAATTCTAGAGCTATTAACAAGCTAGTGAATTTGGAGAAGTGCTTGGAAGGCATTACTGATGATGTAGAGTTCAATGCTACATTGGCTTCATTAATTAAAAATTTTGACTTGCTAGAGCTTGTGCTGGGTACATATGAGGGACTATTCTGCTTTCCCATCTATGCCATCTTTAGATTCTGATCCTTGAACAAGGCTTAAGAGCACCAAAGTGAAGTGGTCGAAGAGTTTTAGGGCTGAAAGGTCTCCTAGTACTTTAGAAGAGGTTGCATAGGAGGAGTATATGGTGAACAGGGTCTCCTTGCATGATTTAGCCACCTTCTGAGCACTTTATCCATCACATCTTATGATTCTAGCTAGAGGAAGGTTGGTGGTTTTTAAAGGCAATTTGCTTTGTCAGTTTTCTTGGTGAATTGCTTTTTCACTTTTTGAGTCTAACCTTTTTCCTTATGTTTTTTTTAGGTCCTGTAGAGATTGCCACTTCTTTAACTCCCAAGGAGCCTTTGATTATGTTGATTCCTATAGTTTCAAATGCTTTGGAGCCTTTAACTATGCATGTTCTAGTTTTCTCAAAGTAGGTGTTTGTACCACCTCTTACCATAGAGCCTACTATAGTGGAGATGATTCTCACTTTTGAGCCCAATGTTCCATAGAATCTACTATAGTGGAGATGATTCTTACTTCTGAGCCCAATGTTAGGGCTCAAACCACTGCCTAAAGGTAACTTCTTCTTTAACCAAGCCATCTAAAAAGAAGTTGCTAATAAAAGAGTTTCTAGATAATGGGAAAAAAAAGACAGCTTCTCCATTTTCATCTCAACCTTCAAAGAGCACAACTATGGATGAGGGTATTGCTATTCCTAGGCCAGTTCAAACTAGTTGCAAATCTAGCTTCAACTAATACAATGTATGCATCACTAGTGACGAGACAGAGGGTTGAGGATCAAGCTGAAGTTGTAGAGAAAGGTTTTCCAATAATTAGGGATGAAGGTTTAACTTTAGATACCTTTCCCCCTGTTAAGGAGATAAGAATAGTTTGTGCTTCTTTGCTAATGATTCTAGCAATATCTCTAACTTTCCTTTGCCTTGCTCCTACACCCTTGTTGGCATTTATGATATAGACCCTGGAGAAGTAAGAGAGGATGCTTCAGGAGGTAAACATTTTTACTTCCTTTTTCTTTTAGTTAACATTCCCTTTTCTCATATTAAATGGATTTTCCCTTTTTTTCTCTTTTTCCTTTTCTTCTCTGCTACAGGCTACTTTAGGCTCCAAGAAGCTCCACACTTAGCTAGGCCTTCTTGGGGACTATTATCATATTATATGGAAAGCAATGAAGGAAAGGCAGGAGTTGTACTCAAAGTTTGAGGCAAAATTACAACCTACTAGGTTAGCTTTAGAGGAAGAGAGTAAAAGAGTACTTCATTGGCAAAGCTAAAAAGAGAGAAGGCCAATATAGAACTCTAACTAAAGGCAAGTAATAAGGTTCACCAAAAAGCTAAGGCACTTCGAGCTACTGTAGGCAAGCGCCTTAGCTAACAAGGACAAGGCAATTGCTGAGAAGGATAAGTTTGTCACTGAACTTAATGTTAAGTTAGAGGAGTTGAGGAAGCATAATGAGGAGTTAGCTAAAAAAGCAAAAGAGATTACTACTCTTCATCAAGATATTGAGAATGTTCTACACGAGTTATAAATTCTTGAATATACTTTTGAGAATTCTTCTAAGAGAGCAAAGGCTTCAAAAGAATGGAGAAGACAGGCTGAGGAAGTTAGGAAGAAGGTTATTTGAGATTTTCTAAAGTCAAACAACTTTGATAAGATCATCACTCACCACTCCTATAAGATTGCCACTCAATATTATAACAATGCTCTGTATGATGTAGTGGTCTTCTTTCTAGGCATCTTATAAGACATTGTTGAGATAGAAGCTAGGAAGAAGCCTCATACCCCTGACCTTTATGAGTTCAAGGAGGCTATTGAGAAAGGAGAAGAGGATGTGCTTGGCCCTAAGGACTTCCCTATTGGGAAAAGGAAGTAGATCCACCAGCCTCTCCTTTCTCTGAGTTAAATGAAGATTGAGGCTGGTAATGGTGGCAGTAAAGTCTAAATGATTAAGCCCCTCTTTTATTCCTTTTCTTAATCCTTCTGCTAATCCATAAGCCAATCCTTTTTTGACTCTAGTTGAATAAGATGCTTCGATGGCTATTATGCCCTTTGCCGATGATCCTCATGCTTAGATAGCCTTTTTTCTTTTTGGTATTTTTGTTTTTTTGGCTTACATGTATAAGAATATAATTTTAGTAGTCTCTTTACATGCGAAATGAAATTACAATGTTCTTATTTTCTTTTGATTGTCTATTTTTGCTTGTATGCTTGTAGGCCATTGCTTTCATGGTTATCTTTGCTTTTGACTTTCTCAAAAGTCCTTTGGCTTTTACTTACACTTGGCTATTGGTTTGGTTAACTCTTATAGGTTCTTCCCCCTCTAATGGAAGAGGAAAGACTTTTCCTTAGACACTTTATGTTGAGTCCATGAAAATCTTTCCCCATTCATCTTTCTTTACTAAGTTATATCAATTTAGGCTTCATCTATATTTTGTCACCTTTTAGGCCATAGCTTGGGCATTTTGATTATTAGGTGAATTTGAATAGAGCTTTGTCTCCTTTTTTTTTTTTATTTCTTTTCCTAGAGCTCACTAGGTCTTCCTGCCTGGATTCATTAGGGCTCTGTTTCCCTCTATAAGAAGCCCATCTCATCTCAGTGAGGTACTTTGCCTAGAATCTTGCTAGGTCTTTTCACCTAGATTAACCAAGGCTCTTAGTTCCTTCTATAGGAAGCCCATCTCTTGATTGCAAGGTATTTCATATGGATTTACTAAAGCTCTATTCATTCTCTTATTTAGAGAGCTTTGCCTGTTGGGACTTAGCCTAGTGTACTAATCACATTTGGCCCGTTATCTTTACTTTCCTATTTTGAGCTTATCCCAATAAAATCTTTGCTTAAGTTTGAAAATCATCCATTTAGAGCTTCACTATTGGCAATCTCTAAATTATCATGCACATATTCATTCATACATTTAGTAAAGAAGTGTAAGAGATTCATAATATTTGCTTTGTTTATTAATTTTCCTTAGTAATACATCTTCAAGTGCTAAATATTCTAAGTGTAAGGAACTTCATCACCTTTCATAGTTATGTGTTTGTATATGCCTAGGCCTATGACTTTTTGCATTTAGAAGGGTATTTCCCAAGTTAGTGCTTGCTTGCTTATGCCTTTGCACTTCCAAGTGGCTTTAAGAAATCTCATGTCTCCTTCATTGCACATCTGAATTTTGACTTTTCTGCTAAAATAATGGGCAGTTTGCTATTTGTAAGCCTCCATATAGATATTGGATATGTCTCTAAGCTCTTCAAAGAGGTCTAAGTGTATTCTACTATCTGGTCCATTCTTTTTGTCTTCATAGTAGTTCACTCTGCCACTGGGTAGGCCTATATCTGCAAGGATCACAACCTTAGTGTCATAAGTCAAGCTAAAAGGCGTTTCCCCATTTAGTTGTCTTGGATTTGTTATGTATGCCCATAGGACGTGGTGTAGCTCACCTATCTAGCTTTAGCCATATCCATCTAGCCTTCACTTTAACCTTTGTAGGATTATTTGATTTGTTAATTCTATTCCCCCATTTGTTTAGGGATGGGTAACAGATGAGAAGTTTTGTTTGATGTGGAACCATGAACAGAAGGCTTGTACTTTAATATTGTCAAACTACTTTCCATTATCATTAATAAGTTGGTATGGAATGTTGAACCTATATACAACATTTCTACATAAAAAAATTATAATTTTATCAACAGTAACGGTGACTAATACTTTTGCTTCAACCCCATTTGGTGAAGTATTCAACCACCACCATAAGGAGCTTTCTCTATGTTCAAGCTATGGGAAAGGATCCCACTATATCCATCCCCTACTTTGCTAAGAGCAATGGACTAGATATGGGCATTTGCTCTTCTACTAAAATATAATTATGATGGTCAAATTTTGGTATGAGGGGCATTTTTTGATAAAGCCATAGCTTCACTCTTCATTCTAGGCTAATAGTATTCTTGTCTAATTACTTTGGCTACCAACATCTTTCATCCTATGTGCATTCCATATTAATTGTCATAAATCTCCTTTAGGATGTGCTTGACATTGCTTGGCCTAAAGCTTCTAAACCAAGAAAAGGAGTAGGTCCACTTATACATAACTCCATTGTATAAGGAAAAGTGGGCCCTTTAATACTTAACCTTCTTTTCTTTTTTCACATCTTCAAGTATTTCACACTTCTCCATATGTGCTTTGATTGGATCTAGACAATATTTGTCTTTGCCAATCTCCATCACTTCGTTTCCCTCTTGAATGCTTAGGAAAGCTAGGGTTCCTTAGGGAAGCTTAACTAGATAGATAGCTGCCAGTTTGCTGAGATTGTTAGCTCTACAATTTTCTCCCCTCGGGATCTTTTAAAACTATAGCTTCCCCCTGCCTTCAACTTCTGGATGATGGCTTCATCTTCTACAAGTACTTGGCCATGTTTTCCTCTTTTGCTTCAAACTCCCTATCTATCTACCCCACCACTAGTTAGGAATCATTGTATACCTTTAACTTTTCCAAACAAAGGCAATCTACGAAGAGCAAGCCTTAGATCATTCTCTTATATTTTGCGATATCATTTATGACTTGAAAATCTAGCCTGAGGACGTATTGTAATGTAAACCCTTGAGCACTTTTTAGTATGAGGCCTATATCATAGCCTTCCTTGCTACTTGCCCCATCTATAAATAGTTCTCAACTGAGTTTAGAGTCTGATGATGGTTCATATATCTTCTTAAGATCCTTCTCTTCAGGTTTCTATTCATGGTTAAAGAAGCATTTAGAAAATAAGTCTACTAATGCTTGTGCTTTAATCGCTAATCTTGGTATGTATTATAGCCCATATTGTCCAAGCCTCACCAACCAACATAACATCCTCCCAGATGTCTTTAGTCTATATAACACCTCTTGCAAAGGTTGGTCTATGACTATTACCCCTTAATAAGTTTGTAGATATATTTGTATTTTATAGTAGAGATGAGTAGGGCATATGTTAGTATTTCTATTGGTATATAATTTAACTTTGCTCCCTAAAGAACTTTACTGAAATAGTAGATGGGCTTATGAACTGATCCTTATTCTCTAATTAGTACTAAGCTAATGGCTTAGTTCAAAGTATAAAATCTACTTCAAACTTAGGAATGCTTTTCACTCTTGAAATGCAGCATGATACTTCTATATCCATTAGAAGGTAGGGATTTTCTAAGCTTCTTGAAAAAATGAAGATATTTTTTAGTTGACTTGGACATTAATCTATTTAATGTAACTATCTGCCCTATCAATCTCTGCACTTCTTTAACATTTCTTAGACCTATTGTGTTTAAGATAGCCTTCATCTTGTCTAGATTAGGCTCTATTCCTTTCTCATATACCATACCATCATGTTTGAAAAAGCACACTTCTCGAGATTGAGTTTTATCCCATACTCATTCATCACTTTCAATACTTTTGCCAAATATTTGAGGTTGTCTTCGAAGCTTTTGTTCTTTACTACAATATCATCCACATAAGCCTTGAGATTTTTGTCCAAATGCTCTTTGAATATCTTATTTACTAGGCATTGATATGTAGCTCTAGCATTCTTTAGGCCAAAAGGAATTGACACATAATAATAGATACTCTTTTATGTTATGAATAAGGTCTTCTCCTCATCATCTGGGTGCATTCTGGTTTGACGGTGGCCCTACTTTGCATCAAAGGAAGACATATACCCATACCCAGCTATTAAGTCCATTAATATATCTATCATAGGTAGAGGGAAGGAATTTTTGGAACACACCTTATTCAGGTCTTTGAAGTCCACACACATCCTATAGTTTTTGTTTGCCATTTTTAACTAATATGACATTTACCAGCCATTCTAGGTACTAGATCTCCCTTATAAAACTCACCTTCATTAGTTTGTCCACTTCTTAATCAATCGCTATTTGATCCTCTAAGCTGAATAATCCTTTCTTCTATTTGATTAGTCTATAGGTAGCATCTATATTCAGTTTGTGAGTCATCACCTTAGGACTTATCTCTCATTTTTGCTGAAGACTAAGCAAAACTAAAGACATTCTTTTTCAAGAATTGGTGAGCTTGTGTTTTCTAGTCCTTTGCTAAAGAGGAGTCTATCAGTAAAAACTTTTTTGGCTCTTCCTCTTCCACTAAAATTTCTCTAACTTCTCCACTAGTTTAGTTTGTTATTTAACTGCTTTGATTACAGCTACCTCTTTGACTTGTACTTCATCAGAACTCTTCTTCACTCTTTTCCTTTCTTGTTTAGACTCATTCCTTTCTTGCATCCTATACACACAAAACTCACCTCCTTCTAGTTTTGCGATCATTATCCTTAGGTGCATTATATTGTTAAAGGCATCAAAATCATATAATAGCAGTCTATTAAGTAAGATATTATAAGCCAGCTACACTCTTATTATAACAAATGTGGCCATCAATCTTACACTATTAAGAGTAGTTCCAATGGTGAATGGAAGCTTCACCACTCCTACTAATAGGACTTCTATTATATCTAAAGTGAATTACATTGCTCACTTCTTCTGGATAATTTTTGAATAAGCATTAGGCATTAACATGTTGATTGAGCTACCTTCATTTACCATAATCTTCTGCATTACATAGTTGGCAACTACAATATGAATGAGTAGGAATCTGTACGTAGAGTGTGAAGGCTATTTCCATTTAGCCTGTCTACTATAACCTTTGACCTACTGCAGTATATGTACTCAAGCTTTTCTCTTCTTCTTGCTAAGGCCTTCACTTTCTTATTGCTCACGAGTAGTTCACTTGGCCCTAATAATGCATTGAATGACTCCTACTAAGCCATCACTCTTTCATATTATTTTCCTTTGTCTCCATTAGGCCCCATCTTATCTTTACATCTCTTTTCATGAATTAGCCAGAATACCCATGGTTAATTAGCCTCTCTACCAATTGTTAATTAGCCTCTTTATCTCTTCCATTAGTAGTTTTCAATCATTGATATTATGCCTATAGGCATTGTAGAAGAGGCAGTATTTACTTTTATCCCTTCTTTCTAGTGAAGTGAGTATAGACCTAAGATTAGCTCGACACTCTAATCCTCGAATGTGGTGACCACCTCTGCTAGGCTTGTATTTAAAGGAGTAAGCTTACTTAGGTTGAAGGTAAATGGTGCCCTATTACCTCGACCTTAGTCACCTCTTCTCCTCTCATATGGCCTATCTTCTTTCTCTTCTTCTTTTAATTCTTTCTTCAGCTTCACCTCCTTTTTTGGGGTTTCCTTAGTTCTTTGCTACTTTGAAAATTGGATGAAGGTATAGGCATCATCCTGCCTAATGTACTTTTTGGATATCCCTATGGCATCGTCCAAAGTTCTAGGTGTATGTCTATAAAGTATTTTAAAGAAATCCTATGGAAATTTCCATTTTTCAAGGCTTTGATAGCTCACACTTGGTCGAGTTATGTAACCTTCAAAGCTTCTTTGTTAAATCTGGCCATGTAGTCCCTTAAAGGCTCTATATCTTTTTGTGTCGTAGATTCTAAATACTAGGTTTTTCTTTGCACCAGGGATTCTAGAGGCGAAGCAATGCATGAATGTTGTGGCGAGCTTAATAAAAGAGTGTATGCTTCCTTCCTCAAGACCATTGAACCATCAGGTTGCTGCTTCTTCCAGTGAGCCCTTTAAAGCTTGGCATAACACTTTTTCATCAGTGGTCTGAAGCTCAATCGCATGTTTCTAGTCTATGATATGACTCTAGGGTATGTCTTGCCATTATACCTTTTAAGGAAGGTGGTTGAAATTACTTAGCATGTGGTAGTCTCAAATGTATTTGATATAAAGTGATTTTAAGGCTAATTTCACACTCTTATTAATACCTTTCATGTTTTGGTCTTTGATTAATTCGTTGAGGAATTTCTTTATAGCATCCATCATGTCTCTCTCTCTCTCCCACCTTACTGGTAAACTCTTGACCTTTATAGTCTCCTTTATGTGAAGAAGAACCATATTTAGATTCATCACCCCTTTGCCCTTTTCTTTTAGAATGCCTTTCCAAATCATCCCTCTCCCTCAATCTTTCACTTCTCCTACCATTCCTCCTACTACTTTACTCATCATCTTCCCTTTTATGATGATATAGGCTTTGGTCATCCTTATCATTTCCTCCACTTTTAGCATAAGAATATCTTAGGAGAAAGTATTATTATATCTTCCTCTTTACCTATAGGTAGATCTCCCTGCTTATACAACTTCTGACCTTACCCTTCTTCCTCTACCTTTAATAGTTACCTGACCTTCTACTCCTCTAAAGGTGTCTTAAGGATGGCCTCTAAAGGTCAATCATCTCACTGTTTCCTTTTAGGGGGTTGTTTTGGGGACAACATTAACATTTTAGCCTAAAGGTGTTTGCTACTATTAAGTAGCATGGATAATGGTAGCTATCGTGTTGATGAGTTATATGGCAAGGAAAGATTTGGGATTGAGATGTTTGGAGGAGCAGTATTTAGGCATGTGGAGGTTTGTTGCGAGATTAGAGTGCTCAGGAGTTATAAAAAGGTGTTAAGATCATTGGCTAAAGGGCTTTAATGTTTCCAAATGGAGGGAAATAGTGTTGGGAGGGTGAGTGGGTGGGGGAGCTATTCTTGTTAGAACGAGTCATTTTCATGAAAAGTGGGGTTAGTTCCTTTACTATGCTTGAGTATTCTTTGCAAGTTGAAAAGTGTTAGAAATAATGTTTTGTCCAAGAAAGGAGAGTAACTATTGATATCCTCAAAGAAAGAAAAGAAACTGAATGTTTGAAAAGAGATTAGCTAATGATTCCCATGGATGATGTCATTTTGATTGAAGCTTGACTAAGTAAGATGATTAGGGTTGGATCTCTCTTGTTAGGTCTAGATATTAAAAGCCTATAAAGATGAGACAATGGTCTGAAGAGACAGGCACTTACAATTAAGTCAGTGAAGGGCTTTGCCAGTGGTGGTCAAAGAATGAGATTTTTCTTCTTAGGAAGATAGCTCAAGAGCTTTTTTAATGAGAGGAAGGAGATGAGAGAGATATAGAGTTTAAGCTCCCTAAATTATATGTTAATCCTCCCTTTTTATATGCCTTTGAGAGAGACAAGTGGCATCATTCCTTATGGAGAGAGAATATCTTTGCTTGGTGTCATTGGTACATAGGTAATGGGGAGCATGCTCTATAGACATGTCCCTTGTCATGTAGCAAGTTGATTGTGTCAAGAAATAAGGGCACATTGCTTGATGGATCACCTTTCTCTGATATAGGCGGGCTAACATCATTACCTTATGACATTAGCTACAGTTGAGTAGCACGCTGGGCAAGCTACTTACTGTGAGAGGAAAGGGTGAAGCATGAGCTTTGACTCTCTTAAGTGTTGAGAGGTTCACTCTCTTAAGTGTTGAGAGGTTCTTTCTTTAGCTTTTCTTTAGTGGGCTTTCTCTTAAGCTTTGGCCTTTTTGTGGTTGTGAGGAGCTTAACCAAAGTGGGCATTGACTACCTTTGGGCCTATTATTCACTTAAGCTATTTTAGTCCCTCATCATGAATTAACTAAAAATTATGTTTAATTCTACTGACTCTTATTAATGTTCTAATTTTAAAATTTAATATAATTAAAAAAAATTTCCTTTACTTAATTTATGATTTCAATGTAAATTATTCATTTTATTAAAAACCACAAAATAAATTTAATATTCAACTGATGATATCACTTTTATTATTAAAACAAATATTTAATTACTCTTGCATTTGCTTATAACCTTTTTTTATATATACCATACTAGAAGAGTTTATGATTTGATTAGTTGTCATTCTTAATGTTTCCATTAGGCTTTGGTTAGTAAAATTAGAGTCTTGCTTTAGGCCTTATTAAAGCTTTCATCTTATGAAACTTTAATTTTGCACTTTCATGATCTAGCCACAGCTTGATATATACTAAGATTAGTGCACTACATACAGCTTGTATGGTGGTCCTGCTAGCTAGGTAGCGAGCAGCGGTTAAAGGGGCAACGCCCTATTAAAAAAATGGATTTCCTTAATTTTGCACCCCCAGTATGCTTGTGAACCTTAAAACCACTCAGACTTGGTAAATAGACCTTCAGAAGTTGAAATTGCCAAAATCAGAAAACTAGGAAATGGAGCCCCGAGAAATAAAACCTATCCTTTTGACCTTTGAACCACCTTTAAATCATCTAAGATTGGATAATGAGCATGATGCAACTAGAATTGCAAAAAATGGATATGAAAAGGATCAAAACAGTGAAATCGGCGTTTGGTGCTGAAGACACCTGCATTTTTGCAGTGACTGTAGGCCCATGTACAGTGACCATAGCTACCTTTGCAATCGTGTTGAAATGTTTTTGTGACTGCACATCACCCATGTGGAACCACACAACACACATGTGATGATCCCTTGTACTATTATGAAATCCCACATCAAAAGTGTATAGAACTTTTCTCTAGCCTTTCTCCTATATATTAGGGTCCTCTCACTCAATTTTGGGTGTCTTTTGACCTTTTGGCTTGCTTAATTAGCCTTTGCATCAAGCGAACTATCTCTATAAGGTTGATTAACCAAGGAGCGAGCTCTTTGGTTTAAAAGTTTTCTTTTAGTTTTGCTTTGCTCAGTGCTCTTTTCTTTGTAAAGCTATTAACTTTTCCATTCAAAGTCTAAAATTCTGCCTCAAGCTAGAGAAGGTGGAAGTATGACTTGTCAAGTCAAAAACTTCTCGACATTCGAGGCAAACCTCTGCCCGCAGTCTAAGGCAAATCGCCGCTTGCAATCCAAGGCAAGCTATTGCCCACTATCCGAGGTAAGTTTTCTTTCCCTTTTATTTTTCTTTCTTTATTTATTTAGCTATTTCATTTTATTATTTCCCTCCTTGGAATCTCTTCTTTCCCAAGGCTCCTTGCCTTTTCTATGTCTCTTTTATCTCATACTCTCTAATTAATTACTTTAATTTGATTCTTGTTAATTATAATATGATCTAATTTACAATTTGATAATCGATTAAATTCATTAAATCAATTAACTCAACCCTCCTTTTAATCAATGAATCGAAACATGATAAAAGGCTAAGACTAACCCCTTTCATAAGAAAGGCAAACTACATGGATTTTGATTCCTATTCAAAGGGATATGTATGCATGGTTGTTCCACTCACAAGAAAGGCAAACTATGTGGATTTTGATTCCCATTCAAAGGGATACGTAGGCATGGTTATTCCAAGCATAAAATCTAATTAAAATAAACCATATTTTCCCTTTTCACTTATTAATATAGATTAAAATTTGTTTTCTATTCTTTGTTTTATCGTATTGCTTTAGGATTTAGTTTAGAAAATATGTGACTTTCCTAGAACCCATAAGGGTTGAAGGAAGTATCTCCAATTTTGGGTTTTTCATATAAATTTAATTTATATTTTTTATTTTACTTTCCTTTTTTCTATTTTACTTATTGAATGGATGAATGAATGAGTGAATGAATCATGTATATATATAATTGCTCATGCATTTATAAACTGTTCATGAAATTATTTTAATGTCATTTTATATTAAAATTGCCAAACTAATCTTTTTCTAAATAAACCAAGAACCTAGTCCCCATATTCTCTTTGGTAATTGAGGACTAGTGCACTTTTTTTATTGGGATAAAATTGGAGTTATTTCTTGGTAGTCCTCTTATTTGTTTTATAAAAAAGAAGGTGATCCCCAATGGAGTTGCTAGCTGTGAGGCCTCACCCGAGCACCAGTCCGATCTGCTAAGTGGGATCAAAATGCTCATTTAGGTTTGAACTCACGATGGAACCCTCGGGTTTAGATTGATTGATTTTTGAAAAAGTCGCCACCTTAATTTTATTTTATTTGGGAAAAGATTAAGAGAAAAATCCAATTTGACTCCAATTAATATCTTAAAGGAAAAAGATCACTAGCCTCGAAACCAAAGAGGATTCGGGGACTAGGTTTTTGGTTTATTTAGAAAAATGATTAGTTTGACAAATTTAATACAAAATGACTTAAAATAAATTTCATGAACAATATACAAAATGCATGAACAATTATATAATGCATGAATAAATAAATAAATAAATATTCATCCAAAGCGATAAAGCAATAAAGTAAATGAATTAACTTTACAATTCAAAACCAAAATAGGGGATACTTCCTTTGGCCCTTATGGGTTTTAGGGAAGTCACACATTCCCCAAAATTATTCTAAAGCAATTACTAAAGAAAAATACTGTAAAAGAAAGACAAAATCAATATTGTAATAAAGAAAATAAATTAAAAGCAAATATCACAAAAAACAGAACTAATTCATAAAGTGGCATACAAGAGAAAGGTTATATTTTATTTAAATTGGATTTGATACTTTAAACAAGCAAGCTTACGTATCCCTTTAAATGGGAATCAAAATCCACGTAGTTCACCCTCCTTGCAAAGGGGTTAGTTTAGTCTAGCCATTTTATCATGTTTTAGTTCATTGATTAAAAGGTGGGTTGATTGATTAAATCATATTGATTGATTACCAAGTTGTTAATTAAGTTAGATTTTAATTAACAAGTCGATGTAACAATTCAAATTGTTTACCTAGTTGACTAAATCATATTCTAATCAACATGCCTCAAAATAACGAAAGAAAATGACAAAACATGCCAAGCAAAGAGATAATAAACGAAAATAATAAAATAAATGAAAAGAATAAACTAAGCAATCCAAAGGGAAAAATAACAAAATAAAATAAACAGAGTAATATAAAGCAAAAGAAATACTAAAACAAAACAAAATAAGAAAACAAGAAATTAATTACCTTACAAATACAATACTTGGGGATGTAGGGCGGATGACCGGATCGTAATTTCACCTTTTCAGCTTGGTGGAACGATAACCTTAGAACAAGGACTCGGATGGCATTGTTGGGACCTCCTTGAACTGATTTGAGGAAAGCTACCTAGAAATGACCACCCTAACAAAATAAAATAAAATAAAACTTTAAACTAAAAGTTTGTTCCTTTCAGACCAAACCTTAAAAAATGTTGTTTGCTTTGAAATCAATTAGTTTGGTTAAGCAATTTTGAGTGTCTAAATGAGGTAGGAAGGTATTGCTTTTATAGGGAAAGGGTTGGAAGCAGAAATGGCAAGCTTCAGATGTGGGATTCACTTCCCAACACACCGAACAGTACAGGAAGTCTCAAAAACCGCATAGAAGGCAAGTGAGCACATGGTAACTGCACAGGACCTATGTGGTACCACACAGGAGCTATACAGTTCTGCATAGGCTCTATGCGGTACCTTATAAAGTTTGTGCGATCATGGGCTGCCCTGTGTAGTTCGCAAGGCCCACACACCCCCTTTTTACTCCGTTCTAACCCATTTCAAATATGATTTAAGTTTGATTTGACTCTATAGGTTTGTAATTGAGTGCCGGTTGTCTGAAGGTATAAATTTAAGGGTTCACAGCTGCCACCTCATTAGAATTGGCCTATCGAGAAGGCAATTCTGATGATAGTGAACTTGGGGAGAAAAGGTGCCATGTCAAATTTTAGGCTTATGTGTTCTTTCCAAATCCTTTTAAAGGAGACCCTATAGGATAAATGAAGTTTTGTCATTGGCTATCAGTCTAGCCTTGACGTTTGATGCAAGAATAATCTTTGTGAATTTCAATTAAGACTATATGTTCGGCCTTAATGTTGAAGGTAAAGTTGATTTGGGTAACTCTCAATCAAGGCTATCTGTTCAGCCTTAATGTTGGATGCGAGAATGATCTAGTGAAATCTCAATTAAGACTATATGTTCGGCCTTAATGTCAGAGAATTTAAATCAAGGCTATTTGTCCGGGCCTTAATGTTAGAGAAGAGTTAATTTGGTGAAATCTGGTAGAAGTAAGGGTCTCGGTCTGTTTGAATGTTCCAGTTTGATGCTCGGTCAATTTGGAGACATTTTTGGTTTGATTTTGATGATTTTCTATTTTTAAGGAATATTTAATTTTCTGCTATTTTTGTCATAATAGAAGCATCCTAAGTTTGACATAGGAGAATAGGGTATCTCAAGAAAGAGAAAAATATTACGAATGCACTGGAAATGATGGTGCTGAATTCTATCTTGAAATGAGTTTAAAATCGCGTCCCGAGTGATTTGGCAGTGGGAGTTTAGTATGCGAGTGGACCCCCAATATAAAGAGGTAACTACTTCTCACTTTTTCACCTTTTCTCATTTTTTATATTTTCACTCTCTCTCTAACTTTCTTTTCTCTCAATTCTCTCTAACTTCTCTCTAACATTTCTTGTCTCTCTATTCTTTTCTTTTCTATTTTTCTTCTTTTTTCTTTTTTTATATGACTTCCCCATCTAGCAGCCGCCACACTTGGAGCTATCAGGGTCCACGGGAGAACACCTCACCTGACGATCTACTTCAGGAGTTAGAGCATCATGTGTCTCGGACTCATGCCATGAAGGTATTTATATTTCTCTCTCTCTCTCTCTTTGTTTTTTTTTTTTTTTATAAAGTAGTTTGTATAAATAAGAAAATACATACATGTAATTAGATAGCAAATGAAATTTAAATGCTAATAGTATGATCCTTTTTTAATACAAAATAAGGATGTGAGCTCTAGGTTGAGAGGGGGATTGTCAAACCTGTCAATTATGGATACTTTCCTAGAAACACATCCTTAAGTTAAGGATTTGATTGAGCCATCGAGGCTGCTTGGCTTCCTTTCATTAGATTACTCTCATGAGGGTAATCTACCATTACTGCAAGCTTTGGCGAAGAGATGGTGGGATACCATTGACACTTTCCATTTCCCTTGTAGGGAGATGATGATGACTCCCCTAGACTTGACGATGCTGACAGGGCTGCATTTCTGTCGGCAGCCTTTGGAGTTTTATGCCAGGTGGCATAGGCTACCTGAGGGGAGATTAGAGGCACTGCTAGGTGTGGCTCCATTATGAGGCAACGTCCATCTTTCCCGGGTCTAACTTTGGGATCACATTGACTCCATCATTTATGCTGGAGTCTGAGCCACCGATGAGTAACCTGCCTGCCTCACTATGATAATGATACTTAGCTGCTCATTTGTTCATACAATGAGGGATACTATTGACCTGAATATTCTTCGCTCGTTAGAGGATGTGACTGTTATTAGTGAGTTTGATTGGGAAGGATCAGTGCTTTGTGCTATGTATAGGGAGATGTCAGATTTCTCCTGAGGGATCTTCGTTGGTCTGGCTAGGAGTTCCATTATTTGGGAGGTATGCTTTGATATCTCTGTTCTATCACACATTTGCCCCCTATTTGACTATCTAATTAACTATTGTCTGATTTGCAGTATTAGGCTTATGAGTACTTCCCCTCTTTATCTCTCCTTCTGAGGGATACGACTGCAAGCCATATTCCATATGGTCATATCTGGAGATCAGAGAACAGAGGTAGACATGAGCGACTAAGCTTCCATTGGATCAGAGCTTACTTCTCTCAGCTCAATGTATCTTAGGTATAGATCATTTTGGACTTGTTATGTCTTTCACTACTTTCCATGATTCACCTCTTATGTCCTTGCAGGTCCCATGGAGGACTTTTGTGTCAAGGATGATGTTTCTGCCAGAGAGGATGGAGTCGAGCCTAGATTTATCTTCTGTTCATCTTTTGTTTCATTTTTTATCTGACCGGATGTTCTATCTTAGAGAGAGGGCCTATACACAGATCACTAGAGAGAGGGTTATTCCTGTTGATCCCTCTATCAAGATACAATATTGACTTCGCATTCGATACTAGGATGTACTAGCTACAGGACTTCCAATAGAACCTTTATTAGATCCTGAGGTTGACTATGATGCTTTTTGCCACAGCAAGCTGATGCCAGCAGTGCCTTTCCATGATAGACCTGCTCGGACCAGACCAGCAATTAGTTTTGCTCATGCACCACGAGAGAGAAGGGGTGCTAGTACAAGTGCGGGTCTGAGTACCAGTATAGGACCTAGTAGAGCTTTTCCTCGGTATCTCTGGGCTGCTGAGGATTTGGATTACTTCACTCGAGATCATGGGATAGTTAGATACGATATTCCTGATACTCTGCTGTCAGAATACCCACCATTCCTTGATGACATTGCTGAGGTCTTTAAATTGCATTTGTATGCCTGAATGGTTATATACCTTTGTTTCTGACTCTTTCTACTTTCTGCAAGTTTCGGTAGACTAGGCCCTACATAACTATGAGATGGTTAGACGGTTGAGATCAGCATTATCCTCAGCCCTGTCTTTTGGTGGATTATCTGATGGTGGCGATAGATCGCCACCGCAAAGAAGGAGGCAAAGGCATGGCAGAGATTAGCCTGATTTCCAAACCTGCTTTCTTGTTATGCATTTATGACTTATGTATGCAAATGTCGTATATGCATGTATGGATGTATGTATACATGTACTATAACATGACATCTTTTGACCTTTTATGAGATGATTATGCTATGAGATGATATGCTTTGTTTAGGTTTTATTTATGCTTATGGATGCAAAATGCATGACAGGGCCTCTTTCAGTCATTTTACTCCTTCCTCTGACTCTTTTCTGCCATTTTCCCCTCTTTTCTGACTAAGAAATTGCATGATGATTGCATCAGTGGCCAAAAAAGGTTGGGGTTGGTGTGTGGGTCTATGCAGAACTGCACAGAGCTATGCGGTATCGCAAATGGCTTATGTGGTTCTATAAAGGTCTTACGCGGTCACTGGAAAATTCCTCTGCGATTCCGCATAGATTTTCTATTCTTCTGATAGTGAGATTCCATCTTTTAGTCATTTTTCTTCTATAAATAGGTCCTTTGGTGCTGAAAACTTCACTTTAACTTTTGTCTGATCTTTGGTAAGCTTTTCTCTTAATTTTTTTTCTTTTTTAGGCTTTCTCTCTTTCTTTTTCCACTCTTTTTTTTTCTTTTTCGCCCTTTTTTCTTTCTTTGTTTATTTCTTTCTTCTATTATTTCTGCTCTCTTTTTTTTTTTTTTTCTTTCTTCCCTATAGAGCCCTATTTCAGTCACCCTATGCATTTATGGACTAAGAACCTTAACAAGAGGAGCGAATCAATCTAGGAAGGTTTAGGATCAGTGCCATGCCAATCCTAAGGGGTGTGAGGATTAATTGGGATTTCTTAAAGGCATGTTTGAAATTTTAAGATCTTAATGTTCATGTGTTTAGGTTTAGGGCAAGTATGGAAGAGATGTGCCCTACTTTTGAGGAGTTTAGTGTACTCCTAGGGTCTGATCCCAAAGCAAACCTGGCTGCTCCAGTTGAAAGGGTAGGTTATTTTAACTCTTTCTAAAGGCTTATGGGATTGGATGTGGCAACTACTAGCCCTATGCTTATGGGGGGATTAGGTTGATCTTACCGCTGTGATCACCGAGTTCCTTGACCCCAAGGATTTTGAGGATGATGTCTGGGAAGATCATCGTATGCAAGCCCTATCTTTCTACTTGGTTTCAGGCTTTCTGTTTATAGGTCCTTTGGGTTAGGGAGATATTAGGATAACAGAGTTGGTGAGACAAATGGAAGATGGATGCTCAATTGCTGTAATTGTCCTGGCTGAGACCATTCTTAGTTTAGATCGAGCATATAGGAGTGATGGGTCATAGTCTATAAGCCCAATTATTCTGTAGGTAAGTTTTCTAAACTTTCCTTCTTGTAACCTTCTTTCCTTTTGCTCCTTTTCACATAATCATATTCCAAAGCAGATATGGCTCAGGGATCATTTGAAGGTGGTTGCTCCTCCTACTTGAAGGGATTACTCAAGCTCTTGGTATAGGTCAAGAAAGATAGTTCTCAAATTTAGCTCAGAGAGGGAGTGGATCTCATGGTTACTTAAGTTGGATTCAAAGGGGCTATTATGGTTCTGCCTTTGGTATAAGATCAAAAAATTCATGATCATGAGTTTTGGTTATCAGATGGTCTACCTTCTAGGGTTGCATATGGTAACCTTCTATCAGGGGACATGGGTTTTGAGACAAATGGGTCATACACAAGGAGTGCCTCCTGACAGCGTTATGTTCCAATCTACTATGATTACACCCACTGTGGCTAGGCCTGTTATGAATGGTTGGATGAGAGGCTTTCATACTATTCTCCCATCTTACAGGTTTGATAGGCTGGAGGAATACAACTCGTGGTGGATTGCTATGTTTTGGCTTATAGAGAAGAAGATGAGGGTGGCCCTGCTACATGAAATCGAGGATGAGGAGGTTACAAAAGAGACTGCTCTTGAGATGGATAATCCAAAGGGCAAGAAGAAGTGGCCTAGTCTTCTAGGACTTTAGGACTTAGGGCTTTAGATATAGCCATGGACAACAGATTTGTTATTTTTGGATCTGATTTTATCTTTTTAGATGAATTTTGAATAATACATCATTTTTTTGCTCTTATTTTTGCCTAAGCTGCCCTTTGGATTTTCAACTTAGCGAGCTCTTTTTTTTATTATTTTTTTATTATATTATTATATTATTCCTTTTTTTTTTTTACAAGCAGAGAACCAAATGATGGAAGCATAAAAATGGTAATTTTTATTAAAAATTGGATTGGACCCACAATGGGCTGCCTACGTATCTCCTTACATCTTTTCAATCTAGACTAATTAGCAATTATTTTGGAGAATTAGGTCCTCATAGTTCTAATTACATGATGCATGAAAAAAAAATTTTTGACATTCACATAAAATAATGCTTAAGTTGATCCAAGTTGCATGGATTGGCGAACTCCACCCCATTTAGATCCATGAGAATAGCAGCTCCTCCTGATAGGATCTTTCTGAGTATATAAGGCCTAGCCCAATTTGGTCTAAATTTTCCCCTAGGATCATGCACAAGAGCTCTGATTTCTTTCAAAACCAAATTCCCTTCTTCCAAGCCTCTGCCCTTGACTTTTTTGTTAAAGTGCCTTGATATCTTATGCTGATAACCTTGAATCCGATATAAGGCATCCATCCTCTTCTCATCAATGGTGTTAAGTTGATCATGGTAACCTTTTATCCATTCTATTTCTTCCAGCTGACTTTCTCTCATGATTCAGGCTGATCTGATTTCAACCTCAATTGGCAAAACAGCTTCCATACCATATACCAATGAGTAAGGGGTTGCTCCTATTGGGGTACGAATGGGAGTGCGGTACCCCCATAAAGCAAATGGCAATTGTTGATGCCAATTCTTATGATTATTGATCATCTTCTGTAGGAGGGTTTTTAGTGTCTTATTGGCTGCTTCAACTGCACCATTGGTTTGAGGTCGGTAGGGAGAGGATCTATGATGTTGGATCTTTTCTTTCTTCAATAATTGGACCACTTCTTTCTAAAAATGTGTCCCATTATCCATGATAATTTCAAAAGGAACTCCAAACCGACAAAGGATGTTAGTTCGGATAAACTGAGCTACTCTTTTGGAATCCAACACTTGGTAAGGAGCAGCCTTAACCCATTTTGAGAAATAGTCAATCTCGACTAAGATGTATTAATGTCCAGTGGAAGATTTAGGGCTTATCCTCCCGATGACATCAATACCCCAAGTTGCAAAAGGCCAAGGAGTTGTGATTGGGTTGAGTGGAATAGGAGGTTTCTTTTGGAGTTTTGCATAAATATGGCATTTATGGCATCTTTGCACAAATTTGGCACAGTCTTGATTCATAGTCAACAAAAAATACCCCAAATTCATTATCTTTCAAGCTAATGCAATCCCATTCATGTGAGGACCTTCTTCACCGCTGTGGACCCATTCTATGATCTTCTGAACTTCATTCTCAGTTACACACCTCAAGTGTATATTGTCCCATGCTCTTTTATGTAGGACATCCCCATTTAGGATGAAATTGCTAGCCAACTGCCTCAGAGTTCTTCTTTCTAATTTGGTTGCCCCTTCTAGATATTCATCATTTTGCAAGTAGTTGAAGATATCCTAGAAGCAGGGTTTCTGATCAGCAAAATGAATGTGCATACACATAGTGTGATAACCGAGTTCCCTTTTTACGTCGATCACCACAGGTCTGATTATCTCTCTATCACTCATATCCAGCATTAATGTAAGAGTGGCTAAAGCATCTACAAATTGATTTTTAGCCCTAGGCATATAATGGAAAGATATCTTATGAAAGTTCTCCATAAGATCCTCTAAGCGTTTATGATAAGGAATCAAATGCTCCTCTCTTATCTTCCATTTACCTAAAGCTTATGACACAACCAAATTGGAATCCCTATAGACCTCCAAATAGCCAACTCTAAGGTTCACAACAACTTCTAACCCAATAATGCAGGCTTTATATTTAGCTTCATTATTTGTTACTTCAAAAGTTAGCTTAATAGCCATCGGTAGACTTTCTCCCTTAGGAGTAACCATGACAATCCCAGCACCATAACCTCTTATTTGCTATACCATTAAAGAAAAGCTTTTAAACTTCAAGTTTTAGTTTTATAACGTCCTCATCAAGAAATTTTGGCTCAAACCATTTGCCATCTATAGGGGTTGCAACTAATTAATCAGCTATTACACTTCCCTTTATAGCCTTCCTCTAGACATACTTCAAATCATACACTACTAGGACAGCCATCCATCTCGCCATCTTACTATCAAGAACCGGCCTCTCCATAAGGAATTTCAAAGGGCTCTTGTCAGCAAGTACATGAGTGGTGTAGGAGCTGAGGTAATGATGGAGTTTATGGCAAACCCATACTAAAGCAAGGCATAACTTTTCAATTTGGTTGTAATTAAGCTCATAGGCTAGGAGTCACATGCTTATGCAGTAGATGGTATTTTCTTTGTGTGAATATGGGGCATTTTGAGCAAGCATTGCCCCCATAGCCTCTTGAGTGACAGAGGGGTGCAGGAGTAATGGCTTACCTGGTCTAGGTGGCTACAAGATAAGGGGGTTTAGGAGGTATTCTTTGATTGCTTCAAAGGCTTTTTGGCAGTCTTTGTTCCATTGTTTAGAGGCTCCTTTCTTCAATAACTTAAATATAGGCCCATATATAACAACCAATTCAGAGATGAATCGACTAACGTATTAGAGCCAACCCAAAAAACCTCTAATCTCCTTCTCTGTCTTAGGAGGTGGCATTTCTAAAATTGCCTTTGATTTGGTTGGATCAACCTCAATGCCTTTTGTACTAACCATGTACCCTAGGAAAACCCCTTATGATGTATCAAAGAGGCATTTTGCTAGGTTGAGCTTCAGCTTATACTAGCGAAGTCTAAGGAAGAATCGCTTTAATGCTTCTAAGTGCCCTTCAACTATATTAGATTTCATCACCATGTCATCTACATACACTTCAACATCTTTATGGATCATGTCATGGAAGATAGTGGTAGCCATCCTTTGATAAGTTGCTCCAGCATTCTTCAACCCAAATGGCATTAGCCTATAGTAATATGTTCCCCATTCAGTCACAAAAGCAATCTTCTCTTTGTCTGGCGGATAAACCTAGATTTGGTTATAACCAGCACACAGATCAGTTAAGGAGACTATTTCAGACCCTACTATACGGTCAACCAATATATCAATATGGGGTAGTAGGATATCATCCTTAGGATAGGCTTTGTTCAGATCCCGTTAGTCAACATACATGCGTACTTTACCATCTTTCTTTGGAGCTGGAACAATATTGGCTAATCATGAAGGGTATGTGATCGGCTCTATGAATCCATTGTCCAGTTACTTGGTGATCTCTTTTTTAATGGGCAAGGACCATTTTGTCTTCAGCCTTCACAACTTCTATTTGATAGGCTTCACATGTTTATAGGTAGGGATCTTATATACTGCTATACTTGGGTTTATGCTAGTCATTTCCTTAGGGGTCCATGTAAAGCAGTCAATAGACTCTTGGATCAACTTGACAAAGCCATCCTTGTTATAACATGCAGATGTAATGAATGTAGTTTTGGGATTCTCATTAGTGCCAGTATTGATTGGTTCTTTGCTTGCATCACTTTTGATTTCATTTATCTCTTTTTTGGATGTATTATTCAAACTAGATAAAGTATTGAGTGAAACAGAAGACACAGGATCATAAGAAGAAAACCCAAATTTCTTATTGCAAATGAAAAAAACTGTTGTCCATCGTTACATAAAAATTGAAAGAATGATTATTTATAGAATCGAAAGAAGAAAATGAAAAAAAAGACTTAAGAGACTCTAGCTCAGACTCTGGGTCAGACTGAGACTATGATGAGGATTCTATGGGAACTCTGATTGGTCACCTCCTCCCTCATAGTACCAGTTGTCAAGTTGGGTTTGGGTTGGTTGGATCAAATGAGTGGGATGTATCTCTTCTTCTACTTCGATCATAAGGACCTGCTAAAAAAGAGTGGCCACCATATTTTCCTCCCAATCTTGCTCCAAAATGAAAATTGGCTCACAATCCTCTATGCTCAACCTAACATCAAAGAATATTTCAAATCCCCGTATCAGTTTTTTAGAAATAGGACAGACCCACGGTTCAAGAAACCACAATAAGGAAAATCTTTTCCTTCTTTCACAAAGTAGCCATTTAGAGTTTTAAAATAGGGGCGCATGGGCCAGTCATAGGACTTACCTCTCTTTAGGGCTTTCACCCTCTCCTTGGCCCTTTTTTCCATTTCAGCTAGGTCTTCTTCAGTTGGTTCATAGCCAAGCCTAAAAGGTGGAATGGCTATAGGGTACTCCTTGAAACTACTTATTCCTTATTGGCCCTTGCCTAAACCCAATCCAGGAAACTAATTCATATTCCTTAGCATGTTAGCAATAGCAATATTACCATAAGGATCAAAATCAAATGGAACATATTCTTTACCTCCCTCTGCTTTAATTAACTGGATGGTGTTGAAAGAGAACCCAGTGAGTGGCAATAAAGCTTGTTTAGGTTGAATTTCCAGTATGGGCATAGGGTTTGGGGTCTCACTCCTCCTATGTCTATCCTTCTTGATGGTTACAACAAAAGTTCTATGAGGGAACTTGAGCTTCTGATGCAAAGATGAAGGGATGGCTTTAGCTTGGTGAATCCAGGGCCTTCCAAGGAGGAGATTAAAGCATGTTGGAACATCAATAATTTGAAAAGGGATAGGAGCCGTGATAGGGCCAATGGTGACATCTAAAGTAGCTAGAGCTTGGTGATGAGGGTAGGATGACTGGATTAGGCTCTAAATGGATATGTTCGCCTGGGTCCTTTTGAGTTGTTTAAGGATGGGGTCTTCGTCAGGTTCAACTCCCTTTAAATTTTTTAGCTGGAGGTGGAATAGGCTGTACTAGTGGTTGTTTAGTTTAAGGGACTTGTGTCTGGTGAACTCTGCCACTTTTAGTTATAGCGTCTATTTCCTCAAGCAAATTGCCCAAATCAAGCACTTAACAAAAATCAGAAGCTGATCGAATTAGAAAGATAGGATCAACTTCAGGGTCAGAAGCAGTGATGAAGTTGACTTTGTGGTTTGGAAGTGGATTGGTGGTGATATTAGGCTTGGCTTTTGGTGGAATGATGTCACCACTATCAATTAAGTCTTAGATTTTGTGTTTAAGGGCTTTACAAGCATCAGTCTTGTGCCCAGCTTCTTGATGATACTCACAGTATTCATTAGGGTTATAGAATTTGGGTAATGGATTTGGGGGTGCTCTAGGCTCTAGAGGCTTTATCATTTTTGCTTCCAGTGCTTTCTTGTAGACTATATCCAATAGGACCCCAAGATCAGTGAAGGTCCTCCTTTCTAGTCTCAGTAGCTATTGGTGTGAAATGGTTTGCTGCTGGTGGTGAGAAATGGTTGATACCTCCCCCTTTTTTTGACTTGTTGAGGAGGTAACATTTGATTGGTATGGCATGTTTTTCTTATATCTAGGGTGAGAGGATTCATCTTTCAAGTGACCGCCTTGGATTAAATCCTCTATTTTGGAAGTAGTGGAAATAAGGGCTTTAAAGTCTGGTAGATATTGGGTCAGGAGATGGTTTTGGTAAATTGGGAGAAGGTTTTTTACAATAACCTCAATCTGTTCTTACTTGGTGGGGTGGTTTGCCATCTGAGCAGCCTTAGTCCTCCACCTTATAAGGAACGTGGAAAAGGACTCCTTGGGAAGCTGCTTAGTTGTCTCTAGATCCCTTCTTGTTAATCCACCTCAATATTGTAATGGTACTGCTTGACAAATGCATTGCATATATCATCCCAAGTTCTTTTTTGATTTGGGTTAAGGTCAAGTAACCACTTTACTAGAGTTCCAGTAAGGAATTGTTGAAATAATTGAGCCAAAAGTTCATCATCCACTCCAAATGGATTCATTGCCCCCACATACATTTTTAGGTGAGTTTTGGGGCAAGTGGTCTCGTTGAATATGTTAAGGTTTGGCATTTTGAACATGGGTGGAAATCTAGCATTGGGAAAAAGGGTCAATTCACTGACATCAACCAAGTCATCATGTCTTTTTAAATTCTTAATGGTCTTCTGCAAGACTTCAAATTTCTCCATAAAGGGCTTTAGCTCAGGGTGTGAGAAAAGTTCCTTCCCTTGAAAAGGATCCATGGGGGAGGAAGTAGCAGAGTGAGTAGCAACTTGTACGGGTTGTGATCAGATATTAGAATTTTGCATAGGTAGGGTGGTGATATTTGGCAATTGAATGGATGGTGCATCAGCTACTGCTTTTCCTCTATTAGTCAGGTCAATGGTTTTTTTGGAGCAGGAGGCAGTGTTTGTGGGGATTTGTATCAGGCTATAGGTTGTATGACTTGGGTTCATAGTAGGGGAGGTCATAGTTGGATTAATGGAGACTTGGCCAATCATACTTTAGACCTCTTCAAGGATAGACCATCTTTGTTCTTGAAACTAGGCTTTCCAGGCTTCTAGAGCAACCTAAAAATTTCTCTCCATAGTTACAATTTGCTTTTCTTGTCTCACTAGAAGGCTAGTCATGAATGCTTCCATTTGAGAGGTCTCTTCCTTTTGATGAGTCACAGTTGGGTCAATGCCAATGGGAAGGTTGCTGGTTTCTTCAACCATCTTAAATACCTTACAAGGGTCAAACAGAAAAGGGTAAATGTTTGTCTTAATGATAGGGAAAGATCAAGATTCAAGGCGATCACAGACTTTTGGATGATGATGGATTATGGGTTTTAGGCTAGCAGTTTTTTATTTAGGATGATGGGCTTTTGCATTTTGTTCAAGGTTCTTGAGTTTATGCATGTATGCATGAATGAAAAGCTATTTAATGGATATACAAATAAGCTTGATTTAGGGTGCCTACAACCTATGGTCCAAGTTCTAGATCTATTACATGAAACGGTAAAGGTGGTTTGAATAGGGTACCTGTCACACTAGACCAGCGATATACCTAACCACATATGAGTCAAGGAGCCTCGTGTGGGTCTAACAATATGTGCATGCTCATTACACCTTTGAAAGGATCAAAGGATGCAACGTGGGGTAAATGATTTCACTATCGGTGAATAGACCCAAGGAGGATTACCCACTAGATGTTACTTTCTATCCATTGTTTTTTTAAGAAATCTAGTTCGAAAGGCAAGGAGCCAATGCAAATGATGCATAAAAGTCATTTTTATATTAAAAGTGCCAAACTTTGATTTTAAACCAATTAGTAGTCCTCTTATTTCTTTTATAAAAAAGAAGGTGGTCCCTAGTGGAGTCGCTAGCTGTGAGGCCTCACCCGAGCACTATTCCGATCTGCTAAGTGGGATAGAAATGCTTATTTGGGTTTGAACTCACGATGGAACCCTCAGGTTCAGATTGGTTGATTTTTGAAAAGAGTTGCCACCTTAATTTTATTTTATTTAGGAAAAGATTAAGGGAAAAACCCAATTTGACTCCAATTAATATCTCAAAGGAAAAAGATCACTAGCCTCGAAACCAAAGAGGATTCAGGGACTACGTTTTTGGTTTATTTAGAAAAATGATTAGTTGGGCAAATTTAATACAAAATAACTTAAAATAAATTTCATGAACAATATACAAAATGCATGAACAATTATATAATGCATGAATAAACAAATAAATAAATATTCATCCAAAGTGATAAAGCAATAAAGTAAATGGATTAACTTTACAATTCAAAACCAAAATAGGGGATACTTTCTCTAGCCCTTATGGGTTCTAGGGAAGTCATACATTCTCAAAAATTATTCTAAAGCAATTACTAAAGAAAAATATTGTAAAAGAAAGACAAAATCAATATTATAATAAAGAAAACAAATTAAAAGCAAATACCACAAAAAACAGAACTAATTCATAAAGTGGCATACAAGAGAAAGGTTATACTTTATTTAAATTGGATTTGATGCTTTAAACAAGCAATCCTATGTATCCCTTTGAATGGGAATCAAAATCCACATAGTTCGCTCTTCTTGCAAAGGGGTTAGTTTAGCCTAGCTATTTTATCATGTTTCAGTTCATTGATTAAAAGATGGGTTGATTGATTAAATCAGATTGATTGATTACCAAGTTGTTAATTAGGTTAGATTTTAATTAACAAGTCGATGTAACAATTCAAATTGTTTACCTAGTTGACTAAATCAGATTCTAATCAACATGCCTCAAAATAATGAAAGAAAACGACAAAACATGCCAAACAAAGAGACAGTAAATGAAAAGAATAAACTAAGCAATCCTAAGGGAAAAATAACAAAATAAAACAAATAGAGCAATATAAAGCAAAAGAAATGCTAAAACAAAACAAAATAAGAAAACAAGAAAATAATTACCTTACGAAGATGAGACTTGGGGACATAGGGTGGATGAAGTGGACGACTAGATCGCAATTCCACTTTTTGGCTCAGCGGAATGACAACCTTAGAATAGGGACTCGAATGGCATTATTGGGACCTCCTTGGACTGATTTGAGAAAAGCTACCTTGAAAAGACCACCCTAACAAAATAAAATAAAATAAAACTTTAAACTAAAAGTTTGTTCCTTTTGGACCAAACCTTAAAAAATGTTGATTGCTTTGAAATCAATTAGTGTGATTAAGCAATTCTGAGTGTCTAAATGAGGTAGGAAGGTATTGCTTTTGTAAGGAAAGGGTTGGGAGCAGAAATGGCAAGCTTCAGATGTGGGATTCATTTCCCAATGCACAGAACCGCATAAGAAAACTCAAAAACTGCACAGAAGGTAGGTGAGTACACGGTAACCGCACAGGACCTGTGCGATACTGCACAGGAGCTATGTGGTTCTGCATAGGCTCTATGCAGTACCTCATAGAGTTTTTGCGATCATAGACCGCCCTGTGTAGTCTGTATGGCCCATACACCCCTTTTTTACTCCGTTCTGACCCATTTCAAATTCAATTTAAGTCCGATTTGATTCTATAGGTTTGTAATTGAGTGCCAGTTGTCTGAAGGTATAAATTTGAGGGTTCACTCACTTATAGGTTTGAACTTTGACCAAAGACACATTTATTCTATTTTGTGCCATAATTAGTTTTATTTCGTCGCTAACACTCTTAAATATATATAATCATGAAATTTTAATTTCTTCACTTTATTATCAATTCAAATAGTTATTGATCAATGCAAGATCAAATAAGATGTAATAGACTAAATCTTTGGGATTGGGCTTTAAAAAAATGATCTGCAAAGAAAGAAAATAAGTTAAGAGGAAGCCAAGCATGAAGAACCTCTAACACTCAAGTCAGTGAGAGCCTTAGCTGGTGACCATAAGGAGAGATTTCCTCTCTTCTGGTCAGAGTATATTTTAGTGAGAGAAGGGAGGTGAGAGAATGTAGATTCAATATACTAAAATTGTGTGTTGATTCATTCCTTTTGTATGGCTTTGTATGGGACAAAACTATCACCTTTTCATGAGAGAGTGTTCTTTGATAGTGAGTGCTTCTGATTGGCATGGTAGGTGCAGAGGTAGTGAGCACATGGCGCTTGTCTTGTCCTTAGAGAGATGTTTAGTTAGGGTTGTATTAGGATGTGGGGTGAGCTGCCTGGTCTAAATACGTTTCTACTAGTTGATGTGACATTTGTACTAGAAGCTCCTAACCACACAGAAGTTGGCTTGCCCATAAAGTTGCTTATAGCTAAAGTAAGATAATTTCCATCAAAAACCTTTGCCAAGGCATTAGGGTGATTAGGCCATTTTAGTCCACTTCCACTTAGGCCTTTGGGACCGAGGGTGTATGTGGATCTTCAGCCTTAAGAGCCCATTAAACTAATGAGCCATTTTTGTCTCTCATTAGAGGTCCCCTTATTTCTCTAAGGTAAGGATGAAGGATTGAGCCTTCAGCAAAACAATAAAATATGGTTGTGTTGCCATTAGGATGAGAATGAATCTAAGAATTATTTTGTTATTGAGGATGGATGTACCCTTTCATCCAGCGAGCTTTGGGGAATGCTTTTTAGAGAGTGTGGGCTTCGTAGGCTCAAAGCATTTTGCTAGATGTTGGATATTTGCTCAGTCGAATTGCTTTCATTAGATAAGGGCATTCGTTGGGATGAATAGGCCTAATTAGCTAAAGGTGTCTTCGCCTATATGACTGTCACATCCTAACTTTTGAGATATGATGGTCCTAAAACATGGGGAGACATAAGGTCACCTACACCCGTAGAACCCATTGACACATATATAAATCATGCCTGGGATCGTACTAAACCTTATGCAATAACTTATTTATAACATTATGTAAAAACTGTTAATTGCAGAAGATAGTAATTAGACACTTCACATATAATCCATAAGGAAAATAACATTCATAATTCACTTAAAAACCTTAATAAATAACAACTCAAAATAAACATCAAAAATAAATATTCTCGGAGCATCTAATGATAGTACTTCATAACATGGTATTATTAATGTCTTTGACAAGGAATCCCCAAGCGAAGTAGAATGCTTGAGCCATCACCTTGTCTCCTCATATTGCTCACCTGGAAGCACATAAGGAAAGAAAAGAAAAGGGAGTGAGATAGATGATCTCAATGAGTAAATAATAAAACACGTACATTAACACATATTCCTTTGAAAAGGAAACTCATAGCTTATACCTATAGTTCATGATTTATAATTCATGAATTAGGTTGCAATTTAGCAATGGTTCAATTTTAACAAGTTTGCAAAAATCATACTTATAACATATTGAGAGTGGAGGCTATTACTTTACCACTCGATCACATAGAGGAGAGGTGTCCTTAAACCAAATTCCAACTCCTATCATATAAAAGGCGTAAAGTTAATCAGGCTTGACGGTTAGAACCGCCCCTTTCTAGCTGAGGTGGATACACTACCTTTATCCATCGGGCTAAGACTATGTGCATAGATTTTGATGATTACCCACATCGGCATGAGGACTTCTCCATAAAGGGTTAAAGGTACCATAGCTAAAGCTAATGGTAATACAAATAAAAATATCACATAAGGCAATAATAACAAGTATCCCAATAACAATAGTAGTTTAACTTTTGAACAAAAGATACAATGATCATGTAGTTCTAGAAAGAATATAAGTTAGGATAATAATCACAAGGAATTATCATTGGATAAACAAAAAAAAAAAAGTTTTTGGACCAATTGTCCTTTGGCAACCCAAGCTTAACAAAGAAATCATATAATAATATTTTAGAATAGAAAGAACTTGGGTTTCAAAGATCTCAAAGGCTCACATAACATGATATCACATACTTATAACATAACATAATGTTTATTCACACTTGGAGCATTAATACAATGTTTGCTCACCTTGTGGTTTCTTCACTCCTATTTCACGTAGCCCCTTTGAAACTTTAAAGATCCTCCAACTCTATCATGATAATTAATTCAATAATTAGTATTTATTTATTCATGATGCTACCCTATCCCATAACTACCCCATGCATATATAACATTCACATTCACTTAGAGTTGCACATATAAGTACTCTCATAATATTTTGACTTATAAGTCTCTTACACTTAGCCTTTATAGGCCCATATGAAAACACATCATAACTCATGTCTATATCTTTCTAAGGTCAACACAATATCATTATCTTAATATCAATTCACTTTTACAATCATCTTAGTACACATAACACTTACATATATGTCAACTTATCAATAACCTTTCAAGCATCATGCTTATCTCTTATGACCAATTCTTTCAATCAATCTCTTCATAAATTCAAGACTCTTAATTCATTATTGATTCATCATAAAACCTATTTCCATATTATCCAATCACATTTACATTCTAATCACAACATAAGGTTAAGATACCTTAATTATACCTTAAGTATACGAAAGTGCCTTTAGGCTTGTCTAGTGTCATACCTTCAACTAACATACAATTTTATTATTTGTCATACATACATGCATGTCAATAATCATTAAAATACATCATATAAAATTTATAGACATTGGGATAAAATTTCCATAGCAAGTTGAATGCATCATCAAAGGAAAAACTGAACTTTTCTTACTTTTTCACACTTTTCGTCTATTATAGTAATATATAAAAAAATGGTTTGAACCAAGATTTTTCATGTAAGCATAAAAAAAAATAATTTTAGAACATTAATCTACATGAATTGGCAGCATATGGTATTTCTCATACATGAAAATTCAATTTTTGGGTTCTAGGGTATAAAACCATGAGTTTTCTTGTTTTTGGTATTTTTTGGTCATTACAGTAATATGTAAACAGGTGATTTAAATCATTATTTTTCATCCAATCACAACAAATATTAGTTTAGAACATCTTCATGTATGATACAGTAGCCTTAGATAATAATTATGCATGAAAATTCTAAAGTTTAAGGCTTAGGATAAAAATCATGAGTTTTCGCGCTTTCCGTTCATTACAGTAATATATGAACATATGATTTAAATCATTATTTTTCATTCAAACAAAACAAATATCATATTAGAATCCATTCATATACAAATTGGCAGCCAATATTTAATTAATAATAGAATTTTCCTACTTCTAAGTTCTAGTATAAAAACCTTGAATTTTTTTATTTTCTGAAACTTTTGGTCATTACAAAAATATGCAGAAATATAATCTAATCCAATATTTTTCATCAAAACACATCAAAAATCAATTTAGAAATCATTTATGTAGGAATCCTCCCCCCCTCTCCTCCCTTTGTAGTGTTTATGCATAAAAATTTTAATTTTAAGTTACAGGATTCACCTTTAGAGAAATTGCGTGGAAAGATTTATGTTTTCCATAGAGAACTAAATTTCTATTTCAAAAACTCACTCAAACAGAATTAAATCTATAAAAACAGTAAACAATTGGTTCAAAATAATTTTCTCATAATTTAATTCATAGAAATCAGTTAAGGAATTGAAAGAGAAGAAAAACTTATGATTACGGTCAAGAAATCACGAAATTGAAAGGTGTTTTCTTAATTTCGGCAGAGAGAATTATTTTGAGAGAATTTTTCTATCAAAGTATAGAAAATTAGAGTGATGGCAACTGGTACATTAGGGCTGGCTGAAAATTTCATATTTAAATGTAGGGTTTTGGGCAATTTCCACTAATATTCTTAATGAGCTAGGTTAGGAGGATTTTTAGATAGTGGGCTTTCAGGTATTTGGGCTTTTTATTTAATTTAGGGGCTAATTATAAGTAATTAAAATAAAAATATTTTTCTTATTATTTTCATTAAAATTTCCCCCAAAACATTTATTTAAAAGTTATTTTAAAATACTCATAAAATTGTTTTATGCTTAAAAATTGTCTTTGTGCATGGAAATTCATTTTATTTAAAATAATTTATTTTATGCTAATGTACTTCATATAAATTATTTATTTCACAATAATATCTCATATTATGCATATTAAAAATTAATTTAACATGCTACATGCTCATCAATAACATAGAACATAAATTCCCATAAAAGCACACGCTTAACCTAAATAGTTCTAAATTAAGCAATTTATCACAAAAATTTATAGGGTAGGTGTGAGTTGTTACAATGACCCACATGGGGTAGGTGAAGAGTTGCACGATCATTTAATGCAAGGATGGCTGACAAAAACATGCATTAAATGTGCGTCTCTTCGTCCTCCCCACCTTGCCACGTGTCTTTGTAACTGGTGTAGTTTTCCATAAATTTTAAATTTAAAGCGTTTTTTAATGCCCTTAATTATTGGGGTGACGATTATTGAGGAGGTTCTCCTATATATATATATATCTCTTTGTTTCTTCACTTTAGAGCTCCTGTTTGATTTCTTCAACCTTTTAGTTCTTTGATTTCTTTGTGCCCTAATCTTCTTTTCCTCTTTTGATCTTCAAAACTCTTTCTCTTCCTCTATTCCATTGTAATGGCTCCAAGGAAGTAGAACATTCCTACGAGGGACCAAGTTAGCTCTGCTCAATACCAGAAGATCTTAGAGGAGGAATGGGGAGAAACTGTGCCCATTGGCAAGACTTTTGAATTCCTTGTCTTTAGCGAGAACTTAGAGAATAGCAATCGATTCTTGTTCCATCATGCAACCCTTAGGTAGCTCTTCCTCAAGATAATTGCCATTGCATCATCTTCTATCATTAGTTGGAGTTAGGTCTTCTCTTTCCTCCAAATGACTTCAAAGTAGAGTGCTTTAACTACTTTGGGGTGAATCCTATGATGCTAACTCCCAACTCTATCAAGAACATGCATTTTTTTGAAGCTCTTTATTTTGCCCATGGCATCCAACCTACACATTGCCTGTTCCAGTGCTTCTTTCGAATTGAAAGCGCATAAAGGTCACTTAGGGTGTATATGACTTCCACCAAACAACATCAAAGTCTCTTCCTGGGAAAAGAGAATAAGGTAAAAGACTAAAAAGGCAAGTTTGGCCTAGTAGAGGTCACTGATGGCCTAGGCGATAAATCTCTGGGATTTGACTTCTCTAGCCATTTCTTGAGTTTGACTAAAGGCCTAACAGACTAGCCTGAAAGGCTTATAAATGATGAGAAGGGAGGTTTGAGGACCCTCATCTTCCAAGGCTTTGTCTATGACACCAAAAGATGGTGGGCTCCATCCATATGAAGGATGTCTAAAGCTCCCACTGCCATAGTTTTATTAAGGGATGTCCAAGGTAATTCTCTATTCTTATGTTCCTTTCTTGTCATCAGCAAAAGGTGACAAGTTCTTCACTTGATTTATTGACTTTTCACTTTATCTTAATGGTAATGGAGGCAAACAATTTTGACTATTATTAGGATATTTTAAAGAAAATGAAGGGGATCTCTCCCAGGATCTTCCCTCAAACATCTTAACTCCTCGTTCTTGACCCTCGCATAGGGAAACTTTGTATTTACATCTCCTTCGATTTTAGTGCTAAGCCTTGGAAGGCGAACAAAGAGAGACTAGCGAAGTGTGCTCATATTGAGAAGGGTCCAACTATTTAGGCAAAGGAGGTTTAGGTGAGTACGAAGGACATAGAAATGAGTCATATTGCTTGGAGTAGACTCATTAAGGCTTCTAACCTTATTGTTCCTATTATGCGGAGAATGGTCCCTCTATCTCAAAATTCTGCTACCACTGCTGCCAAGTCCACTACTCATAGGGGTATCTTGATTCCTAAGTCTTAAAGGGCTCCCCATCCTCCTCCTTCCCCTCTTCCTACTAGTAATAAGGGAAAGAGGTTACTCCCACCTCTTCCTTCTAAGCTGAAGATGAAAGGGCCTTTGGTGCCCAACATTTTTGACGTAATTGCATATACTTCCTAAAGAGCTAGACTACTAGGGGAATTAGAAAAGGACTTGGTAGGAATTTTTGACAATGAGTTTGAGGCTCACTTGGCACAAGTGGTGAAAGATTTCAACACCCTAAATATTGAAGTGGGGGTAAGTAACTTTTGCCTTCCTTCTTTTCCTTGTCCTTCGTCTTCCATGGGCCCAAAGGTAGTTAGGAAGGCTCGGCTGAGATGGTCCAAGAGCGTCATGCCTAGGAAGCATCCTAGCATCAAAGAGGTAGAGGCTTAAGAGAAATTTATTAAGGAGCAAAGAGTCTCTTTTCCTGATTTGGCAGTCCTCAAGACCCTTTTTCCTTCGCTTGTTAAGACGGTGGTCAAAAGAAAGACCTTTGTCTTTAAAGGTGAGTTCCTTCCTTTTTTTGTTTTTTCTTTTTTTTAACCTATATATGGTTTTGTTCATTTTTTTTAGTTCCTGTTGATGTGGAGGATTCTGCTGCTCCCGTGTCTCCGGGTGAAGCCTTCACAACAGCACTTCCTTCTACTACATTCACTTTTGTTGTCTCGCGGATACACCTGCTACCACTCTTCCTAAGGCAGAGGCTCCAAAGGAAACTCCAATCGCTACTTCAAGTGAAGGCTTTATGGTGGTAGATGCTCATTTGGCTACTAAGGCGAATGTTCCTTTAGAGGTCCCTCCTCCTCGCCAGCCGAAGAGGAAGTAAACTGTGGGGGACTTCTTTTGCCGTAAAAGGCCTGCACTCTATCCTTTAGCCTCTTCATTTGTCCCATCCTAGGCTAGTAATGTTTTGGACGCCCTTCCTCAAGTTGCAACGGCATATCTTCATCTGCCCTTGAAGAGACAAAGGGTAAAGGGACCTACTAACGTCATCATAGTATGCACTAGCTCCGTTAAAGGGGCTGAGATCCCAATTGACACTCTTTTAGGGACTTCTTCTCTAATAGTGATGGCTCTTTTACCCTTTTTGTGTATGGCCCTTAATCCTCTCTTTAGGTCAATTTTGGACACTCTAGCCAGGCAAGAAGCTATATTGGAGAAGGTATATTCCCTTCTTTTTTTTTGTTATTATTATAGGCTTCAGTATTTTTAGTGTTCTTATAATCATTATCTATTATTCACAAGTGGTTCTTGATAATAAGATCTTGAGGACCGATTTCAATATGTTGAGGGATCATTATGAAGACGCCCGTCGAGCAACGAAAGAGAGGTAAGAGCTCTGCTCTAGGGTAGAGTAGGAACTATAAGCAAAAAGGGAAAAGGTGGAGGAAGCAAAAGTATGAGTGAGGGCCAATAAGGAAGGTAGAAGGAGAAACAAGGCTTTGGTTGAGGCAATGGCTTTCAAGGATAAAACCATTATAGACCTCACTGCGCAGCTTGAGAGGCTGAGAAGGAGCAATGAGGAGCTTGCTAAAGAAACTAAGGAGATCCTTGCTCTTCGAGAGAACTTAAATAAAAACCTAGTAGGATCTCTTAGTCACTGAACTTGGATACAAGCAAGCTTCTAACAAAACTAAAATTACACTAGACAAGGCCAAACAAGCGGAAGAAGGCTAGCGAAAGGTTGTAAGGGACTTCATATAGTCCAAAAGCTTCAACGACATCATCATTTACCACACCTATAAGATAGCCACTGAATACTATAATATTACTCTTCATGATGCAGCAAAACACTTTCCTGGTGTCTTACAAGTGGTGGTAGAGTTTGATGCTATTAAAGAACCTCATGCTCCTGACATGTCATAATACTAAGAGCCAATTGCTGAGGTAGGTGAAGATATTCCTAGGCCTGAGCATTTCCTTGCTTTGGAGAAAGAAGACATCCTAACTTCGTCTCCTATTCCAGAGACATCCAATGAGGGCAAAGAGGATGAGGATGAATGACCCTCAAATGGAGGCGAACCACAACTCATCGAGCCTATTTCAGATGTTAGCCTTGATTCTCAAGGTGGCCCTCCTTCCATCAATGTTGAAGCCTCTTCCATTATTCCAGCTGATCCTCCAAAAGATCTACCTTCCTGATGCTTTGTTTCTTATATACAATTGTTTTTCTATTTTTGTTATTTTTTGTTTCTTTACAGTGTAAATACATTTGTTTGAAATAAAGAATACAATTTTTGCAATTTTGGCTTCATAATGCAAATGTGCTTACTTTTTATTTCTTCAGGAATATTTGTCTTTGTAAGTTAGATCATTCTTAAATGAAGCAGGGTCTTTACTTGAACCTTTTAGGTCTTCATCTTATTTTTTGGGACTTTAATCTAGTTTGCCTCTTTCAAATTCTTCTCAAGGAATTAGCCTTTGAGATTGAGTTATAGCATCTAGATTTACTAGAACTTTCACTCCTTATTTATAAAGCTTTTTCTCATTATTTGTGAGGTATTTTGCCTAAGTTTATTAGGGCTTTTCACTTCTCACTCTTAGTGAGGCATCATGCCTAGATTTACTAAGGCTTTTGATTTCTCCTTGGAGAAATTCATCTCACTTTTGGTGAGGCATCTTGCCTAGATTTACTAGGGCTTTCAGCTTCTCTTTCAAGAGATCCATCTCACTTTTAGCAAGGTATTTTGCTCATTTTAGAGATTGTCACTTTAGGTTACATGGCCATTTGAGCCGAAGCCTCAATGTTCGCCATAAGTATAACCTTAGTGGAATCATATGATAGTTGCCTTCATATAGATATCTTGCATTTATTAATTTGGAAAGGATTTGAATAAACTATGCATCTTTCATTGCTGTCATTGGTAGTAGATTTTTAGGTGTTGAACATTCCAAGTGTGTGGAATTTCATCACTTTCCATAGTTACAAGTTTATACGTACTAGGACCTATGACCTTCTGCACTCTAAAGGGTTCTTCCCATGTGGGAGCCAACTTGCCCATGCTTTCACATATTCCCATGGCTTTTATGAATCTCATTACTAGATCCCATTCGTAGAACACTTAGTGCTTTATTTTCTTGTTAAAGTGATTGGTAGCTTATTATTTGTAAGCTATCATTCGAATGCTGGCAAGGTCTCTGAGCTCTTTTGGGAGATCCAAGTCGAATCTTCTAGATTGATCATTCTCATTATCTCCGCAATAGTTGACTCTCCCACTGGGTAGGGCTATATCTATGACAATTACTGCTTTAGTGTTATAGGTTAAGCTGAAATGAGTTTCTCCCATTAACTACCTTGGAGTGGTCTTGTATGCCCATAACATAAGGTGTAACTCATTTGCCCAGCTTTGATCATACCCATCTAACCTTCTCTTGATCCCTTGTAATAGAGTATGATTAGTTACCTTTATCTGGCCATTTATTTAAGGATGGGATATAGATGAAAAGTGTTACTTGATCTAAAGCCGTGAACAGAAGGCCTTGACTTTGGCATCATCAAACTATTTTCTATTGTCATTGATGAGTTGGTATGGAACACTAAATCTGCACACAATATTCTTCCATAGGAAGTTGATCACTTTTTCCATGGTGATGTTAGCTAAGGCTTCGGCTTTGACCTATTTGGTGAAATATTCTATTACTACAAAGAGGAACTTCCTTTGCCATGATGCTACTAGAAATGGTCTTACTATATCGATCTCCCATTTAGTGAAAGGCCAAGGGCTAGTCATAGGAACTTGTTTGGATGCTGGGATGTGCCTTCTATTATCGAATTTCTGGCATGAGGGATACTTTTTGATGAAGGTTATAGCTTCATCTTTTATCCTTGGCCAATAATACCCCATTTGATTGCTTTTGCCACCAATACATTTTTGCCAATGTACATTCTAGAAGACCCTTCATGTATTTCTCAGAGGGCATACTTTGCTTCACTTGGCCTCAGACACCTTAACCAAGGCAGAGAATAGGCTCTTTTGTATAGGATTCCGTTATAAAGGGAAAAGTGAGCGCTTCATCATTTGATCTTTCTGGCTTCCTTGTCATCCTGGGGCAACTCTCCTTTTTCTAGATAGAACCTGATAGGATCTATCCAGTAAAGTTCCTCATATGCCTCTATAATCTTTTCCCTTTCTTTAATGCTGGAAGTGCCAAAATGCCCAAGTATATCCTTTGAGGGAGCTCAATGGGGTGAGAAGCGGCCAACTTGCTAAGGCTATATGCTTTGTAATTCCTTTCTCTGGGGATCTTTTAGAAATGTAGCTTGACTCCTCTATCCTTCATTTTCTGTATGACTTCCTTCAACTTATGTAAATACTTAGCCATATTTGCTTCTTTAGCCTCGAACTCTCCCTCTATCTATCCAATCACCAGTTGGGAATCGCTATACACTATGAGTTGCTTTAAGTGAAGGCAATCAACAAAGAGCAAATCATGAATCATAGTTTCATATTTTGCAGTATTATTTGTGGCTTTAAAGTCTAATCCTAATGTGTACTCTAGCAAGAATCCTTTAGCACTATTTAGTATGATGCCTATTCCATTACCTTCTTTACTACTAGCATTGTCTATAAATAGTTCCCACTAGAGATTCAGTTGTGCTGTCAATGAATTTGCCTACTTTGCTTCTTCTAGACTTTCATTTCCCATTGTTTCTTTAGTACTAAAGGAATACTCAGAGATAAAATCTACCAATGCTTGAGCTTTCATTGCCGATCTCACTTTGTACTGCAAAACATATTGCCCCAATTCCACTGACCAACATAGCATTTACCCGGAAGTCTCTAACTTATGAAGCACTCACTGTAATGGTTGATATATAACTATCACTCCTTGGTGTGTTTGTAGGTACACTTTGTACTTTTGAGTGGAGAGCACCAAGATATATGCTAGCTTCTCAATCGACAAATAGTTCAGGTATGCTCCTTGATGGACCTTACTGAAGTCATAAATTAGTTTTTGGACTGTGTTTTCTTCCTTGATCAACATTAAACTGATTGTTTGATTTGAAGCAGACAGGTAGATTAACACGTCTTTGCCTAGCAAAGGTCTGCTCAAAATCTGCTATAAACTCAGGAAGGCTTTTAACTCTTCTAATGCGGCCTGGCATTCCTCGGTCCATTCGAACATTTTGGACTTTCTCAACTTTTTGAAGAAGGGAAGATACTTCTCAATAGATTTAGACATGAATCTATTCAAAGCAGCTATCCACCCTGTTAATCTTTATACTTCTTTCACACTTCTGGGAGCTGCCATGTCCAAAATAGCCCTCACTTTATTATGGTTTGGCTTAATCCCCTTGTCGCTCACCATACACCTTAAAAATTTGCCTCCCTGAATGAAGAAGGTGCATTTCTCAGGGTTGAGTTTCATCCCATGCTTGTTCATTACTCCTAATACCTTAGCTCATATCCTCCTAGATTATACTTAAACAACTCATATAAAACAAGTCTAAACTAGACTTTAAGAACTATAACTCTCAAATCAACTTGACACTAGTCAAGTGGCAACAAAAGTTAAACCTATGGCTCTGATACCACCTTTGTCACATCCCAACCTTAAAGATATGACGGTCCTAGAACATGGGGAGACATAAGGTCACCCATGCCCATAGAACTCACTTACACATAACAAATCATGCCTAAGATTGTACCAAACCTCTTACAATAACTCTTTTAAAACATTTAAATGAATATCTTTAATTGCGAAAGACTATAATTAACATTTCATATAAAATCCATAAGGAAAATAATATATCTCAAAATGAGCATTAATCAATATTCCCGGAGCATCTAATGACAAGACTTCATAAAATAGTATTATTAATAACTCAGATAAGGAATGCCCCAAGCAAAGTAGAATGCCTGAGCCATCACCTTGCCTCCTTACATTTGCTCACCTAGAACCACACAAGGAGAAGGGGTAAGAAAGATGATCTCAATGAGTAAATGATAAAGCACATACATTATCACATATTCCTTTGGAAAGGAAACACATAGCTTATACACATAGTTCATGATTTATAATTCATGAATCAAGTTGCAATTTAGCAAGGATTCAATTGGCAAGGTTGCATAAATCACACTTATAACAAATAGTGAGTGAAGGCTATTGCTTTATCACTCGAATATATTAAGGAGAGGTGGCCTTATACCAAATTCCAACTCCTTTCACTTATAAGTCATGAAGCTGATCAGGCTCCATGGCTAAAATCGCCCCTTTCTAGCTGAGGTGGAAACACTACCCCTATCCATTGGGTTAAGACCATGTATATAGATTTCAATGATTACCCGTATCGGCATGAGGATTCTGCATAAAGGTTAAAGGTACCATAGCTAGAGCTAATGGTAATCCTAAATAACAATATCACATAAAGCAACAATAACATGTACCCTAATAACAATAGTGGTTTAACTTTTGAACAAAAGATACAATGATAGTGTAGTTCCTGAAGAATATAAGTTAGGGTGATAATCATAAGAAATTCTCATTGGATAAACAAAATAGTTTTTGACCAAATGTCATTTGGCAGCCCAAGCTTGTTAAAGAAATCACATAATAACATTTTAGAATAGAAAGAACTTGGGTTTCAAAGATCACAAGGTTCACATAACATGATATCACATATTTGTAACATAACAAAATGTTACTCACACTTATAGCATGAACACAACGTTTACTCACCTTGGGGTTCCTTTGCTCCTAGTATACGTAGTCCATTTGCACTTCTAAAGCTCCTCAAACTCTAACATAATATTTAATTTAAAACTTAGCATTTATTTTGTCATGATGCTCCTATCCCATGACTATACTATGCACATATAGCATACACATACACTTAGAGTTCACGTATAGGCATACTCATCACTTGCACATAACACGTTGACTTTGAAAGTCTTCCACATTTAGGCCTTGTAGGCTCCCATATAAACACATTACAATCATGTCAATACCTTTCTAAGGTCATCACAATATTATTACCTCAATATCAATTTACTTTAACAATCATCTTAAAACACTTTACACTTCTATACATGTCAACTTAACAATTAACCTTTCAAGTGTCATGCTTAACTCTTATGATCCTTTTTATTCAATTGTCACTTCATCAACTCAAAACCATGTGTTCATCATCAAGTCATCATAACATCTATTTCCAAATTTCCCAAACACATTTATATTCTAATCACAATATAAGGTTAAGATACCTTAAGTATACCAAAATACCTTTAGGCTTATCTAGGGTCATACCTTCAACTAACATGTAATTTATCATTTATTATATATACATACATGTCAATAAGCATCAAAACACATCACATAAAAATTACAAATAGTGGGATAAAAATATTAATGTAGGCCGAATTCATCACCAAAAGTAAAAACTAAATTCTCTTTCTTTTCACACTTTCCATCTATTTTAGTAATATGTAAGAACATGGTTTGAACTAAGATTTTTCATGTAAACACAACAAAAATCATTTTAGAATTTTAATTCACATGAATCAGCCACACATAGTATTGCTTATACATGAAAATTCAATTTTTGGGTTATAGGGTACAAAACCATGAGTTTTCTTGTTTTCAGTATTTTTCGGTCATTTCAGAAATATGTAAATAGGTTGTTTAAACCATTATTTTTCATTCAATCATAGAAAATATTAGTTTAGAACATGTCCATACATGATTCGGCAGCCATAGATAATATTTATACAAAAAAATTCCAAGTTTTAAGACTTAGGTGAAAATCATGAGTTTTCGCGCTTTCTGCGCTTTTCGTTCATTATAACAATATACAGACACATGATTCAGATCATTATTTTTCATCTATACAAAACAAACATCATATTAGAATGCTTTCTCACACAAATTGGCGGCCACATATTAATTTAATAATAGAATTCTCTAACTTCTAATTTCTAGCATAAAACCTTGAACTCATTTGTTTTCTGAAACTTTCTGATCATCACAGAAATATGCAAAAATATAATTTAATCCAATATTTTTCATCAAAACAAGTCAAAAATCAGTTTAGAAACCATTGATGCACAAATCACCCCCCCCCCCCTAGTGATGTTTATGCATAAAAATTGTGATTTTAAGTTATAGAATTCACCTTTGGAGAAATCTTACGGAAAGATTTGTGTTTTTTGTAGAAAATATAAATTTTTCTCCCAAAAAATTCACCCAAACAGAATTAAATCTATAAAAATTAGTAATCAGCCAGTTCAAGGTAATTTTTCCATAATTTATTTCATAGAAATTAGTTTAGATCTTAAAGAGAAGAAAACTTATGATTACGGTCAAGAAATCGCGAAACTGAAAGGTGTTTTCTTAATTTTGGTTGAGAGAAATATTTTGAGAGAATTTTTCTGCCAAGATATAGAAAAATAAAGTGATGGCTATTGGAAAACCTAGGCTGGCCGAATTTTACAATATATATTAGGGTTTGGGTGCAATTTCCAGTAATACCTTTAATGAACTAGGTTAGGAGGATTTTAGTGTAGTGGGCTTTTGGGTATTTGGGCTTTTTATTTAAATTTTAGGCTGATTATAATTAAAAATAAAAAGAATATTTTTCTTATTATTCCTATAATATTTCCCCCAAAATATTTATTTTAAAAATTATTTTAAAATACTCATAAAATCATTTTATGCTTAAAAATTGTCTTTATGCATGAAAGTTCATTTTATTTAAAATAAATTCTTTTATGCAAATGCATTTCATAGAAATCATTTATTTCACAATAATAACTCATTTTATGCATACTAAAATTAATTTAATATGCCACATGTTCATCAATCATGTAGATTACTAATTTTCATGAAAGCTCACACTTAACCTTAATAGTTCTAAATCAAGCAAATTATCTCGAAAATTTCTAAGGTTGGTGTGGGTTGTTACGTTCTCCTCTCCCCCCCTCTCCTTAAAAGAAATTCATCTTTGAATTTAAATGCTTACCTAATTGTTCTTGAAAAGCTAAGGATGCTTCTGTCGCATCTCTTCCTCTACTTCCCAAGTGCACTCATCTATCCCATGAGTTTGCCACTGGACCTTAATTATGGGTATCTCCTTATTTCTTAACTTCTTCACTTGTTGATCCACTATAGCTATTGGTGACTCCTTATAGGATAGTTATTCATCTAACATAATGTCTGGAGGTAATAGAACGTGAGATGGATCTGACACATATTTCCTTAACATTGAGATGTAAAACACTGGATGCACATGTGCCATAATTGGAGGCAGGGCAAGTCTTTAAGACACCTCTCCAACCTTATCTAAGATTTCAAAAGGACCAATGAAATGAGGTGATAATTTCCCCTTCTTGCCAAATCTCATAACTCCTTTCATTGGAGAGACCTTTAAGAATATGTGATCTCCCACGGCAAAATAGATGTCTTTTCGCTTAGGGTCCGCATAACTCTTTTGCTGACTGAAAGTTGTCTTCAATCGATCTTGAATTAATGGTACTTTCTCAGTAGTCCTCTTAAGTAATTCGGGCATTTCTACATACTTGTCTCTAGGTTCAATCCAACAAATCGGAGAGTGACATCTTCTCCTATATAATGCTTTGTATGGTGCCATGCTAATGGATGAATGATAGCTATTGTTGTAGGTGAATTCAATCAAGGGTAAATACCTATCCCAGCTATTGCCAAAGTCCAAGACACACATCCTTAGCATATCCTTGAGTGTCTAAATTGTCCTTTTAGATTGGCCATCCTTTTAAGGATGAAATGCCATACTGAAATCTAGTTATGTTCTTAATGCTTTTTGTAACTTCTGCTAAAACCTTAAGGTGAATTAAGTTCCTCGATCCGAAATGATAGAAATTGGCACTCCATGTAGTTTCATGATCTCATCTACATACAACTGCGCATACTTTGCTGTAGAATATGTGGTTTTAACTCTTGGAAAATGAGCAGACTTTGTGAATCGGTCCACTATGACCCATATAGAGTCATATCCTTTGGAGGTTCTAGTCAAGCCGACAATGAAGTCTTTAGTGATGTGCTCCTACTTCCATTCAGGTAGTCAAATTTCTTATAGCAATCCTGAGGGTTGCTAATGTTCATACTTGACTTGCTGGCAAGTTAGGCAGGATGCTACAAACTTAGCCACATCTTTCTTTAGTCTAGGCCACCAATAGTTAGCTTTCACATCATGGTATATCTTGGTAGTTTCAGGATGAGCACAATAAGGTGTCTGATGTGCCTCTTTCAATATCCTTTCCCATAATCCATCCACATTAGGCACACATACTCTATTATTGCACTTTAAAATTCCATTGACCACTTCAAACTCAGAGTTCTTTCGTTCTCTCGTCTCATCCTTCAACTTCACCATGTGTGGGTCCCTATCTTGTGAATCCCTTATCTCTTCCATTAACTTAGACCTTACTTGAAAATGAGCTAATAAAACTCTTGATCCTCCAATCTCCAGTTTCAATCCTTGATTAAACAATTCCTTTAGTTCCTTCATGATCGGCCTCTTTCTCACATCCATATAGGCTAGGCTTCCCATCGACTTTCAACTCAAGGCATTTGCCACTTCATTTGCCTTCCTAGGATGGTAAAGAATCTGACAATCATAATCCTTCAATAGTTTAATCCATCTCCTTTGTCCAAGGTTGAGGTCTCTTTGGCTCAGGTATTAAAGACTCTTATGATCCATGTAGATCTCACACTTCATCCCATACATGTAATGTCTCCAGATCTTTAGAGCGAACACTGTTGCGGCTAATTCCAAATCATGAGTAGGGTAATTTACTTCATGCCTCTTTAGTTGTCGTGATGCATAAGTGATGACTTTACCGTTTTGCATCAAGACACACCCAAGTCCTACTCTCGAAGCATCGCAATAAACAGTGAACCCTTCTTCTTCTGGTAATGTCAAAACTGGAGCCAATATCAAACACTTCTTGACCTTCTGAAAACTCTTCTCATAGGACTATTCCCAATTGAACTTAACTTACTTTCTAGTCAACTTGGTCAACAGAGCTACTATCTTAGAAAAGTCCTATATGAATCTACGATAATATCCAAGCATGCCCAAGAAACTCCGTACTTTTGAAACTATTGTGGGCCTTAGCCAATTTGCTACCACTTTAACTTTCTTAGGATTAACTTGAATCCCTTCCTTACTTACTACATGTCCAAAAAAGTTGACAGACTCTATCCAAAACTCACACTTGGATAACTTAGGATAGAGTTGGAGATCACGCAATGTTTGAAGCACGATCCTCAAATGTTCTTCATGTTCTTCTTTATTCTTTGAGTAAATCAGGATATCATCAATGAACATGATCACAAACTTATCGAGGAATGGTTTGAACACTCGATTCATCAAGTCCATGAAAGCAACAGGAGCATTCTTCAAACCGAATGGCAAAACTGTGAACTTATAGTGTCCATATCTAGTATGGAAGGCAGTCTCGTAGATATCTTCTCCTTGGATCTTTAGTTGATGATAGCCAGACCTTAAGTCGATCTTGGAGAAGTGACCGGCTCCTTGCAATTGATCAAAAAGATCATTGATCCTCGGTAATGGGTATTTATTCTTTATAGTGACTTTATTAAGTTGGCGATAATCAATGCACATTCGGAATAAGCCATCCTTCTTCTTTACGAACAGCACTGGAGTGCCCTATGGCTAGCTACTTGGTCGGATAAAACCCTTATTGAGCAGATCATGCAATTGCGTATTTAACTCTTTCAGCTCCATTGGTGCCATACGATATAGCGGTATCGAGAGGGTTGCATACCAGGTAATAGTTCAATGTTGAACTCGATCTCACGATCAGGTGGTAATCTGGGTAAATCTTCTGGAAAGACATCTATGAACTCATCCACCACTGGAATGCTCTCATCTTGAATGGCAGCCTCCTTGTCAGCATCGATTACATAGGCTAGGTATGCTTGGCACCCTTTTCTTAACATCCGTCTCGCTCCTAAGGTCGATATCAAGTTCAGAGGATTCTCATTCCTATCTCCTTGGTACATAAACTCCTTCCCATCTCTAGTTTGAAACTTGACAAGTTTCTTTCTATAGTCGATACAAGCTTCATGCTTATATAACCAGTCCATCCCTACTATCACATCAAATTCTAGCACATCTAATTCTAGCAATACTATTAGAAGTTTTTGTCTATTAATATCTACATCACAACCCTTATATCCATACCTTACTTCCATCACTTCCCCTAAAGGAGTTGATATTACTAACGATTCACTCATCAATTCCTTATCTATACCATGGTACTTAGCAAAATAAGGTGAAACAAAAAAATGGGTAGCACCATAATCAATCAAACATTTTGCGCTAGAACTTTGGATGGGGATGATACTTGTGATGGCTGTGTATGAATCGTGAGCCTCTTGCTAATTTAAAGCAAAGACTCAACCCTTGCCCTAATTCTCTGTCATCGATGCATTCCCAACAATTGTCCCTTTATCCTTGACTCCTTGTCCTTGCAATTAAAATGGTCTAGATTGCCGAGGTGTTGCGTTCACATTCCCTTGACTCCTTCTTTGAGGACAGTCCTTAATAAAGTGTCCCATTTGCCCACACCTAAGGCACGCACTAGAATCTCTTTGGCAAATTCCAGGATGCTTCTTTCCATATTTGCCGCAAGTGGGAAATTCTTGCCTAGTTTGGTTGTTCTATGGTCTAGAGGATGAAAATTCCTTCTTTGGGCCTCCTCCACTTCCATGCTATCCCCCATGACTTTTGTTCCTATGCCTTCCCTTCTGGTCTTGTTCAGCTCGTTTGGCTCTCTCCACCTTGTACCTTTTCTCCATTATCTTAGCCTTATCTATAAGCTTGGCTAAGGTTGGAAACTCTGTTACTACCAACAAATTGAACAGAGGTGTGATCAATCCTCTCAGGAAATGATTGATGCAGCTTGCTTCAGTAGGAATGATGTTGACGGCAAATCGGCTAAGTCGATTAAACACCTTAGCATAATATGACATGGACATCCCTGGCTTTTATTTTAATTGCTCAAACTGCAATGCTCTATCTTGCCTTTCTCCTTCTGGCAAGAACTGATCCATTACTTCCTGCTTAAACTTTGCCCACATAAGTGGTTCTGGCCTGTAAAGCTGTTATTCAATACTTCTCTCATACCAATACCAAGCTTCTTTCTTGAGTTAGAGTCCTACCAACTCGATTACTCGGGCATCTGAGCAAGATAAATGATGAACTAGCTTATCCATCTCATCCAAAAATTCATGCGGATCATCTCCTTCCTCACCACAAAAGGTAGGCGATTATAGTTTCTTAAACTCTGCTACGGTCATCCCCTCATTAGGTAATCGCTTCCTCTCTCTCCAAGCAAGTGCCATTACCGCAAGTGGCGTAACTCCATTCCTTTCTTGAGTTAGCGGTGCTTCCCACCTTTGAGCTTGTAGCTCATCTAGTTCCTTGTGCAAGTCTCTCATTTCCTTACGCATAGTGTGCACCTCTTATGAAGATGCTTGCTTACTAGAGCCCATAGTCGATGCCCTCGAGTTGGATCTCTCTCTTGATCATATAAGTGTAGAGGCAGCATTCGATGCAGTGTCCAATATAACATCATCATTAGCCCTAACGGATTGGGCAGCTATGTGAACCTTCTTCTTGGGAGGCATTCTTCTATCATGATAAAGGAATTTAGTACAAATCCCCTAACCTAACCCCTTTAATCCCATCATTATACTAGCATAAATCATTATGCATTTGTCATACCACATTCCTAAGCACATGTCATATATGTATCACATATCACATAGTTTTGTACATATCACACATCACAATCAAGTAGCATATATCTCATAATATGAAAATAACGTCCTATCATGGTAAGTTAATCATATCATAATAATAAAAGAAATCATCTCATGCTAGGTAACTAGGCAATCAAGGAAAAATCATTCATATCATATAAAGTGCTATGTTGTTACGTCGATCATCACCATCTACTTGACCTAGCTCTCGTGTCCACCACTAGAGTAATCAAGAGTGACATGGCCACTGCTGCCACATCGGTAGCAAAGAAGATCTCTATGTTGACGGTGATTAGTCGAAGATGCAGTCCTCACTAGTGAGTAGTCTCCTCTATGCTCAACAATCCCTGACTTGAGTTGCTCCACATCCTCCCTCAGGGCATGAATCATAAGCTTAAGATGTTGGTTTTCCTCATTCAAGTATGAATAGTTATCCTTTAATTTTTAGATCTTACTATAAACCCAATCAAGATTTAAGCACTCTTCAGGGTCCTCCTCCTCGTCAGGGGTCTCCTCCGTTATGGGGCAAATCACAGATATGACTCTCTCAAACATCTCTGGCCAAGTCCCCTTATAGGTCACACGGGGTGCTCTAGGTCGTAGTCCTCGAGCAAGTGTACTATTCTTGGTCATCTATCAAAGAATCGTAAGGCAAGCAAATAATAACAAGGATTACTAAAATCTACTAGGATTTCATAGAACTATGCTAACAATAGACTACAAGTGACATGACAAGAAAATTCCTATGCTCAAGGATTATACTTAAATAACTCATATAAAACAAGTCTAAACTAGACTTTAAGAACTACAACTCTCAAATAAACTTGACACTAGTTAAGTGGCAACAAAAGTTAAACCTATGGCTCTGATACCACCTTTGTCACATCCCAACCTTAGAGATAAGACGGTCCTAGAACATGGGGAGACATAAGGTCACCCACGCCCGTAGAACCCACTTATACATAACAAATCATGCCCAGGATCATACCAAACCTCTTACAATAACTCTTTTAAAATATTTAAATGAATATCTTTAATTGCAGAAGACTATAACTAACATTTCACATAAAATCCATAATGAAAATAATATATCTCAAAATGAGCATCAATCAATATTCCCGGAGCATCTAATGACAAGACTTCATAAAATAGTATTATTAATAACTTGGACAAGGAATCCCCCAAGCAAAATAGAATGCCTGAGCCATCACCTTGCCTCCTTACATTTGCTCATCTAGAACCACACAAGGAAAGGGGGTGAGATAGATGATCTCAATGAGTAAACGATAAAGCACATACATTATCACATATTCCTTTGGAAAGGAAACACATAGCTTATACACACAGTTCATGATTTATAATTCATAAATCAAGTTGCAATTTAGCAAGGGTTCTATTGGCAAGGTTGTAGAAATCACACTTATAACATATAGTGAGTGAAAGCTATTGCTCTATCACTCGAACATATTAAGGAGAGGTGGCCTTATACCAAATTCCAACTCCTATCACTTATAAGGCCTGAAGCTGATTAGGCTCCATAGGTAAAACTGCCCCTTTCTAGCTAAGGTGGATACACTACCCCTATCCATCGAGTTAAGACCATGTGCACAGGTTCTGATGATTACCCGCATCGGCACGAGGATTCTGCATAATGGTTAAAGGTACCATAGCTAGAGCTAATGGTAATCACAAATGACAATATCACATAAGGCAATAATAACAGGTATCCTAATAACAATAGTGGTTTGTTTAACTTTTAAACAAAAGATACAATGATAGTGTAGTTCCAAAAGAATATAAGTTTGGGTGATAATCATAAGAAATTCTCATTGGATAAACAAAATAGTTTTGGACGAAATGTCCTTTGGCAACCTAAGCTTATTAAAGAAATCATATAATAACATTTTAGAATAGAAAGAAGTTGGGTTTCAAAGATCACAAAGGCTCACATAATATGATATCACATATTTGTAACATAACAAAATGTTACTCATACTTATAGCATGAACATAGCGTTTACTCACCTTGGGGTTCCTTTGCTCCTAGTATATGTAGTCCATTTGCACTTCTAAAGCTCCTCAAACTCTAACATAATATTTCATTTAATACTTAGTATTTATTTACTCATAATGCTCTTATCCTATGACTATCCCATAAACATATAGCATACACATACATTTAGAGTTCACATATAGGTGTACTCATCACTTGTACATAACACGTTGACTATGAAAGTCTTGCACACTTAGGCCTTATAGGCTTACATATAAACACATTGCAATCATGTTAATACCTTTCTAAGGTCATCACAATATTGTTACCTCAATATCAATTTACTTTAACAATCATCTTAAAATACTTTGCACTTCTATACATGTCTACTTAACAATTATCCTTTCAAGTGTCATGCTTAACTCTTATGATCATTTTTATTCAATTGTCACTTCATCAAATCAAAACCATGTGTTCATCATCAAGTCATCATAACATCTAGTTCCAAATTTCCCAATCACATTTACATTCTAATCACAATATAAGATTAAGATACCTTAAGTATACCTTAAGTATACCAAAATGCCTTTAAGCTTATCTAGGGTCATACTTTAAACTAACATGCAATTTTATCATTTATTATACATACATACATGTCAATAAGCATCAAAACACATCACATAAAAATTATAAATATTGGGATAAAAATATTAATGTAGGCCGAATTCATCACCAAAAGGAAAAACTAAATTCTTTTTCTTTTCACACTTTCCGTCTATTTCAATATTTTGTAAAAATATGGTTTGAGCCAAGATTTTTCATGTAAACACAACAAAAATCATTTTAGAATTTTAATTCACATGAATCGGCCACACATAATATTGCTTATGTATGAAAATTCAACTTTTGAGTTGTAGGGTACAAAACCATGAGTTTTTCTTGTTTTCGGTATTTTTCAGCCATTTCAAAAATATGTAAATAGGTTGTTTAAACCATTATTTTTCATTCAATCATAGAAAATATTAGTTTAGAACATGTCCATACAAGATTCGGCAGCCATAGATAATATTTATACAAACAATTCCAAGTTTTAAGACTTAGGTGAAAATCATGAGTTTTCGCACTTTTCACGCTTTTCGTTCATTACAGCAATATACAGACACATGATTCAAATCATTATTTTTCATGTAAACAAAACAAACATCATATTAGAATGCTTTCTCACATAGATTGGCAGCCATATATTAATTTAATAATAGAATTCTCTAACTTCTAAGTTCTAGCACAAAACCTTAAACTCCTTTGTTTTCTGAAACTTTCTGGTCATCACAGAAATATGCAAAAATGTAATATAATCCAATATTTTTTATCAAAACAAGTCAAAAATCAGTTTAGAAACCATTGATGCACAAATTGCCCCCCTTTGGTGATGTTTATGCATACAAATTGTGATTTTAAGTTATAGAATTCACCTTTGGAGAAATCTTACGGAAAGATTTGTGTTTTCTGTAGAAAATAGATTTTCTCTCCCAAAAACTCACCCAAATAGTATTAAATGTAAAAAAATTAGTAATCAACTAGTTCAAAATAATTTTCCCATAATTTATTTCATAGAAATTAGTTTAGAACTTGAAAGAGAAGAAAAACTTATGATTATAGTCAAGAAATCGCGAAACTGAAAGGTGTTTTCTTAATTTCAGTTGAGAGAAATATTTTGAGAGAATTTTTCTGCCAAGATATAGAAAAATAAAGTGATGGCTATTGGAAAACCTAGGCTGGCTGAATTTTACAATATATATTAGGGTTTGGGTGCAATCTCCACTAATACCCTTAATGAACTAGGTTAGGAGGATTTTAGTGTAGTGGGCTTTTGGGTATTTGGGCTTTTTATTTAAATTTTGGGCTGATTATAATTAAAAATAAATAGAATATTTTTCTTATTATTCCTATAATATTTCCCCCAAAATATTTATTTTAAAAATTATTTTAAAATACTCATAAAATCATTTTATGCTTAAAAATTGTCTTTATGCAAGAAAATTTATTTTATTTAAAATAAATTCTTTTATGCAAATGCACTTCATATAAATCATTTATTTCACAATAATAACTCATTTATGCATATTAAATTAATTTAATATGCCACATGCTAATCAATCACGTAGATTACTAATTTTTACAAAAGCATATACTTAACCTTAATAGTTCTAAATTAAGCAAATTATCAGGAAAATTGCTAAGGTAGGTGTGGGTTGTTACACTATCATCTAGCCTTTCTACTCTAGCTTTTGACCCATCACAATATATGCTTTTAGACTCCTCTTTTTGCTTAGTTAGGGCCTTTACCTTATTATTGCTACTATAAGCTTAATATGGTTCTCTAATGATATAATAAAATGACTCCTACCAAATCGTCATTGGGCTTTTCAAGTTGTTTCCCTCTATCTCTACTAGGACCAGCTTTTTCCAACTCATCTCTTCTTACAAGCTTTTCCAAGTATCCTTGTTTGATCAACCTCTCGATCTCCTCCATCAGTTGCTTACAATCATTAGTGTTGTGGCCATGGGTGTTGTGAAAGAGGCAATACTTACTCTGGTTTCTTCTTTTTGGTGGAGCTATCATGGGCTTGGGAGAAGCCCATATATTCTGGTCCTTGAAGGCTGTGAAGACCTTCATGGGACTAGCATTGAGGGGTGTGAACTTACTGGGGTCAAAATCAAAATGTGGCTGATTGCTTCGTCCCCTTCCTCCTCTTCTCGTAGAGGGTTTTTCTCCTCGGTTCTCTTCTGGCTTATCTTCTCACTTTGGTTTTGGTTCCTCTTTAGAGGTGACTTCCACCCTTTTTCATTTTTCCATTTGGATAAAGGCCAAAACATCATCCTATCTTATGTATTTCAGAGCTAATGCTATTGCATATTCAAAGGTGTGAGGAGTATATCAACAAAGCATCTTTAGGAAGTTTGTATGAGAGGTCCTATTCCACAAAGCTTCCATTACTCGAGTTTGATCTAGATGGGTGACCTTTAAGGCTTCCCTATTGAAACAAGCCATATAATCCCTAAAGGATTCATTCTCCCTCTGTACTAGTATCTCTAAATACTGAGTCTTTCTCTCTACGAGAATACTGAAAGTGAATCGATGCATGAAAGACTTAGCGAGTTCCATGAAAGAGCTAATGCTTCCTTCAACTAGGCTATCAAACCATCAGGTTGCCGCTCCTTCCATGGATCCTTGAATGCTCTGCATAAAACTTCATCGTCCATAGTCTGAAGTTCAAATGCATGTTTATAGTTTATAGTGTGGACTTTAGGATTAGATTCTCCATTGTACTTCTTTAGTGAGGGTGGTTTGAATTTGCTAGGAATAGGATCATCCTGATGGCTTTGATGAAAGAGTATTTCAAAGTGAGTCTTAAGGTTTTATGTAACAACCCACACCCACCCTAAGAATTTTTGTGATAAATTGCTTGATTTAGAACTATTAAGGTTAAGTGTGTGCTTGTGTGAAAACTAGTGATCTAAGTGGTTGATGAGTATGTGGCATATTAAATTAATTTTAATATGCATAAAACAAGTTGCTATTGTGAAATAAATAATTTACATGAAGTGCATTTGCATAAAAGAATTTATTTTAGAATAAAATGAATTTTCATACATAAGACAATTTTTAAGCATAAAATAATTTTATGAGTATTTTTAAAATATTTTAAAATAAATATTTTTGGGGAAATGTTATAGAAATAATAAGAAAAATATTTTTTTTATTTTTAATTTTACTCAGCCCAAAAATTTAAATAAAAGCCCAAATACCCAAAAATCCACTACACAAAAATCCTCCTAACCTAGTTCATTAAGGGTATTAGTGGAAATTTCACCCAACCCTAATATATATTCTAAATTTCGGCCAGACCAAGGTTCTAGCAGCCATTCTCTTATTCTTTCTGTATCTTGGCAGAAAAATCCTCTCAAAATATTTCTCTCTATTGAAATATTGAAAACACCTTTCCATTTCGCGATTTCTTGACTGTAATCGTAAGTTTTTCTTTTCTTTCAATTTCTAAACTGATTTCTATGAAAAAAATTATGGGAAAATTATTTTGAACTGGTTGATTACTAATTTTTATAGATTTAATTTTGTTTGGATGAGTTTTTGGGAGAGAAAATCTATTTTTCTACCAAAAACACGATTCTTTCCGCGAGATTCTCCAAAGGTGAATTCTATAACTTAAAATCACAATTTTTATGCATTAAACATCATAAATGGGGGGGGGGGGGGGGGGGTGTGCAATTTGTGTATGGTTGTGTTCTAAACTGATTTTAATTTGTTTTGGTGGAAAATATTGCATTAAATAATATTTCTGCATATTTCTGTGATGACCGAAAATTTTCAAAAAACAAAGGAGTTCAAGGTTTTTGTGTTAGAACTTGGAAGTTGGAAAATTTTATTCTTGAATGGACATATTGCTGCCAATTTGTATGAGTAAGTGCTCTAATATGATATTTGTTTTGTTTAGATGAAAAATAATGATTTGAATCATGTGTCTGTTTATCGCTGAAATGAATGAAAAGCGTGGAAAGCACGAAAACTCATGATTTTCACCTAAGCCTTTAAACTTAGAATTTTTTTGTATAAATCCTATCTATGGCTGCTGAATCATGTGTGAATTTGTTCTAAACTGATATTTGCTATGATTTAATAAAAAATAATAGTTTAAAAAATCTGTTTACATATTTCTGAAATGACTGGAAAATACCAAAAACAAGAAAACTCATGGTTTTATGCTCTATAATTCAAAAGTTGAATTTTTATGTATAAACAACACTATGTGTGGCCGATTCTTATGAATTTAAATTCTAAAATGATTTTTGTTGCATTTACATGAAAAATCTTGGTTCCAACCATGTTTTTACATATTTCTGAAATAGACGGAAAGTGTGAAAAGAAGAAGAATTTAGTCTCTACCTTGGTAATGCATTTAGCCTATATAAACATTTTTGTTCCAATGTTTATAATTTTTATGTGATGTGTTTTGATGATTATTGACATGTATGTATGTATAATAAATGATGAAATTTCATGTTAGTTAAAGGTATGATCCTAGATAAGCTTAAATGCATTATGGTATACTTAAGGTATACTTAAGGTATCTTAACCTTATATTGTGATTAGAATACAAATATGATTGGCAAATGTGGAACTAGATGTTATGATGATTTGATAATAAATACATGATTTTGAGTTGATGAAGTGACAATTGAATAAAAAGGATCATAAGAGTTAAGCATGACACTTGAAAGGTTAATGGTTAAGTTGACATGTATGGAAGTGTAGAGTGTATTAAGGTGATTGTTAAAGTGAAATGGCATTGAGGTAATAATATTGTGATGACCTTAAAAATGTATTAATGTGAATTTAATGTGATATCATGAGAGCCTATAAGGCCTAAGTGTGCAAGACTTTCAAAGTCAACGTGATATGTGCAAGTGACGAGTACACCTATATGTGGACTCTAAGTGTATGTGTGTGCTATATGTGCATGGGGTAGTTATGAGATAGGAGCATCATGAGTTAATAAATACTAAGTATTAAATCAAATATTATGTTAGAGTTTGAGGAGCTTTACAAGTGCAAAGGGACTACGTATACTAGGAGCAAAGGAATCCCAAGGTGAGTAAACGCCATATTCATATTATAAGTGTGAACAACATCATGTTGTGTTATAAGAATGTGATATATGGTTATGTGAGCCTTTGTGATCTTTGAAACCCAAGTTCTTTCTATTCTAAATATTATTATATGATTTCTTTGACAGAACTTAGGTTGCCAAGAGACATTTGGTCCAAAACTATTTTGTTATCAAATGAGAAATTCTTATGATTAACACCCTAACTTATATTCTTTCTGGAACTACACTATCATTGTATCTTTTGTTTGAAAGCTAAACCACTATTGTTATTGGAATACATGTTATTATTGCCTTATGTGATATTGTTAATCATGATTACCATTAGCTCTAGCTATGGTACCTTTTACCCTTTATGCAGAATCCTCGTGCCGATGCGGGTAATCATCGGAACCTGTGCACATGGTCTTAACCCGTTGGATAGGGGTAGTGTATCCACCTTAACTAGAAGGGGCAGTTCTAACTGTGGAGGCTGATCAGCTTCATGCCTTATAAGTGATAAGAGTTGGGATTTGGTATAAGGCCACCTCTCCTTAAGTGTTCGAGTGATAGAGCAATAGCCTTCACTCATCATAAGTGATAAGTGTGATTTCTACAAACTTACCAAATTGAACCCTTGCTAAATTGCAACCTGATTCATGAACTATGTGTATAAGTTATGTGTTTCCTTTTCAAAGGAATATGTGATATGTATATGCCTTATCGTTTACTCATTGAGATCATCTATCTCACCCCCTTTTTCCTTGTGTGGTTCCAGGTGAGCAAATGTGAGGAGGCAAGGTGATGGCTCAAGCATTCTATTTCACTTGGGGAATTCCTTGTCCAAGTTATCAATAATACTATTTTATAAAGTCTTGTCATTAGATGCTGCAGGAATGTTGATTGATACTTATTGATATATATTATTTTTCCTCATGGATTTTTTATGTAATGATTTATTTTAGACTTCTGCAATTTAAGGTATTCATCTAAATGTTTTAAATGAGTTATTGTAAGAGGTTTGGTAAGATCCTAGGCATGATTTGTTTATATGTAAGTGGGTTCTACGGGCGTCGGTGACCTTATGTCTCCCTATGTTCTAGGACTATCATATCTCTAAGGTCGGGATGTGACATTTTATCCATTGCCTTTTTGCTAGAGCTTTGATTCATCTCCTTGAAGAACTTGCTTACTACATCTCTTACTACTTTTTCCTTTCTTTGATGACTATTGCAAGTGTTAAATGACCTCGTCTCCCGGACTTGTAAAGGAGGACTATCAGCAAAGCTCTCCCCACTGGTATGCTCTTTCCCCTTTGAGTGCCTCTCTATGAACCCTCTATTTTGCACTTCCAAATGACCGACATTTGATCATGAATGCATAGAATCAGACTGGGCTCAAATTGGATCAAAAACGGAGAAAAATGGGCCGAAAAATGAACTATGGCAGCTCGTGGGCCCATTGCGGTAACTCGTAGCTGGCTGCGGTTACCGCAGCCACCTCTATGGTTACCGCAGAGGTCCCTGTGGTAGCCAATTGGCTACCACAGCCACCCCTACAGTAATTGCAGAGGGCTCTGCAGTTACCGTAGTTGACACCTCAGTTACCGCAGCGTGCCCCTTTCAGAATCCTACTTGGAAACTGTGAATTTTTAACCTCAAACTCCTCCTATAAATACCTTGCACCTCATAACAACTAAGGACACATAATTACATGCTTCTATACTCTTCATAAAGCTTTCTAAACCTTATTTCTAAGCTTTTCAATCATCAAAACCCTCTTCCTAAACCTCCAAATATCTAAAACCCCATTCCAAAACCTCCTCCATCACATAAAACCCCATTCATAAGCTTCCTAATCATCTCAAAACCCCATTCACAAGCCTCCTAATTGCCTCAAGTTTTATTCTTAAGCTTCTTAGTCAAGAAAAGGTGCAACTCACGTTATTCCTTTCAAAGGGAATTTGTGGTACCTAATCAAAAGTGATCCAAAGTCTTTCCCTTAAGAAAAGAGGTTGTGATATTCAAGAGTCCTTCCAAAAGAAGTGCTCATGATATCACCAGGCCAAGGTGGAACTTAGATCCGATGCCAAGCTTGCCCCCTATGTTCCTTGCCAATGGAAGCCAAAGGTTAAAGTTCTTTCCTTTTCCTTTTTCAAATTCAATTTTAGGATCTACATCTAAAAAGATCTAATTTTTACTAATTAAAATCTAACCTAATTAACAAATCCCGAAGCCCTTTAAAATCAATCAAAACATGATAACAAAGGCAATGACTTAAAAACCCCTCCTTTGCAGGAAGGAAGAACTGCGTGGGATTTGATTCCTATTTAAAGGGATACGCAGGCTTGTCGTCTCTAAGGCATTCAACTCCGCTAAAATTAATAACCTCTTCTCTTTATCACGTTCTTCACATAGTTTAGGGTTGAAATTACTTTTCTTAAATAAAAATTGAAATTTTAATTCTTTTTATTATAATTGTTTTAATACTCTCTTGCTTATTTTAGTTGTTTAGATTATATTTGGGGAATGTGTGCTTTTCCTAGAACCCATAAGGGCTAGAGGAAAGATCCCGTATTTTATCATTAGTAGTTTTTCCTTTACTTTTTGCATCTTGTGATTATCATTATCTCATATTTGTCACGCATTGCACAAGTAATATTTGTTTCATACATCATATTATATCTATTCATGCATACATAAAAACTTCTTTTTTTTTTTTACAAAAGCTATTTCATATTTAAGCCAAACTAAATTTTTTGTATTATTTTAACTAAAACCTAGTCCCTAAACCCTCTTTGGTTATTCGAGGATTAGTGCTTTTCCTTGGGATAAATGGTATAATTTTGGAGTCAATTAAATTGGGTTTTTCCTTTAATTTTCCCAACTAAAATAAACAAAATTAAAGTGGTGACTCCTTTTGCAACTCACAACTTAAAAAAATACAAATTTTCTAAACTCATAGCGAGTTCCAATAGTGATGTTTCTCCCAAATGGGTATTTTTAATTCCCTCTAGCAGATCAGAGCGGGTGCTCGGGCGAGGCCTCACACTCTCAGGACTTTCTTCTTCTCCACATCTTTCTCCTTTTCACTCACTTCTCCCCCTGCTTCTACGAGTGTTTTCTTTGTTGGGTAGACATGGACATCTATCATTGTCACATCCCATTTTCAGAGATATGACGATCCTAAAACATAGGAGACATAAGGACACCCATGCTCATAGAACCCATTGACACATATACAAATCATACCTAGGATCGTACCAAACCTTATACAATAACTCATTTAAAAACATTATATGGAAACCTTTAGTTATAGAAGACAATAATTAGATACTTCACATACAATCCATCAGAAAATAATACTCATAATCTAGTTGAAACCTTAATAAATAACATATTGGAAAAATCATCAAAATAAAATATTCCTAGAGCATCTAATAACAACCCTTCATAGCATAGTATTATTATTGACTCGGATAAGGAGTTCCCCTAAGTGAAGTAGAGTGCTTAAGCTATTACCTTGCCTCCTCATATTGCTCACTTGGAACCACACAAGAAAATTGGATGAGATAGATAATCTCAATGAGTAAACAATATAGCATAAACATTATCATATATCCCATTTTTAAGGAAAGCCAATTACACATAACACATAGTTCATGATTTACAAATCATGGTTTCACAATTTTCAATTTGGCAAGATTTTCACTTTAGTAGGTTTATAGAAATCACACTTAAAACACTTATTACCCAAGCAGAGTAAATGACTATACTAGCTCGTTTACTCAAGGGAGAGGTGGCCTCATGCCAAATTCCAACTCCCAACCCACTTATAAAGTTAAAAAATTGATCAGGCTCCATGGCTAGAACCGCCCCTTCTAGCTAAGGTGGATACACAACCCCTATCTATTGAGTTAAGACCATGTGTACAGGTTCTGATGATTACCCGCATCGGCACGAGGATTTCTGCATAAAGGGTTAAAGGTACCATAGCTAGAGCTAATGGTAATCACAAATAACAATATCACATAAGGCAACAATAACAAGTATCCTGATAGCAATGGTAGTTTATATTTCAAACAAGAGATACAATGATAGTGTAGCTCCAGAAAGAATATAAGTTAGGGTAAAAATCACCAAAAGTATTTATCATTGGATAATCACAAATGGCTTTAGACCAAATGTTCTTTGGCAACCCAAGCTTAATAAAGAAATCACATAGTCAAATTTAAAATGGAAGTGAACTTGGGTTTCAAAAATCTCAAAGGTTCCCATAACATAATCATGATAGCTTAAACTTGTAACAATAGCGTAATGTTTACTCACCTTATGGTTCCTTAACTCCTAGTACATGTAGCCCTTTTGAACCTTTAAAACTCCTCAAGCTCCAATATAATATTTAATTCAATACTTAGTATTTATTTGATCATGATGCTATCCTATCCTATAGCTACCCTATGCACATATAACATTCACATACATTTAAGGTTGCACATAGAAGTGCACTCATCACTTGCACATAACAGGTTGACTTTAAAAGTCTTGTACACTTAGCCTTTAAAGGCCCACATGAAAACACATTACAATTATGTTAATTCCTTTCTAAGGTTAACATAATATCATTACCATAATATCAATTTACTTTAACAATCATCTTAGTACACTTAACACTTCCACATATATCTACTTAACAAATAATCTTTCAAGTGTCATGTCTATCTCTTATGCCCAATTCATTCAGTCAATCTCTTCATCAATTCAAGATCATTAATTCATTATTGATTCACCATAAAACCTATTTCCATTTTGCCCAATCACATTCATATTCTAATAACAACATAAGATTAAGATACCTTAGGCATACCTTAAATGTACCAAAGTGCCACTAGGCATGTATAGAGTCATTCCTTCAACCAACATGTAATTTGACCATTTATCATACACACATACATGTCAATAATCATTAAAATTTATCATATAAAAATTATAGGCATTGGGATGACAATCCCAATGTAGACCGAATACCCTATTAAGAGAAGAATTGAATTTTCTTACTTTTTGCACTTTCCATCTATTACAGTAATATGTAAAAACATGGTTTGAACCAAGATTTTTTATGTAATCAAAGAAAAAATCATTTTATAATATAGACATGTAAGAATTGTCCCATACATACATTCATATGCATGAAAATTTCCAACTTAAATTTTTAGGATGAAAAACCATGAGTTCTCTTGTTTACAGTACTTTCCGGTCATTACAGCAATATATAAACATGTTGTTTAAACCATTATTTTTCATTCAATCACAACAAATATTAGTTTAAAACATCAATAGGTACAAATCGGCAGCCATGAATGCTTTTCATACATGAAAATTCTAAATTTAGTGTTTAGGTAGAAAATTATGAGTTTTTAAGCTTTCTGCATTTTCCGTTCATTACAGCGATATGCAAACACATTATTTAAATCATTGTTTTTCATCTAAAAAAATGAATATCAGTTTAGAATGTTAAACATCACAAATAGGCAGCCATTGAGTTTTCAAATCATAGAATTTTCGAACTTCTAAGTTCTAGCACAAAAACCTTGAATTTCCTTATTTTCTGAAACTTTTTGGTCATTACAGTAATATATAGAAATATGATTTAATCTAATATTCATAAAAAACACATCAAAAATTAGTTTAAAATTCAATGATTCAGAAATTCCCCCTGGTACGGTCTATGCATAAAAATTTCAATGTTGAGTTATAAGATTCACCTTTGGAGAAATGGCATAGAGAGGTTGGTGCTTTCGATAGAAAAATTGATTTTCCTCTCAAGAAATCACCTAGCCCAAATTTTATCAGTAAAACTTAGTAAATATTTAGTTTAAAATAAATTTCCCAAGATTAGTTTCATAAGAATCAAATAGCAAATTGAAAGGAAAAGAAAAACTTATGAAACGGCCGCAAAATCGTAAAGTTGAAAGTGTTTGTGAGAATTTCGGTAGAGATAAATATTTTAAGAGAATTTTTCTATGAAAATACTAAAAATAGAATGATGGCTGCTGAAAATCAAAGGCTGGGTGAAATTCTCATTATATATTAAGGTTTGGGGTACAATTTCCAAGTTTTCCCTTAATGATCTAGGTTAGGAGTGTTTTGGTGTAGTGGGCTTTTGGGTATTTAGGTTTTTTAATTAATTTTGGAGCTGATTATAAGTAATTAAAAATAAAATATTTTTCTTATTATTTTCATTAAAATTTCCCCCAAAATATTTATTTAAAAATATTTTAAAAATAGTCATAAAATTAATTTATGCTTAAAAATTGTCTTTTTGCATGAAAATTCATTTTATGTAAAATAAATTATTCTATGCTAATGCACTTCATATAAATTATTTATTTCACAATAAAAACTCATATGAGGCATATTAAAATTAATTTAACATGCCACAAACTCATAAATCACATAGCACATGATTTTTCATAAAATCACATATTTTGTCATAACAACTCTAAATTCAAGCAATTTATCATGAAAACTCCTAGGGTAGATGTGGGTTGTTACAATCATCTAAACTTTGCTCCCCCTCATCTGCATCAAGATTTTTTCCATGCACGTGCCTATGTTCATTTCTTGATAGAGATGCTTCAGTACTTCCTTCTTCTTCTGTTGAGCTTTCCTCATCCCCACGTCTTCCTTTAGACCTCGCTCTTTGGTTTGCCCCTTGGTTCATCAATCGCTCTTCCCTTATCCTAAGAATCATTTGGGGCTATCTCTCAAATTCTAGCGTTCAAGCCACGTTTCTCCTAAGGATGGTTTCTAGGACAGTAGTGAGGGTCTGTCCTATAAGAGTTTATTGTTGAGATGCTCTAACAAATATAGCTATAGTATTGATAAACTATAAGGTAGGAGCAAGATCAGGATTAAAAGGTTCAATAGATTATGACTAGGCCCAACTACGTTTTGTTGAGAAAAAAGGAGTTGAAGTGAGGTGTTTAAGTTAATAGGAATTGTTGTAGGGAGTTTCGTGGGTGGAAGTAAAGAGTGTCTGGGATTCGAGAGACTCATAGATTTAGGGTTATTTGAGTTGGTCATGGCTTTAGGTTTTCTTTGCATATTAGGGTATTATAAGCAAAGGTTATCCAATCGATAAAAAGAAGTAAGTATTGCTTTCTCCAGAGGTAAGATGAAAGTGAATGATTATAAAAGATCATCCTTCATTGCCCACAAACGGGGCCATTTTGATCAATGTAAGATCAATCAAGATGTAATGGGCTGAATCTTTAGGGTTGGGCCTTAGAGAAATGATCTGCAAAGAAAGAAAACAGGTCAAGAGGGAGCAAGGCCATGTGCTTGGCAAAGAACCTCTGATGCTCAAGTCAGTAAGAGTCTTAGTCGGTGACCGTAAGGAAAGAGTTCCTCTCCTTTGGTCAGAGTATATTTTAGTGAGAGAAGAGAGGTGAGATAATATAGAGTTCAATCTACCTGAATTGTGTGGTAAATCCTTCCTTTTGTATGGCTCTGTATAGGACACAAGTGTCACCTTTCCATGAGAGAGAGTGTTCTCTGATAGTGAGTCCTTCTAATTATTATGGTAGGTGTAGAGATAATGGGCGCATGGCACCTGTTTTGTCCATAGGGAGGTGTTTGATGAGGGTTGTGTCAGGATATGGGGCGAGCCGCCTAGGCAGAGTACCTTTTTTCCTGTTGATGTGACATCTATATTAAAAGCTCCTAACCACACAAAAGTTGGCTTGCCCAAGAAATTGCTTATAGCTGAAGTAAGACAATGTCCATCAGAAACCTTCATCAGGGCATTAGGGTGCTTGGGCCATTTTGGTCTACTTCCACTTAGGCCTTCAAGACTGGGGGTGCATGTGGGCCTTCAGCCTCAAGAACCCATTAAACTAATGAGCCACTTTTGTCTCTCATTAGTTACAAATTCTTATTTCATCACTATAAATCACATCTGATGATGATTCTTTTCGTTATATATTGATTTTATTTTGTCATTATACATTCTTAATTCATTTTGTTTTTTATTTCATCAACTCATTATCAATTTTAATAATTACGAATTTAATTTTTGTCACTGTATAATACATTTGATAACAGTTCATTTTGTTATAAATGAATTATATTTTTTCAATATATTTTGTCAATGCATCTTATTATGAATTTGATTTCATCACCTTATTATCAATTCCAATAGTTACGAATTTAATTTTTGTCACTATATAACATATTTGACAACGATTCATTTCATTATAAATGAAATATAATGTGTCAATATACCTTCTTGATGCACCTCATTACAAATTTTGATTTCATCACAATAGATTGATATTATTCTAGGTTCTAAATCATCAAAAAATAATTTCAATTTGTCATCCATAATTCTTAAAAAATTTAGTTATGAATTGACTAATTTGTCGCCATAAATTTATATTTTGTGATTCTCATTTTCATCATAAATTAATATTATTCAGTCATTAAAATGTTCCCTCTAAATTTTTGGAGGGGAATATTGCCTCCAAATATAATTACGACAACTTTTGAAATTTCATTACCAAATACTAATTTTGGTGATGAATTGGCTACTATAACAAGACAAAATTATGATTGATTATAAAAACAAAATAATTAGTAGCAAATTGAATTTTTGTCATATTAATTAGCTTTTTTGTGACAAAATTTCTAGCTTCATAAAATTTTTTGTCATATAATGTATGATTTATTGTAGTGTCTGTGAGATCATGCATCCTAAGAATTTTTTGGCTGGTACCCTAAATACACTCTTTAAGGATCTAACTTCAAGTTATAGGACTTCATGATTTTTAGAATTATTTCTCGATTGTTATGATGATCTTCTGCCCTCTTGCTTTGATGATCATGTCATCTATATATACTTCCATGTTCTTACTGATTTATCTCCTTGAACATGTGGTTGACTAACCTCTGACACATTGCCTCTGCATTCTTTAGACTAAATGGCATCATCCTATAACAGTGCATCCTTTGATTTATTACAAAGGATTTTTTTTCATCCAATTTGTGCATTTGGATATGGTGATAAGGGCCTTTACATCCAAAAAAGAATAAAGTTCATGCCCTACTATGGAGTTTACTAGTTAATCAATGCTTAGCAAAAGGCAATTTTCTTTAGTGTAAGCCTTGTTTAGATATGTAAAGTCTACACAAATTTGGAATGAGCCATTTGGTTTTTTAAACATTATAACATTCTCCAACCATTCCGAATAGTATACTTTCCAAATTACCCTTATATCTAAAAGTTTCTAAACGTCTTCAATGATGGCGAACTATTTCTCAAGTGAGTACTTTCTCTTTTTCTGCACCATCAGCCTGACTGATGGGTCTATCCTATGTGTACTCACCCTACTAAATCTTTGGTGTTCTAAGTAAAAGCTTTAGAGTTTTCCTTTAGGATGTTGATTATTTCTAAATCGATCTCTTCCTTTAATGCTAAATTGATTTGTACAGCCTTGCCTAAGGATATTTCCATCTTATTCAATTTACCCTCAAGCTCTACCATATCTCTCTTGCCTGGGCCATCTATCGATTTTACCTACAGGATCGGAAAAACTACCTTTAGAGCATTGAAATAGGTTTTCCAGACAGTGTTTTGGCATCCTTTTACAACTACTATCCATTAAAGCTGAGATTGTTTGAGGTGGGTTAGACAATGATTCCTTTCTTTGATTGAGGTTGGAAGTCCCATGAAACATCATCGTGTAGGCAATGTCTTTACTGAGATCTTCAATTTGGATTACTTTTCTATTAAAGCACTTTATCTACTTCCTAAGTCTCTCACATTCCCTTTAGGAAATAGTTAATAGATTGATTGGAATCTTTTTTGGTGTGATTATAGCGATGAACTTGACTTTGAAGAGGCTAGAAATTTGAGCAAAAGAAGTGATAGATTTTGGCAATAGGGTTTGATACCAATCTTGAGCTAGATCTTTCAGAGTGGTATGTAATAGCTTGCAAAGGATGTGATCTAGGTGGGTCTGAGCACTAATTATTGTTCAAAATTTATGGATATGGCTTTTAGGATAAGTTGTTCCATCGTAGGATTCCATGCGGGAAGGGATTCTAAATTTTAGGGGATTGTGAACCCTTAATTTTATACCTTCATCATCTAGCTGCGTCATGGTACTTACTAAGTTTAACGAGCTATACGAAGCCATTAAGACTATCCTGCTAGTCGGTTAGTGGGTCGAGGTTTAGGGGCAGCCCCTTCAAAAGAAAATTTTTTAGCTTTCAATTACATTGCTATCGAATATCCAAATTTTCTAAACCCCAAGCTAATAACCAATCTCTAAAAAAAAAATTCCACATCAGCTGCCACTGTGTCAGGAAAGACTAGTGGAGCCGCTTAGAGGCTTGGTGGCACCACCGGAGGTGGTCCCCACCACCCTTTTTTTGCAGTTTCCAAAATGCCTCCAACATGATTTTTCAGCATTTTTTCAATCCTACCCTTTTGATCTTTTCACTTTTCCACTTTTTAAATTACCCTCACCCTCATTTTCTTATAAATACCCCTTCATTTTCACCATTTTTCCACACTCGTTGAATTAGAATAGATAGCTACCCTTTAATTCCTCTCTTCTTCTCCCTCCAACTACTCTCTAATTAATTAATTAATCTTTTTAATTAATTAATTATCTCACCTTAGCCAAGTTAATTAATCTTTTTAGTTAACTAAAACTCTTTTTTAAAAATAAAATTAATCACTCAATTAATTAATTAGTCTTTTTAATTAATTAATTAATCACTTTTTTTTTGAAAATCAAATTAATGTTTTTTTAATCCACCCCTCATCCAAGTTAATTAATTAATCATTTTAATTAATCAATCCATTCATCCATCCATCCATTTCCTCATATTAATTAGTTAACGAATCATTTTAATTAATCAATTAATCTCCCAATTAATCCAATCACCGAGTCCTGATAAAATAGAACTTCGATCCGGAAAAACTCTCCACCCTCCAAAAGTAAATGTATCAGCCTTTTCTTCTCACCCACAAACCCAAATCAAATCAATCAATCAAATCAACCTCTAAACCCCTCCACTTAATTGTGGAATGAACTACGTAGGTTTTGATCCCTATTCAATGGGATATGTAGGCACGTTTGGAATCTAAATCCAAATCCCAATCCTTTCTCCTTTTTAATTAATTTATGTAATTAGTTTAATTTGTGGATGTTTTATTTTTCTTAATGCTCATGCATTAATCATGATATTATAATATTTGTCATAAATGAAATTAATTTTGAAAGTCAAATTAAACTTAAAAGCCAAATTTAGATTATTTAACAAAAAACCTAATCCTTGAGCTCAACTTTGTTCGAAGATTAGTTATTTTATCCTTGGGTAAATTAATTGAAAATTAATGAGTTGGAGTCAATTGGGTTTTTTCTTAATTTTTCCATTCAAAAATAAATTAGAGTGGCAACTCCTAAAATCATTTCAAAATCAACCAATTTGAACCCGAGGGTTCCACTATAAGTCTAAACTCAAATGAGTATCCCGATTCCCTCTAGCGAATTGGGCTGGTGCTCAGGGCTGGTGCTCAGGCAAGGTCTGATAGGGATAAATTGCCATGATGATGTCATCATAGAGAGGCGAATTTGTTTATGGAGCAAATCTATCTCATTCACCCTTATATTCACCTTTATACAGATCTTGGACATGACTTTTTGAACTTTTTTCTCTATCCTTTCTGAGTGATCTTCTTTTCCTAATTCACTAATGGACCATGGTTCATCTTCATTTATATGACCTAAGTCCTCAAGGCCTATTTGAGTGTTTCTGTTTTGCTAAATTGATTAGGTTGTTGGTCAGGGTGCCGTTTGAGATTGTTGGGTTATGGCTTCTTTCAACTCTTTCAATTGGTTTGTAAAGTCTATAAAGGCAGAAAAGAGATCTTTAAGCTTGCTTGTGTAATTTCTAGATTTTTGGCCCCTATGGTGGTATTAAAGTTTAGCAAGACTATATCATTCTAGTGATTTCCTTGAAGGTTCTACTGATTATTATCATTATCCTAGAGCTTTGGAAATAGGTTGAGGCATAAGTTAATATTATGTGAATTTGGATCCATTATGCTTAGTTGGGAGGGGCTAGGCTAAATGTCTAAAGTAATGTTCCACACACCAAATGATGTGCTCAAGGACAAAAACACAACCTTGGGTGATCTACCAATCTTTGAAACCTATAAAATATAAGGATTAAAAGGCTCAGGTGATGTACCGAGGAGACCATGCTGATGCTTAAATCAGAAAGATAATGATACAAAGAAATCAAAGAGCTTAGAGTGCTTAGAATTTATTACCCATCTTATGGAGAAAAGCAAGCTATTTATAGGAGGTAAATAGGGATTCGAGTCCCTTTTGGAGACTGCTCATACATTGCACTATTGTACTTGAAAATGGATTGGAGGAGTTTCTATCCTAGTGTGATGTGGAGTTTATATTACCAAATCCTAGATGGATAAAAAAAAAAAGAGTCGTGAAGGAGTAGACTTCAGACGATGCTCCCTAGTTCGAGTGGGTGAACCTGTGATTCACATAGGGTGAATTGTCCATATTAGAATGCATCAATTATCAATGAGTTTTTGATTTAGTAGTATTGAAATCATTTTCAAGATTATGAAGTTTTAAATTTAAGTTTCTATTCAAATCAAATTTACCAAAAGAAAAAAAGTATGAATTAATTGTTGCTTTTATGTTAATTTTCATTGATAATCTTTGAACTATTGACCAAGTAATACTATAATCCACGAACTTTGATTTGTAATAGTAAACCCCCTTGAACTTCAATTTCAGCAATACTGTATCCTTGAACTTTAATTTGTAATAGTAAATCCCCATAAACTTCAATTTTAGTAATAGAAAAGTTTCCTCATTTTATCTCCCATTAAACACCCTAACAAAATGTTGATGTGGCACGCCATGTGTAGAAAAAAAAAAAAAACCAAGTCATTCAGCTTGAAGAATCAACAAATTTGATTAATTGTGGGATTTAAGAAAGTTTTAAAAGATGACTTTGCTTGTTATGAAAACTCAAATCGATGAAGAAGATAGAGAGAGAAAGAGAAAGAGAAAGAGAAAGAGAAAAGTTAAAATCCAAACGAAAATTTTTTACCTTCGGAAATTGATTAGTAAGATTTGTTGAGGTCACATCCCACATGCACATTTAATGGCCTAGCTTTTTTCTTCTTTTTTTTTTTTTTTTTTTTTTTGATTTTACACATGGTATGTCTTTTTTTTTTTTTTTTTATTTTACACGTGGTATGTCACGTTTTGAGAATTTATAAAATTTTTTACAAACAAAATATTTTTAAATCTAACTTAAGTAACAAACATGATGTACAAAATATAAAAATTCTAAAATTTTCATTTAATAAACACGTGTTTTGACCCACAAGTAAAAGAATAAAAGTTCAATTAAATTTGAAAATTTTTGAAATTGAGTATTAAAAATTTTAATCTTAATCTAACAATTTATTTAAATGGATGAAGCTTGAGCTCAACTTAATTAAAATCAAATTAATTTCAAATACACAATCAATGCTTTTATAAAATAAAGTAATACTAAATAATCAATTGGGTTATTTTATTTAGTTTTTCATTAACGTGCTTCACATATGGCACATTATAATTATACATATACTTAGTTAATTGATTATTAAAAATTACAATGTGAATAAAATATTAAATTCTTATTAACACAAAAAATTTGAAAACATACTCAAATTACTTAGAAATTAGTAAACTAAGTTTTAAAAATATGCATATAATTTTTTTTTTTTTTTGCAAATTTTCTTATATTATATATATTTTATCATAATGGCACATCATAATTATGTATATGAATATTATTACCTTCTAACTTCTGTTACAATAAAAACATCTATTTACTTTTTTTCTTTTTACAGAAATTTTAATCATAATTAAAGTTAAGAATATGTTATTGCTGTTCACTTACGGTAAAATATTCTTATTTGTTGTTTGTTAATTATAACTCTTTTAGTGATTAGAACAATAGGATTTTTATCAAATTAATCTTAATTCTACCTAAAAACACTTGATCATTTTCCTTTTTCTTTTTTTTTTTTTTTGCCTTGCTTTCTTGACATATAAACAATTGCATTTTTTTTATTATATTAGTGATATAATAATTTTTTATATTTTATTATACTTATATTTCATGTGACTCTTTAAATACATAAACAACCTATGAAAATTAATATTACGATACAAGAATATAATACTTTGCTAAATATTTATTGATAAAACTATAATTCATCAAAAAATTTTAAATATAAATATCTTGCCAGCAAATACTAATTTTTAAATTATTATATTAATTTATGAAATTAATTTTTTTTATTGTAAACCATATATGTTGAAATTGACATAAAAGGAATAATATTTATTGTATGTGATAAGAATTTTTATAAATATAAAAGGTAATATATTAAAACATTAACTAATTTTTCAAATTAATAATTTGTCAAATTAATAAGCAAAATTAGTAGTACTAGTATTACAATACAAATTTGAAAATTAATATATTATATTAATCTTATTTAAATTAAATATAATTAAATAATAATTATTTATTTTTTTTGGTTCTAATAGAATTCATTCTTTTCTTGTTTAAATTAAATATAATTAGATATTAAATATAATTAATTATATATTAAATAATAATTATTTTATTCTTTTCTTATTCTATTTGAATTCATTCTTTTCTTATTTAAATTAAATGTAATTGGATATTAAATATAATTAATTATATATTAAATAATATTTATTTTATTCTTTTCTTATCCTAATTGAGTTCATCTTTTTCTATTTAAATTAAATATAATTAGATTAAATTAATAAGTTAAATTAGTAGTACTAATACTACAATTCGAACTTAAAAATTAATATATTATATTAATTTTAGTTAAATTAAATATAATTTATAATTATATATTGAATAATAATTATTTTATTCTTTCCTTATTTTAATAGAATTCATTCTTTTCTTATTCAAATTAAATATAATTAGATATTAAATATTATTAATTATATATTAAATCATATTTATTTTATTCATTTCTTATTCTAATTAAATTCATCATTCCTTATTTAAACTAAATGTAATTAGATAATTATATTATTTAATTAATAAATAACTATCTTACACATCATAAATGTACAATTAAAAAGAACTTAATGAGAGCTCTTAAGTAATTTGCTTATCCTCCCCTCTTTTATATATATATATATATATATATATATATATATATATATATATATATATATATATATATATATATATATATATATATATATATATATATATATATATTATAAATTGAAATTTATGAACTATAGTGTTACTCAGTCCACAGTTTAGAAATCATTAATGAAAATAAGCCTTCCTTTTACATTTACAAATAGGGAGGTGATATTAGCACTCTCCTTTTGGTTTCTAGCACTCCTATCTTCTTTTTAATTTTCAACTTGACTATAATATCCTTATTGCTTTATTTAGATAATAACTTTCATAAAAAAAAAAAAAAAAAAAAAGAGTGTTTAATTAAATTTCATTTCTTTATTTATTATTTTTAATTCACACACACATAAATATTTAAAATTTTGATATAAAAACATATTTAATAAATTTACAATTTATATACAAGAAATTATTCTTTTATATATATATATATATATATATATATATATATATATAGATAAAGGAAGATTTAAATAAAATTTTTCTTTTCAAGTTCTCATATGGAAGGAGGACTTTTGCATTAAAAAGAATAAAAAAAGGGAAACTTATGTTCCGTTTACCTTTTTTTTTTTTTTTTTTTTTAATATGTGTTTTTTATTGCATAAAAATGATATTTATACATATTTTTTCCAAAAAAATATTTACTAAATATAGAGTTTTTGATAAAAATTAAAATAATATTTTCATTTTTACATATTATAAAATAAATTTTTTTTACTTTTAATTTTTAAATTTTGATTAAATTGTTTTAATCTAGAGCAAATATATATTTTTTTTTAATTTTTAATAAGTAAGAACCTTTAATTATGCACCCTTTAGTATGCATTTGAACCTTAAAAATGCGTAAACTTAGTAAATAAACTTTCAGAAGCCAAAATTACCAAAAATTGTCAAAATGGGAAAATCGAGAAACATAGTTCTAGGAACTGGAACTTATCCCTTTGAAATCTAAATCACTTCATATCATTTGGTACTAAATAATGATCACAACGCAACTAGAATCGCGAAAACGGATGATGAATAGGCCAAAATGGGTAAAAAAGGCAAAATCATTAGACCGACGCACACACATGTATGGAAACCACAAGGCTTATGTGACAACCACATAGGCCTGTGCAGTCCTAGCACTAAAATTATGATTTTTCCCCACTTTTTAACCAAATACCACATTGAAGTTTTATAAACTCTTCCCCCAGTCTTTTCCTTATATATAGGAATCCTCCCACTTAGTTTTCTTTACCTCTTCGCTTGCTTGATTAGCCTTTGTATCAAGCAAATCATCTCTATAAGTTTGATCCACCGTGGAGTGAGCTCTCTAGTTTAAAATTTTCTTTTATTTTTGTGTTTTGCTATTGCTCCTTACTTTACAAAGCAAGTTAGATTGCGACTTTCCATGCCGACCCATCAAGTCAAAAGCTTTCTGCTATCTGAGGCAAGCCGCCATCTGCCATCCGAGACTAATCGTCGCCCACCATTTGAGGTAAGTTTTCTTTCTCTTTTCTTGTCCTTCCTTTTATTTATTTATTATTTTTCCCTCTTTGGGATCTCCTCACCCTCCAAGTCTTTTTGCCTTTTCTATTTCTCTTCTACCCTATTCTCTCTAATTAATCAATTTAATTTTATTCATGTTAATTAAACTTTGACCTAATTAACAACTTGGTAATAAATTAAATTGGTTAAATTAATTAATTCAATGGAGCCATTATCGATCGAGTATAACTGCCTTTGTGGAATAGTCATCCCTTCCTTTTAATCAATGAATTGAAGCATGATAAAAGGCTAAGTCTAAAACTAACCCCTTTCATAAGAATGATAACCTATGTGGATTTTATTCCCATTCGAATGGAATATGTGAGCATGCTTATTGCAAGCATCAAATCCAACTAAAATAAAAAATATTCCCCCTTTTACCTTTTTCATATTGATTAGGATTTGTTTTTTGTTCCTTGCTTTATTGTGATGCTTTAGGATTAGTTTGTAGAATGTGTTACTTCCTTAGAATCCCATAAGGGGCTAGAGGGAGTATCCTCTAATTTGGTTTGTATTGTAAATTTAACTCTTTTATTGCTTTCTTTATTATGGAATGAATGAATGGTTGTACATTTAATTGTTCATACACTATAAATTATTCATGCAGTTGTTAATTATTCATGAAATAAATTTTAATCACTCTATTAAATTTTCCAAACTAATGTTCTTTAAAATAAACCAAAAATCTAGTCCTCGAATCTTCTTTAGTAATTGAGGACTAGTGAACTTTTCCTTTGGAATAAAATAAATTGGAGTCATTTTGAATTTTTCTAAAAAAAAAAATAAAATTAAAATAGCAACTCTAAATCAAATTTCAAATCAATCATTTTAAACCTAAGGGTTCCATTATGAGTTCAAACCTAAATGAACATTTTGATCAACTTTCAGCAAATCGGACTAGTGCTCAAGTGAGCCCTCACAACTAGTGATTCCACTAGGGACCATTTTCTTTTTAATAAAAGAAATAAGAGGACTAACAATTGTTTTAAATCAAAGTATGGAACTTTCAATACACAAATGGCACAAATGGGTTTCATGCATCATTTGTATAGGCTCTTTGCTTACCTAACCTAGTTCTAGGAAAATAATGCATAAAAAGTAGCATTGAGTAGATAACTCTCTTTAGGTCTTTTGAAGGAGTAGTGAGCAATACGTATTACTAGACCCACATGAGGCTCTTTGACTCATATGTATTTAGGCATATCATTGCTCTAATGTGATGGGTACCCTATCCAAAGCCTCTCCCTTACCTTGTCATGTAATGAATTTAGATTTTGAACTTAAGTTGTATGTACCATAATCAAAACCTTGTATCTTTGCATTCCTATGAAATTTTTCCCCATGCATATTATGCATTCACATTGTACAAAAGACATGCACTCATCTCAAATATAGGTTGCACCTTGAATCAAAGAAAGGTTAAACACTCTTGCCTTCATTCAAACACCTTTACTCTAAACCCTATACACTCACCTCCATCCAAACATCTTCACCCCTAAACATTTAAATGCTCTCACCTTTATGCTACCACTTTAACCTATCAAACTTCAACCTTAAACACTATTATCCCCTTACCCTAGCCCTTAACCTAAACACTTTAGTCCCAACCATAAACTTATAAATCATTACCTTAGTCTTTGGCATCGAACACCATCACCTTAACCACATACCTTAAACATTTTGCTCTAGTCTTACTCTAAACACCAAACACCCAAACTTTAAGCCTTAAGCCCTGTTCTTGAGTGTGAACCCTACCTACCTTCAACCTTAAGCCTTAAACCTTAAACCCATTATGACATTGCCCTTTATCTAACCACAAAACTCAAGTTCCTCTACTCAAATCCCACTACCTGACCATAAGCCTAAATCATACCTATCCTTCTCCCAAAAAAAAAAAAAAAAAATCTAGACACCATAGTTCCTTAATACCAAAATCATTATCTTGATCCTACCCCTAGTTCAAAATCAAACCCACTATCCTTAAGCCTAACACTCATGACTCATTACCTTCAAAACCAGCCAATTACTCTTAAGCCCAACCAATTTAGCCCAACATAACTCACTACCCTTAAGCCCAACCATCTTGGCCTAATATACCCTAAACCATTAAAATTAAGGCTCCACCTTAATACCTTTGACCTAACATGCTACTTTAAACTAAAGACCTTTGGCCTATCACACCTTAGGAATCCTTTTCCCTTAAAGTTTACATGACTATGGTCCTATTTCTTCCCTAAGCACTTATCTTGTTCTTTTATTTGATTTAAAGGTACCAACAACTAATCTGATTGACATGGCTTCCTTGACCACACTTGTGACTAGCCTTATTAAAAAGCAAAAAGAGTGTTTCCAAGCTATCCTAGTTGCTAAACTAGCACAATTTAAAGAATAAAGGTAATTCATCATGAGGAAGTATGAGCCATGATCTAAATCAGACTTACCTTGAAAAGCCTACCAGTACTCAAGTCCCAAGTACTACTACCCATTCTTGCTTTCTCTCCTCAATCCTTTTTAAGGTGGGAAGATTTCTCCCATTTAGACACTAAATTAGTCATTGATAAACTTAAAACTATAGAGAAAACTATCAAATCTCTAAAGCACCACAGTGATCTGATTAATGTGGATAGCTTAATCTTGTTCCCTGATGCCAATCTTCCTACCAAATTCAAAATGCCTAAACTAGAGAGATTTGATGGAACTACTTATTCCAAAACCCATCTATAGATATATATGAGAGCAATGAAACCTCTGGGACTTAGCAATGAGCTCCTTGCTTAGTTATTCCAATAATCTCTAACTGGTGCTGCCATAAGATGGTTTCTTTCACTAGACAAGAGCTAGAAAAGGACATGAGATGCTATCTATCATGCCTTTGTTAAGTAATATCGCTACAACCTTAAAGTGGATGTTACTAAGCGTAACTTGGAAACCACTAAGTAGCTTCCAAATGAGTCTTTCTCTATGTTCCTTACTAAATGGAAGGCCAAAACTACTTAAATGGTAAACAAGCCAACTGAGCAAGAATAGTTAGACATCATTATCAAGAACATACTAGCAATCTACCAAACCCATTTGCTAACCCAATACCTACCCACTTTCAAAGCTTTGGCTGCAACTGCATTGAAAGTTGAAGAATGCATCTTAAGCATGTGATTTTAACTTGACTTCCCTACCACTAACATGAATAGTGATATGAATGGTGTTGAAGAACCCAAACCCAATTTACCCCACCTTACCTTAGCTCGAATGGCATGTCATGAAAGATTTTAGGTTCAGTTAATCTAACTTGTTTGAGTCTAAATCCAAGCCTAAGTCTATCTCTTTATTTTCTTTTTCTTATATTTTTATCGACCATGTTGATCCCTTTTTGTTTTCTTATAACAAAGTTTACTTTATAATAAAATATCTGTATTTTCTTTTCATTATTCGTGCATTAATATTCTTATTTTTATTGGATGAGCTTAGAAAAAAGAGATAAAAAAATGAGGGAGATAAAAAGAAAGAGAGAAAAAAAAGAAAGAGAGGAAAAAAGAAAAGAGAAGAAATGAATAGTTAATTAAATCCATACAACTAGCATAAGTCAGAATTTAAGGTGCCCTTATTCTCACAAAATCAACAATCGCATCACTGACTCCTAATCAAATAAGGTCAAAGTAATGGACCTCTCATCAAACAATTGAGACATAAAAAACAAGTCAATATAATTATCCATTGCACATTGAGTACACCTCAACAAGGGACAATAATTTCAAAGAAAATAGAATTCAAAGTCAGAGCCCCTTAAAGTGAAGAAAAAGTACCATCCCAAATCATGGTAGAATATTTTGTCAAATTTCTTTGATTCAATTTCGCTAAGTTGAAAACTTAAAAGGGTAACTTAGGCAAAAGTTAAAGCTAAGAGAGAGAAAAAGAAAGAAAAGAGGGAGAAAGAAAGCTCATTATAGTTCTTTAGTGTCATCTTCCTTCGTATCCAAGGGCACATCATCCAGAGTTATTAAGTCATCTTCAATTAATCCATTTTATGTCATATCTTCAAAGTCATCTTTCCTCATTAGAGGCTCATTCTCTAAAGTTATATTGTCTTCTATGCCCTTATGGCATAGTAAAGGTATAGCTTTTTAGGGCATAATCACTTCTTGTTAATTTGTCTCATCTTGTAGCTCAAATAAGTAAGACATAATCTTCCAAATTGCCTACCATTAGTCTGTCACATCCTTATCTCTCAAGTTGTCTTTTCCCACTAGTCTTTTATCTCTTCGGCTAATCTATCATCTATGTTCAAACCAATAGAGTGTGACTCCAAGAGTCTCTTTAATATCAAATAACAAGATAGCTTGACTTGATCTTTTCCATGATTCATGCTACAAATATCAAAATCATACAACCTCTCTGATACTTTCTAAAAGTTTTCAACCTACCTTTAAACTATTCCCAAACTTCATAAAATCATATGGTTCCATCGCAAGCCTTATTGGCAAATCATACCATCATTTCAAGCTTAAGCCTCAACCTTATACCACCCTTTCCTTAATTTCATAATGGGTAGAACCAAAAATCCTGAATCTCTCAGGACTCATCATCATTGAAGTCAAAACGAAAGTTAAGTCATCATCGTTAAGTTGATTAAAAAGGGCCTAACCTAGTCAAAGCCCATCCTATACCTCTTTGGCAATATTTCATTACCCTTGAAAGGATCAAGCCTCCTTAGCAAAATACACGATCCCTAAGATCAAAGTCTCTTAAGGCATAGAAATCACTCTTAGCTTAATCCTATTAAATTGATGAAACCATATCAAAGGGCAAACCCTTATCCATGAGCCTGTGATCTCCTTATGGTTAAAACTTTTAGCACTATACCTTAGCTAAAGCCAACCATCTTCAAAAGAGCTCTATAGCACCTTTGTAGAAAATCCCAAGCTAACAAACTATCCTCAAAGTGGTGTGGGTCAAATTTCATACCCTAGTCTCTGAGACTGAGTATAGAGTGAGTAGGGTGTCAAAATCAGGGAATTTGAGCAATCTTATATTAACCAAATAGATACTAAGATGGATAGGCACAAAATATAAAAAAGGAGATTTATATCTAAACTAAATTCTATTATTATTATCCTAAATTATGAATAAAGAATATTAGTTATTAGAATTACAAATCTGAATTGATTTCAATTATAAAAGTTACATGCATGCAAAGATATGACCTAAAGTTTTTAAAAGCAATTCTCATTGTCAATTAAAGGTATTTTGATCTAGAGTTTATAAGCATTCTCATGTAATTATAGAGATAGAACAAAACCATTAAATTTATGCCATTTTCTTTTATCCCCTTAAAGTGGATGGCTTGTCTCCAAGTACTATCCTAACCCCTAAGTAATTTAATTGCTTTTCCACTAAGTTATCCTAACTCTCATTGTGAATAAATTGATTACAAGTTATATATGGTGATCAAGCATATACAACATAATTAAGCACTCAATTGAAATAAATCTTTTAATGCATATAGAAAATAAAGTAATTAAAATCAAAACTTCATTGCAATTCAAATAACTTAAACTTAGTGTAATTCCATAATGTTAATGACAAAGTAGTGACAAGAAGACAAGTAGCACATCAAAGGAACAAGTCAAAAAGACAAGGGAAAGGAAACTTGATGATGTTTTCTTCACTCATTCTTTAGAAAATTACTTTGTAGAAAGTAGCCCTTGAGTGCTTCCTTGAACCTCTTGAAAATTTCTTTAATCTTAAACTAATTATACTACTTGAATTTAAACTAAGTATTTTTTAATTAAAAGCTATCAAATACTAACTTCGCATTCCCTAAAGTAACGCCAAACACATGTATTTATAAGCCTCAAGGTGTCCCAAGTGATGCCTTTTACAAAAGGGAGTGTTTGCGAAGGGATGTCATGAAAAGGTTGTCACATCCCAACCTTAGAGATATGACAATCCTAGAACATAGGGAGACATAAGGTCACCCATGCCCATAGAACCCACTTACATATAAACAAATCATGCCTAGGATCTTACCAAACCTCTTACATTAACTCATTTAAAACATTTAGATGAATACCATAAATTGCAGAAGGCTAAGATAAATCATTACATATGAAATCCATGAGGAAAATAATATATATCAATAAGTATCAATCAACATTCCGGGAGCATCTAATGACAAAACTTCATAAAAATAGTATTACTGATAACTTGGACAAGGAATTCCCCAAGCGAAGTAGAATACTTAAGCCATCACCTTGTCTCCTCACATTTGCTCACCTGGAACCACACAAGGAAAAAGGGGTGAGATAGATGATCTCAATGAGTAAACGAAAAGGCACATACATTATCACATATTCCTTTGAAAAGGAAACACATAGCTTATACACATAGTTCATGATTTATAATTCATGAATCAGGTTACAATTTAACAAGGGTTCAAATTTGGCAAGTTTGCATAAATCACACTTATCACTTATAAAGAGTGAAGGCTATTGCTCTATCACTCGAACACATTGAGGAGAGGTGACCTTATACCAAATTCCAACTCCTACCACTTATAAGGCATGAAGCTGATCAGGCTCCATGGCTAGAACCGCCCCTTCTAGCTGAGGTGGATACATTACCCCTATCCATCGGGTTAAGACCATGTGCATAGGTTCCAATGATTACCCGTATCAGCACGAGGATTCTGCATAAAGGGTAAAAGGTACCATAGCTATAGCTTATGGTAATCGCAATTAACGATATCACATAAGGCAATAATAACATGTATTTCAATAACAATAGTGGTTTAGCTGTCAAACAACGGTACAATGATAGTATAGTTCCGGAAAGAATATAAGTTAGGGTGTTAATCACAAGAATTTCTCATTGGATAACAAAATAGTTTTGGACCAAATGTCCTTTTGCAACCCAAGCTTGTCAAGAAATAATATAATAATATTTAAAATAGAAAGAACTTGGGTTTCAAAGATCACAAAGGCTCACATAATAATATATCACATTCTTATAATACAACATGATGTTGTTCACACTTATAACATGAATATGGCGTGTGACCATATTTGAAGAATGAATACGATGTTTACTCATCTTGGGGTTCCTTTGCTCCTAGTATACGTAGTCCCTTTTGCACTTCTAAAGCTCCTTAAACTCTAACATAATATTTAATTTAATACTTAGCATTTATTTACTCATGATGCTCCTATTCCATAACTACCCATGCACATATAGCATACACATTAGTGTTCACATATAGGTGTACTCATCACTTGCACATAGCACGTTGTCTTTAAAAGTCTTGCATACTTAGGCCTTATAGGCTCTTATGACAACAAATTATAATCACATCAATACCTTTTTAGGGTCATCACAATATTATTACCTCAATATCAATTCACTTTAACAATTATCTTAGTTCACTTTACACTTCCATTCATGTCAACTTAACAATTAACCTTTCAAGTGTCATGCTTAACTTTTATGATCCCTTTCACTTCATTAACTCATAACCATATGTTCATCATCAATTCATCATAACATTTAGTTCCATATTTCTCAACCACATTTGCATTCTAAACACAATATAATGTTAAGATACCTTAAGCATACCTTAACTATACCAAAATGCATTTAAGCTTATCTAGGATCATACCTTCAACTAACATGCAATTTTATCATTTATTATACATACATACATGTCAAAAAACATCACATAAAATTTATAACCATTGGGACAAAAATGTTTATATAGGCCGAATGCATCACCAAGGTAACAGCTAGATTCTTCTTCTTTTAGCACTTTCCGTCTATTTCAGAAATATGTAAAAACATGGTTTGAACCAAGATTTTTTATGTAAATGCAACAAAAATCATTTTAGAATTTAAATTCATAAGAATTCACCACACTTGTGTTATTTATACATAAAAATTCAACTTTTGGCTTATAGAGTACAAAACCATGAGTTTTCTTGTTTTTGGTATTTTTCGGTCATTTCATAAATATGTAAATTGGTCGTTTAAACTATTATTTTTCATTCAATCATAGAAAATATCAGTTTAGAACACATCCTTACATGATTTGGCAGCCATAGATAGGGTTTATGCAAAAATTTCCAAGTTTAAAGGCTTAGGTGAAAAATCATGAGTTTTCGCGCTTCCCGCGCATTTTGTTCATTTCAATGATAAATAGACACATGATTCAAATCATTATTTTTCATCTAAAAAAAATAAATATCATATTAGAGTACTTATTCATACAAATTGGCAACCATATGTCCATTCAAGAATAAAATTTTCCAACTTTCAAATTCTAACATGAAAACCTTGAATTCCTTTGTTTTTCGAAACTTTCCGGTCATCTTAGAAATATGCAGAAATATTATTTAATCCAATATTTTCCATCAAATCAAATCAAAAATCAGTTTAGAATAAAACCATGCACAAACCCCCCACCCCCCCCCCCCCCCCATATGATGTTTATGCATAAAATTGTGATTTAAAGTTATAGAATTCACCTTTGGAGGAGTTTTGCGGAAAGAATCGTGTTTTCGGTAGAAAATAAATTTTCTCTCCCAAAAACTCACCTAAACAGAATTAAATCTATAAAAATTAGTAATCAAAAAGTTCAAAAATAATTTTTTCATAATTTATTTCATAGAAATCAGTTTAGAAATCAGAAGAGAATAAAAACTTATGATTACGGTCAAGAAATCGCGAAATGGAAAGTTGTTTCCAATATTTCGGTAGAGTGAAATATTTTGAGAGAATTTTCTGCCAAGATACAGAAAGAATAAGAGAATGGCTGCTGGAACTTTGATTTGGCCAAAATTTAGGTTATATATTGGGGTTTGGGTGAAATTTTCACTAATACCCTTAATGAACTAGGTTAGGAGGATTTTGGTGTAGTAGGCTTTTGGGTATTTGGGCTTTTCCTTTAAATTTTCAGCTGAATAAAAATTAAAATAAAAAGAATATTTTTATTTCTATAACATTTCCCCCAAAAATATTTATTTTAAAATTTTTTAAAAATACTCATAAAATTATTTTATGCTTAAAAATTGTCTAATGCATGAAAATCCATTTTATTTAAAATAAATTTTTTTATGCAAATGCACTTCATGTAAATAATTTATTTTGCAATAGCAACACATATTATGCATATTAAAATTAATTTAATATGCCACATACTCATCAATCACTTAGATCACAAATTTCCAGGCAAGCACACACTTGACCTTGTTAGTTCTAAATCAAGCAATTTATCATGAAAATTCCTAGGGTGGGTGTGGGTTGTTACATTCTCCCCCCTTAAAGAAAGTCATCCTTGAATTTAAACCCTTACCTAGTTTCTCTTGAAAAGCTGAGGATGCTTCTGTCGCATCTCCTTCTCCACTTCCCAAGTGCACTCATCTATCCTATGATTTCACCACTGAACCTTAATAATGGGTATCTCCTTATTTCTTAGCTTCTTTACTTGTTGATCCACTATAGCTATCAGTGACTCCTCATAAGATAGTTGCTTATCTAACGTAATGTCTAGAGGTAAAAGAATGTGCGATGGATCTGATACATACTTCCTTAGCATTGAGATGTGGAACACTGGGTGCACATGCGCCAAAGTTGGAGGCAGGGCAAGTCTATAAGACACTTCTCCAACCTTATCTAAGATTTTAAAAGGACTAATGAAATGAGGTGATAATTTTCCTTTCTTGCCAAATCTCATAACTCCTTTCACTGGCGAGACCTTTAAGAATATGTGATCTCCCACAGTGAATTGGACTTCCTTTCGCTTAGAGTCCGCATAACTCTTTTGTCGACTGAACGCTGTCTTCAACCGATCTTGAATTATTGGTACTTTCTCGATAGTCTCCTTAAGCAATTCGGGCATTTCTACATGCTTGTCTCTAGGTTCAATCCAACAAATCAGAGAACGACCTCTTCTCCCATATAATGCTTTGTAAGGCGCCATGTAATGTCTCCAGATCTTTAGAGTGAACACTATTGCAGCTAATTCTAAATCGTGAGTAAGGTAATTCACTTCATGTCTCTTTAGTTATCATGATGCATAGCCGATGACTTTACCATTTTGCATTAAAACACACCCAAGTCCTACTCTCGAGGGGTCGCAGTAGACAGTGAATCCTTCTTCTCCTTCTGGTAATGTCAAAACTGGAGCTAATACCAAACACTTCTTGAGCTTCTGAAAACTCTTTTCACAAGACTCTTCCCAATTGAACTTAACTTGCTTTCTTGTCAACTTGGTCAATGGAGCTGCTATCTTAGAAAAGTCCTGTACGAATCTACGATAATATCCCATCATGCCCAAGAAACTTCATACTTCTGAGACTGTTGTGGGCCTTATCCAGTTTGCTACTGCTTCAACTTTCTTAGGATCAATTTGAATTCTTTCCTTACTTACTACATGTCCAAGAAAGTTGACAGACTCCATCCAAAACTCACACTTGGATAACTTAGCATAAAGTTGGTGATTACGTAACATTTGAAGCATGATCCTCAGATGTTCTTCATGTTCCTCTTTATTCTTTGAGTAAATCAGTATGTTTTCGATGAACACGATCACGAATTTGTCAAGGAATGGCTTAAATACTCGATTCATCAAGTCCATGAAAGCAGCAGGAGCATTCATCAAACTTAATGGCAAAACTGTGAACTCGCAGTGTCCATATCTAGTACGGAAGGCAGTCTTATAGATATCTTCTCCTCGGATCTTTAGTTGATGATAGCCAGACCTTAAGTCAATTTTAGAGAAGTGACCAGCTCCCTATAGTTGATCAAAAAGATCATTGATCCTCAGCAATGGGTATCTATTCTTCACAGTGACTTTATTAAGTTGATGATAGTTGATGCACATTCAGAACGAACCATCTTTCTTCTTTACAAACAACACTGGTGCCCCCTATGGCAAACTCCTTGGTCGAATGAAGCCTTTATTAAGTAGATCATGCAATTGAATCTTTAACTCCTTCAACTCCATTGGTGCCATATGATATGGCGGTATCAATATCGGTTACGTACCAGGTAGCAGTTAGATGTTGAACTCGATCTCACAATCAAGGGGTAGTCCGGGTAAATCTTCTGGAAAGACATCCATGAACTCATCCACTACTAGAATGCTCTCATCTCGAATGGCAGCTTCTTTGCCAGTGTCGATTACGTGGGCTAGATATGCTTTGCATCCTTTCCTTAACATCCATCTCGCTCCTAAGGCCGATATCAAGTTCAGAGGATTCTCATTCCTATCTCCTTGGTACACAAACTCCTTCCCATCTCTAATTTGAAACTCGACAAGTTTCTTCTTACAGTCGATACGAGCTCCATGCTCATACAACCAGTCCATCCCTAATACCACATCGAATTTTAGTACGTCCAATTTTAGCAACACTACCAGAAGTGTTTGTCCATTAATGTCTACATCACAGCCCTTATACTCATATTTTACTTCCATCACTTCCCTTAAAACAGTTGCTATTACTAATGATTCACTCATCAATTCCTTATCTATACCCAAGTACTTAGCAAAACAAGGTGACACAAGAGAATGGGTAGCACCAGAATCAATTAAACATTCTATGCTAGAACTTTAGATGGGGATGATACATGTGATGGCGGTGTGCGAATCGCGAGCCTCTTGCGGATTTAACGCGAAGACTCGACCCTTGCCTTTATTCTCTATTGTCGGTGCATTCCTAACCATTTGTCCCTTGCCCTTGACTCTTTATCATTGCATTTGGAAAGGCTTAGATTGTGGTCATACCGTGGTCCCATTCCCTTGACTCCTCACCTGAGGGCAGTCCTTTATGAAGTGCCCCATTTGCCCACACCTAAGGCAAGTGCCAGTGTCCTTCCGGCAGATTTCGGGATGTTTCTTTCCACTTTTGCCGTAAGTGGGGATCTCTTGCTTAGTTTGACCATTTCGTGTTTCAGATGATGAAAACTCCTTCTTTGGTTCTCTTCCATTTCCATGCTGTCCCTTATGTCCTTTGTTCTTATGCCTTCCCTTCTAGTCTCGTTCAGCTCATTCGGCTCTCTCTGCCTTGTATCTTTTCTCCATGACCTTGGCCTTGTCAACGAGCTTGGCTAAGGTTGGAAACTCTGTTGCTACTAATGAATTGAATAGAGGTGTGATCAGTCCTCTAAGGAAACGATTGATGCGACTTGCTTCGGTAGGAACGATGTTGACAGCAAATTGACTAAGTCGGTTAAACTCCTTAGCATAATCCGACACGGACATTCTTGGCCTTTGCTTCAGTTGCTTGAACTGCAATGCCCTATCTTGCCTTTCTCCTTCTGGCAAGAACTGATCCATTACTTCTTGCTTAAACTCTGCCCATGTAGGTGGGTCAGCCCCATAAAGTCGTTCTTCAATACTCCTCTCATACCAGTACCAAGCTTCTTTCTTGAGTTGGAGTCCTACTAACTCAATCACTTAAGCAACTGAGTAAGATAAACGACGGACTAGCTTATCCATCTCATCTAAAAATTCATGAGGGTCATCTCCTTCCTCACCACAAAAGGTAGGCAGTTACAGCTTCTTAAACTTTGCCATGGTCATTCCCTCATCAGGTAGCCATTTCCTCTCTCTTCGAGTAGGTGTCACTACCGTAGGTGGCGTAACTCCATTCCTTTCTTGAGTTGGCGGTGCTTCTCGCCTTTGAGCTCATAGCTCATCCAGTTCCTTGTGCAAATCCCTCATTTCTTCACGCGTGGCATGCACTTCTTGCAAAGATGCTTGCTCACTAGAGCTGATAGGCGGTGCCTTCGAGTTAGATCTTTCTCCTGTATATGTGCAGAGGCAGCATTCGATGCGGTATCCAAGATAACATCATCATTAGGCCTAACGGATTGGGCAACCATGCAAACCTTCTTCTTGGGAGGCATTATGTCTATCATAAAAAGGGAATTTAGTACTAATCCCCTATCCTAACCTATTTAATCTCCCCTTATCCTAGTACACATTATCATGCATTTACCATATCATATCACTAGGCACATGTCATGTATGATTTACATATCACATAGTTTTGCACATATCACATATTATAATCATATAGCATATATCTCATAATATCACACTATATCATAATAATGAAGCAAATCATCTCATACTAGGTAACTAGGCAATCAAGGAAAATCATTCATATCATATAAAGTGCTATGCCGTTACATCAATCATCATATCTACTCGACCTAGTTATCGTGTCCACCTCTAGAGCAATCAAGAGTGATTAGTTGAAGATGCAGACCTCACTGGTGAGTAATCTCCTCTATGCTCAACAATCCCTGACCTGAGTTGCTCTATATCCTCTCTTAGTGCATGAATCATGACCTTAAGACATCGGTTTTCCTCCTTCAAGTATGAATAGTTATCCTCTAATTTCTGAACCTTACTATATACCCAATCAGGATCTAAGAGCTCCTCGGGGTCCTCCTCTTCATCTGAGGTCTTCTCTTTCGTGGGGCGAATCATAGTTACAACTTTCTCGAGCATCTCTGGCCAAGTCCTCTTACAGGTCACACGAGATGCTTTGGGTCGTAGTCCTCGAGTAGGCATAATCTTGTTGGTCATCTGTCAGAAGAATCGTAAGGCAAGCAAACAATAACAAGGATTACTAAAATCTACTAGGATTTCATGAAACTATGCTAGCAATAGACTGCAAGTGACAAGACAGGAAAATTCCTATACTCTAGGATTTTACTTAAGCAACTTATATAAAACAAGCCTAAACTAGACTTTTAAAAACTACGGCTCTGATACCACCTTTGTCACATCCCAACCTTAGAGATATGACAGTCCTAGAACATGTGGAGACATAAGGTCACCCATGTCTGTAGAACCCACTTACATATAAACAAATCATGCCTAAGATCTTACCAAACCACTTACATTAACTCATTTAAAACATTTAGATGAATACCATAAATTGCAGAAGGCTAAGATAAATCATTACATATGAAATCCATAAGGAAAATAATATATATCAATAAGTATCAATCAACATTCCTGGAGCATCTAATGATAAGACTTCATAAAAATAGTATTATTGATAACTTGGACAAGGAATTCCCTAAGCAAAGTAGAATGCATGAGCCATCACCTTGTCTCCTCATATTTGCTCACTTGGAACCTTACAAGGAAAAAGGGGTGAGATAGATGATCTCAATGAGTAAACCAAAAGGCACATACATTATCACATATTCCTTTGAAAAGGAAACACATAGCTTATATACATAGTTTATGATTTATAATTCATGAATCAGGTTGCAATTTAGCAAGGGTTCAAATTTGGCAAGTTTGCATAAATCACACTTATCACTTATAAAGAGTGAAGGCTATTGCTCTATCACTCGAACACATTGAGGAGAGGTGGCCTTATACCAAATTCCAACTCCTATCACTTATAAGGCATGAAGCTGATCAGGCTCCACTGCTAGAACTGCCCCTTCTAGCTGAGGTGGATACATTACCCCTATCCATCGGGTTAAGACCATGTGCATAGGTTCCGATGATTAACCGCATCAGCACAAGGATTCTGCATAAAGGGTAAAAGGTACCATAGCTAGAGCTAATGGTAATCACAATTAACGATATCATATAAGGCAATAATAACATGTATTTCAATAACAATAGTGGTTTAGCTGTCAAACAATGGTACAATGACAGTGTAGTTCCACAAAGAATATAAGTTAGGGTGTTAATCACAAGAATTTCTCATTGGATAATAAAATAGTTTTGGACCAAATGTCCCTTTGCAACCCAAGCTTGTCAAGAAATAATATAATAATATTTAGAATAGAAAGAACTTAGGTTTCAAAGATCACAAAGGCTCACATAATAATATATCACATTCTTATAATACAACATGATGTTGTTCACACTTATAACATGAATATGGCGTGTGACCACATTTGAAGAATGAATACGATGTTTACTCATCTTGGGGTTCCTTTGCTCCTAGTATACGTAGTCCCTTTTGCACTTCTAGAGCTCCTTAAACTCTAACATAATATTTGATTTAATACTTAGTATTTATTTACTCATGATGTTCCTATTCCATAACTACCCATGCACATATAGCATACACATTAGAGTTCACATATAGGTGTACTCATCACTTGCACATAGCACGTTGACTTTAAAAGTCTTGCATACTTAGGCCTTATAGGCTCTTATGACAACACATTAAAATCATATCAATACCTTTTTAGGGTCATCACAATATTATTACCTCAATATCAATTCATTTTAACAATTATCTTAGTTCACTTTACACTTCCATTCATGTCAACTTAACAATTAACCTTTCAAGTGTCATGCTTAACTCTTATGATCCCTTTCACTTCATTAACTCATAACCATATGTTCATCATCAATTCATCATAACATTTAGTTCCATATTTCTCAACCACATTTGCATTCTAAACACAATATAATGTTAAGATACCTTAAGCATACCTTAACTATACCAAAATGCATTTAAGCTTATCTAGGATCATACCTTCAACTAACATGCAATTTTATCATTTATTATACATACATACATGTCAAAAAACATCACATAAAATTTATAACCATTGGGACAAAAATGTTTATATAGGCCGAATGCATCACCAAGGTAACAGCTAGATTCTTCTTCTTTTCGCACTTTCCGTCTATTTCAGAAATATGTAAAAACATGGTTTGAACCAAGATTTTTCATGTAAATGCAAAAAAAATCATTTTAGAATTTAAATTCATAAGAATCCACCACACTTGTGTTATATATACATAAAAATTCAACTTTTGGCTTATAGAGTACAAAACCATGAGTTTTCTTGTTTTTGGTATTTTCTGGTCATTTCATAAATATGTAAACTGGTTATTTAAACTATTATTTTTCATTCAATCATAGAAAATATCAGTTTATAACACATCCTTACATGATTTGGCAGCCATAGATAGGGTTTATACAAAAATTTCCAAGTTTAAAGGCTTAGGTGAAAAATCATGAGTTTTCGCGCTTCCCGCACATTTCGTTCATTTCAGTGATAAATAGACACATGATTCAAATCATTATTTTTCATCTAAACAAAACAAATATCATATTAGAGTACTTATTCATACAAATTGGCACCCATATGTCCATTCAAGAATAAAATTTTCCAACTTGCAAATTCTAACACGAAAACCTTGAATTCCTTTGTTTTTCGAAACTTTCCGGTCATCACAGAAATATGCAAAAATATTATTTAATCCAATATTTTCCATCAAATCAAATCAAAAATCAATTTAGAATACAACCATGCACAAACCCCCCTCCCCTGTATATGATGTTTATGCATAAAATTTGTGATTTAAAGTTATAGAATTCACCTTTGGAGGAGTTTTGCGGAAAGAATCGTGTTTTCAGTATAAAATAAATTTTCTCTCCCAAAAACTCACCCAAACAGAATTAAATTTGTAAAAATAAATAATCAAATAGTTCAAAAGAATTTTCCCATAATTTATTTCATAGAAATCAGTTTAGAAATCAAAAAAGAATAAAAACTTATGATTACAGTCAGAAAATCGCGAAACGGAAAGGTATTTTCAATATTTCGATAGAGTGAAATATTTTTAGAGAATTTTCTGCCAAGATACAGAAAGAATAAGAGAATGGCTGCTGAAACTTTGATTTGGCTGAAATTTAGGTTATATATTAGGGTTTGGGTGAAATTTCCACTAATACCCTTAATGAACTAGGTTAGGAGGATTTTGGTGTAGTGGGTTTTGGGTATTTGGGCTTTTCCTTTAAATTTTCACCTGAATAAAAATTAAAATAAAAAGAATATTTTTCTCATTATTTCTGTAATATTTTCCCCAAAAATATTTATTTTAAAATATTTTAAAAATACTCATAAAATTATTTTATGCTTAAAAATTGTCTAATGCATGAAAATTCATTTTATTTAAAATAAATTCTTTTATGCAAATGCACTTCATATAAATCATTTATTTCACAATAGCAACACATATTATGCATATTAAAATTAATTTGATATGCCACATACTCATCAATCACTTAGATCACAAATTTTTACGCAAGCACGCACTTAACCTTATTAGTTCTAAATCAAGCAATTTATTATGAAAATTCTTAGGGTGGGTGTGGGTTGTTACAAAGGTGCTATAACTACTCAGCACAGGGGGGCACGACTCGGCACAAAAGGTCACTGTCACTAGTAAGCACAGTGGTGCACGACTTGGCATACTGAGTTACTGTCACAACTTGGCACATTATTGCCGAGTCGGCACATTGAGTTCTTTGTCTTAGCCTTGCAAAAAGCTTCCTTCTTCAAGCATTACACCCTTTAAACTTGATATTTGTTGAGCAACATTTCAAAATTTAAAAAAAAAAAAAAAGTTAAGTGGACCAATTTACAATGAAATGAATGCATGCACACACAAAACAAATTATTATTTCATTAGTTTAGTTATACCAATTTGCATCATATCAAATTCCCCCATACTTAAACCTTGCTTGTCCTCAGCAAGAGCAAAAGGAAAAAGAAAAATAAAGAAAGTACTTAGTTTCTTCAAAACAAAATGTAGCAATCTTGACTAAATTAATTTTAAGTTGTTCAGGGAGTATAAAGCATTGAATGTGTTGATGAAATAAATTTTAATGCCCAACAATGGTAAAGGGTGACAAGTCTTACAGTATAAGCCTTGAGTTGTTTATTTATCTCATTCCTATCAAGAACAAAGTTATTAATTATCTAGTTAAGGTCCTAATCATGCTTTTCTTGGTCAAAACATCTATGCATTAAGTTGAGAATTCTATAGATTCAAACAACCCTTGGGACATAAGTAAGCACACGCATAAATGCAACTAGTCTCATGGCATTTTTAGACACATATTTTGCTATATTATTTTATATCGTGAAATAATGTACATTTTTCGAATTGAATGCGACTAAGGAGCAAACTCATCCGCACACAACTTACTTAATATGCATAGTATTTAAGCAAGGAGTTCTCTTCTCTCTCTCTTATATATATATATATATATATTTCTTATAGTGTCCTCACCCATTATTGACTAAATGCATCACTCGTATTATGGCTAAAGTTTCCTTTAGGCAATTCAGCCTAATAGAATTCAAAGACCTAAGTTATCTCAATTTTGACATTTAAGCATAACTAGAAAGTTGACTAGGCAATTAGAAACCTTAGAAGTAATAAGATTGAGATAAAAAGACAAAAACATGACAAATGCTACAAAAGACTTAAAGATTTTACCAATTGGGCAATTTCAAAGTCAAAAACTTTTTTTTTTAAAATAAAGTAACTCCAGAACTTTTAAAAGAAAACCTGATCAAGATATAAATGAGTAAAATATGGAGAAACTAAGTAATGAGCATTAAAGTTTTAAAATTTTCGAATGTTTGATGCAAATGGTAAAAACTAGACTAACAAGACAAACATGCAAAGACATGCAAAACAGACAAACATTAGATGCAAAGTAATGAAAACAAAATCCTAATTCTATTCCTCCCCCATACTTAAACTTTACATTGCCCTTAATGTGAATCCCAAATATAAAGGAAAGGAAAAAAGCACTCCCTCAATCTTTGGATGGAGATGGAGGAGACTGGATGTTATAGCCGGATTGGTCAAAGAATTGTTTCATCTTATACTCCATCTTGTATTGGCAGCAATCAATTTAGTAGTTCCAAGTCTCCATATCATTCAATTGGCATTGCATTATCCGTTGATTCTCCAAAAGTTATGTCTCCCTATTTGATGGGCCACTTGCCCCACTTCGCTCATTCAAGGATGGAGGAAGAGTGTGAATAGGTTGCTCCTTATGGTGAGTTTCTTCTTCACTAGATTGTTCCTCCCCATCATTTTCTTCTCAAATTGGTCAGTTTCATCTTGTGCCAACCCTCTCCAACATGATTGAGATCTTGCCGAAATCAAGTTAAAAGAAGCATCCACTACTTCACCTCTTATAAAAGCTTGCTTAGTAAAATAAGAACACTTAATAACACGGTGAAAATCATCAAGGTTAATATTAAGAGATTTAGCAATGATTGTAACAACATGACCATGAGTGAGTGGAGCATCTTTACGAGCTACACAAGTTAAAAGTTGATTAAAAATCCAATAAGTCCAACACACTTGCTTTTTAGTATGAATACACCACATTAAAAACAATTCTTGTGCAGAAACCCTATTAAATTCGGACTTACGGAAAACAACACGAGCAAGAATTTGTACAATAACTAGAATTTCAAATCTTTAATAAACATTGCCTTACCCTTCTTTGGTTGGAAAGGGGACTGCAAGTCAGTTAAAAAGGTCCAAAATTCATTCACACTAAAAGACTTTGGAGGATCACACATACCATCTTTCTTAAATCCAAAAACCTTATGCATGAAAGAATATGTAAGTTGGTGTTTCTTCCCTAACAATCGAAATTCAAGTATATGAGAATCATTTGGGTTCACTTCCAAAGATGTATAGAATTCTGTAATTAACTCAACATAAGTATGTTCTTGCATAGAAACAAATTTCTTAGGCCCACAATTAGTAAAAAATTGATTCAAAGAGTCATACATATCTATATCATTAAGGAGAGATGAAGGAATATACTTACAACCATTAATGCCCCTAATCTTAAGGATTGTGAATCTATCACCTTCTTCTTGGGAAAGGATGGGGAACTTAGCTTTGTAAATGGTGGCCAAATTTTCCTCCTCTTGCTCCTCATCATGTTGTCTTGAAGAAGTAGAAGCTTTGGATTTACCCATAGTAGAAAATGTATTCGGTTTTGAATGGGACAAGAAAATTTTATGGATGACGAAGGATGGGGGAGGATAGATGGCTGGAAAGGAAAAAAGAAGATAGTAGGGAGAATTGGGTGTTAAAAGAAAATGAAATGTTGAGTGTTAAAAGAAAAGAAGGTTACGTGATGGGTATTAGAAGAGAAGAAGGTGTAAGAGATGAAAAGACATGACATATATTGGGAAGGGATATAACTTTTCAGGTTTTGGAACTTCAAATTATAAATTGAAAAGTAGAGTCATGTGAAAGATATAAGAGAGTGAAAGGAAAATAAAATATGAAGTAAAGGAAATATTAATTAAAAACTAGGGTTAGGGTTTTTTTAAAAAATAAATAAAATAAAATAAAAATAAATAAATAAAAATAGAAGAATTGGTGGAAGGAAGAAGGTGCATGACTCAGTAGCATTGAGACGAGTCGACACCTCTTGGTTCTATGCTGAGTCGACACCACTGGTGCCGAGTCGGCATAACCCAATTCTGTCTTCTTTTTTTTTTTTTTAAATAATTCTACAAAAATTATACTACAAAAATTATAAAATACTATAAAAATATTAATGTGGTGAAAAAAAGGAAATATTATAGCATAAGAAAGAAAATTCTACAAAAACTATAATAAGGTTAAAAAAAATCCAAAAGAAATAAAAGATAAAATAAAAGATAAATACCAAAGATAAATATTAAAAATATGTAAACAATACCTTGCTACATTTAATGGTCTATAGCTTGACCTGACCTTTTCCAAATTAAGGTGTAGATAGGGGAATTGAACTCCTTTGTTCAAATACATCACCAATCAAATAAGGCTTGAGACGATGGCCATTAACCTTGAAGATTTCTCCCTTATCATTGATAATTTCGACAGTTCCATAAGGATGAACTTTGACAATTTTAAAAGGACCAGATCATCTTGATTTTAATTTGCCCGAAAATAACCTTAATCTTGAATTGTAAAGTAAGACAAGTTCACCTTCATGAAAGTCTCTATTAATAATGTTCTTGTCATGCCATAGCTTCATACAATCCTTATACAACCTTGCATTCTCATATGCATTCAACCTCAATTCCTCCAATTCATTGAGTTGTACCAGCCTTTTCTTTCCTGCCCTCTTCATGTTAAAATTCAATGCCTTTGTTGCCCAATAGGCCTTATGTTCAAGTTCTACAGGTAAGTGGCAAGACTTACCATAAATTAATTGATATGGTATAAGGCTGATTGGGGTCTTAAAGGCCATCCTATATGCCTATAGGGCATCATCCAACTTCAATGCCCAATCCTTCCTAGAAGAAGAAACTGTTTCTTCCAAAATCCATTTAATCTCTTGATTGCTTACCTCGACTTGCCCACTTGTTTATGGGTGGTATGGCGTAGTGACTTTGTGGGTAACTCCATACTTTTTTAGGAGACTTTCTATAACTTGATTGCAAAAATGGGAACCCCCATCACTAATTAATGCCCTAGGAGTACCAAACCTTGGAAATATTACCTTGTTAAGCATTTTCTTAACCACCTTGGCATCATTGGTGATAATAGATACTACCTCAACCCATTTGGATACATAATCCACCATTACCAAAATATACTTATAGCCAAGGGAATTAGGGAAAGGACCCATAAAGTCCATACCCCAAACATCAAAGAGTTCCACTTCAAGAATACCATTTAGAGGCATCTCATTCCTTCTAGAGATGTTACCCATCCGTTGGCATTTATCACATCTAAGCATGAAGTCCCTAGCATCCTTAAATAATGTAGGCCACCAAAAACCACATTGAAGTACCTTAGAGGCTATTTTTAATGTACCATGGTGTCCACCCACGTTCAATGAATGACAATGCCTCAATATGTCTTGGATTTCATCTTGAGGAATACATCTTCTTATTAGCCCATCTGCACATCTTTTGTAAAGCAAAGGTTCTTCCCAATAATAGAATTTACTGTCATGTAAGAATTTCTTCCTTTGTCTATAATCCATACTATAGGGAAGAACACCACTTACTAAAAAGTTGGCTATATCAGCAAACCATAGAAGTTCTTTTGATACAACACTAAACAAATGCTCGCCATGAAAAGTTTCATTTATTGGTACCCCATCATCGTGTTTCTTCAATCCTTCTTGATCAAGCCTAGATAGATGGTTCGCTATAAGGTTTTCACTTCCTTTCTTATCCCTCACTTCCTAATCAAATTCTTGGAGCATTAGAATCCACCATAAGAGCCTTAGTTTTGCATCTTTTTTACTTAAGAGATATTTTAGGGCAGCATGGTCGGAATAGGCGATTACCTTTTGTCCTACTAAATATGTTCTAGATTTATCAAATGCATAAACAATAGCAAGTAGTTCTTTCTCCATGGTGGTGTAGTTGATTTGAGCATCATCAAGTAACTTACTTGCATAATAGATCACATAAGGCTTACCTTCTTTCCTTTGCCCGAGAACCGCCCTAACCACGAAGTGACTTGCATCACACATTATTTCAAAAGGTTGCTCCTAATTAGGTGGTTGTAAAATTGGTGCTAGTGTAAGAGCCTTTTTTAATGTTTCAAATGCTTCATTACAAGCATCATCAAACTCAAAATGGCCTTCTTTGTAAGCAATTTACATAATGGCTTGGCGATCTTGGAAAAGTCCTTGATAAACCTTCTGTAGAAGCCAGCATATGCCAAAAAACTTCTTATATCCTTGTCACACTTTGGTGGTGGTAGATTTGTGATCACCTCTACTTTTGCTTTATCAACTTCAATGCCTCTCCTTGATACCATATGCCCCAATACTATTCCTTCTTGTGCCATAAAATGACACTTCTCCCAATTGAGTACTAGTCCATGCTAAGAACTTTTGAGAGATCTTCTAGACAATTTTCAAAGTTAGTTCCATATACACTAAAATCATCCATAAAAACCTCAACACAATCATTTATCAAATCACTAAAAATAGAAAACATACATCTTTGGAATGTTGCAGGTGCAATGCAAAAACCAAATGGCATACGTCTAAATGCAAATGTACTGTAAGGGCATGTGAAAGTAGTTTTTTCTTGGTCTTCAAGATATATTGGGATTTGATAAAAACCAAAAAGACCATCTAGATAGCAAAAATAAGAAAAATTTGCTAATTTTTCCAAAACTTGGTCAATGAATGGTAACGGGAAATGGTCTTTCTTGGTTGCTTTATTCAACCTCCTATAGTCAATATACATACGCCATCCTGTGACAGTTCTAGTAGGTATTAAATCATTTGATTCATTTTTAATAATGATCAAGCTACCCTTTTTAGGGAAAACCTGAACTGGACTTATCCATTTACTATCATTGATGGAGTATATAATTCCATTATCAAGCAATTTAGTGACTTCTTTTCTGACCACTTCCTTAACGGTTGGATTAAGTCTCCTTTGACCTTCAATGGAAGGCTTAACATTGTCTTCTAAATTTATTCTATGCATGAAAATATTTGGGCCAATACCCTTGAGGTCACTCAAGGAATAACCAATGGCATCCTTATGTCTAAGCAACATTTTGCATAAGAGATTAACATTTTTTAAAGACAAAGATGAATTCACAATAAAAGGAAATTTTGACTTAGAATCAAGGAATGCATATTTCAAATTTGATGGCAAAGGCTTGAGTTTAAAATTTACTTCTTCATTTGATGAAGGGTTCGGGTCATCATTTCTCTCTAGAGGTTCAGATCTAGAAGGTCAGAAGGAGTGATGATGTGAAGTAGTCTCTAAAAGATTTACCTCTTTTTCTTACACTTGGTAAGGGGGAATAGGGTCTTGACTCATGCATTCATATTTGACCTCATTTGTACATTCATCAATCAAATCTATAAAATCAATCCTACTAACTCCTTCCATAGGTGAAGATTTCATCATCTTAAGAACATCAAATTCCATAAATTCATTATTTACCTCAAAAGTAATCTTACCTTTCTTCATGTCGATAATAGCACCTATTGTTACTAAGAACGGTCTTCCGAATAAGATTGGAATCTCAAGATCTTTCTCCATATCTAGTACAACAAAATCAACAAGAACAACAAATTTACCCACTTTCGTTGGCACATTCTCAAGAATGCCAAGTGGATAAGTAATAGTCAGAAGGAGTGATGATGTGAAGTAGTCTCTAAAAGATTTACCTCTTCTTTTTGCACTTGGTAAGGGGGAATAGGGTCTTAACTCATGCATTCATATTTGACCTCATTTGTACATTCATCAATCAAGTCTATAGAGTCAATCCTACTAACTCCTTCCATAGGTGAAGATTTCATCATCTTAAGAACATCAAATTCCACAAATTCGTTATTTACCTCAATAGTAATCTTACCTTTCTTCATGTCAATAATAGCACCTACCGTTACTAAGAATGGTCTTCCAAACAAGATTAGAATCTTAAGATCTTTCTCCATATCTTGTATAACAAAATCAGCAAGAACAATAAATTTACCCACTTTCGTTAGCACATTCTTAAGAATGCTAAGTGGATAAGTAATAGTTTTGTTTGCTATTAAAAGGCACATGTTAGTGGGCTTAAGTTCGCCCAAATCAAGTCTCAAATAAATAGAATAAGGCATTAAGCTAATGCTAGCACTAATATCACAAAGAGCCTTATCAAAATACTTACCTCTAATCATACAAGGGATGGTGAAGCATCTCGGATCTTTTTCCTTAGGTGGGGACTTAGAATACATGGCTTTAGACTCTTCAACCAAAGACACTAAACCATAGTCTTCTAATTTACTTTAATGGGTGACCATATCCTTTAAAAATTTTCCCCATGCTGGCATATCCCTTATAGCATCCACAAATGGAATAGTAATGGTAATATCTTTAGGATACTTAAGGAATTTGCCAAATTGTTTATCTAGGTTCCTCCTTATGAACCTTTGAGGGAAAGGTAAGGTTTTAAGGTCTGCCTTAGGTTCATTAACTTTGGGTGGTATGACATTTTACTTTTTATTACTACCCAAGTTATCATTAAGTCCCTCTCCTTTGTCAACCTCTAACCTTTCTTCTTCATCATCTATTATGATATCATTACCCTTATTAGGGGTGTTTTCAACCATTTTTCCACTTCTAAGGGTAATTGCTTGGCAAGTTTCTTTTTGTATAAACTCTGGTTGACTAGGTAGCTTACCTACTAGTTTAGAGTTAGATGAAGAAGCTTGTTGGGCAATTTAGGTTTCTAAAATCCAGTTGTGAGTAGCAAGTTGATTAAATTTGGAATTAATTTGCTTAAATTCCTCCTTACTTTGTTTATTGATGGAAATTTGTGTTCTAATAAATTGCTCCATAAGGTTTTCAAGGTTAGATTTGGGTGGGGTATGGATATAAGGTTGCTTCATCGGAAATCCTGATGGGTTGTGGTTTGAAATTTTGGTTCGTGGTTGGGTTCAATTGGGAGGATAGGTTAGACCATGACAAACCAGGGTGGTTCTTCCATTAAGGGTTATAAGTGTTTAAGTTCATACCCATTCTTTGGTTATATGCCCCTTGCATATAATTTACTTCCTCATTGGAACCAGGACTACATTGGGAATAAGGGTGGGGACCTCTACATAATTAACAAACAACATCAGTATTTTCAATAGAATTAATTTGAGTTTTACTTACCATTTTAGTGAGTGCATCTACCTTTGCTGTTAGCAGGTTAATAGTGTTAAGTTCCAAAATACCCCTTGCTTTTGCCATAGTTGTCTCATCTCCCATGTATCCTTAGGATACAAGTTCTTCAAGTAAAGTGACAGCCTTTCTTGCTGTCTTATCCATCCATTTTCCACCAGATGTCGTATTGACAATGTTCCTATTTTCATTTGTTAACCCATTATAGAAAATATAAGGAATCATCCATTTAAGCAATCCATGATGTAGGCATTGCCTTTGAAGTTCCTTAAACTTCTCCCAAGATGTATAGATTGTCTCATTTGCATTCTGCTTGAAAATGGTGATCTCATTGCGGAATTTTACAGTCTTGTGTGGTGGGAAGTACTTTTGAAGGAATGCCTGCTTTAATTGATCCCAAGTGGTGATTGATTCATTTGGTAGACTAGCCAACCATAACGGAGCCTTCTCCTTAACTGAGAAAGGGAAAAGCCTCAATCGGACTGCGTCATCCGATACTCCATTAATTTTAAAAGTTACACATACATTCAAGAATGTTAAGATGTGAGCATATGGATCCTCCCCTTTAAACTACCAAATTGATTGTTTTGCACCATTTGAATGATGCTTGGCTTGATTTCAAAGTTGTTGTTTGCAATGGAAGGAGCCACAATCCCTCCTAAACTACTTGTGATGTCAGGCATAGCAAAATCACCTAACGTTCGTCTTTCTCTAGCCATTTCGCCAAGGTTGCGTTGATCTTTTTCTATTTTTCTTTGATTCCTACATAAAGCACGCAAAGTTTGTTTAATTTCAGGATCAATTGGAAGAAGATCATTAGAACTTCTAATACATCTCATATTTAACTAAACAAGAAAGAAACAAAATAGAAGTGAAATCAAAATTAGAAAATAAAAGCCTAAAACAACTTTTCACTATTCTAAATTAATAAAAATTCAAATCAAATTCCCCGGCAACGGTGCCAAAATTTAGTGTGGGTCAAATTTAATACCTTAGTCTCTAAGACTAAGTATAGAGTGAGTAAGGTGCCGAACTCAGGGAATTTGAGGAATCTTATATTAACCAAATAGATACTAAGATGGATAGGCACACAATATAAAAAAGGAGATTTATATCTAAACTAAATTCTATTATTATTATCCTAAATTATAAATAAACAATGTTAGTTATTAGAATTACAAATCCAGATTGATTTTAATTATAAGAGTTACATGCATGCAAAGATTGAGAACATGACCTAAAGTTTTTAAAAGCAATTCTCATTATCAATTAAAGGTATTTTGATTTAGAGTCTATAAGCATTCTCATGTCATTATAGAGATTGAACAAAACCATTAAATTTATGCCATTTTCTTTTATCCCCTTAGAGTGGATTGCTTGTCTCTAAGTACTATCCTAACCCCTAAGTAACTTCAATTGCTTTTCCACCAAGTTATCCCAACTCTCATTGTGAATAAATTGATTACAGGTTATATATGGTGATCAAGCATACACAACATAATTCAGCACTCAATTGAAATTAAATCTTTTAATGCATATAGAAAATAAAGTAATTAAAATCAAAACTTCATTGCAATTCAAATAACTTAAACTTAGTGTAATTCCATAATGTTAATGACAAAGTAGTGACAAGAAGACAAGTAGAACATCAAAGGAACAAGTCAAAAAGACAAGGGAAAGGAAACTTGATGATGTTTTCTTCACTCCTTCTTCAGAAAATTACTTTGTAGAAAGTAGCCCTTGAATGCTTCCTTGAACCTCTTGAAAATTTCTTCAATCTTAGACTAATTATACTACTTGAATTTACACTAAGTATTTTGTAATTAAAAGCTATCAAATACTAGCTTCACATTCCCTAAAGTGAGGCCAAACATATGCATTTATAAGCCTTAAGGTGTCCCAAGTGATGCCTTTTACAAAAAGGAGTGTTTGTGAAGGGATGTCATGAAAAGGTGCCATAACTACTCAGCACAGGGGGGCACGACTCGGCACAGAAGGTCACTGTCACTAATCGGCACAGTGGTGCATAACTCGGCATACTGAGTTACTATTGTGCCGAGTCGGCACACTGAGTTCTTTGTCTTAGCCTTGCAAAAAACTTCCTTTTTCAAGCATTACACCCTTTAAACTTGATATTTGCAGAGAAACATTTCAAAATTTAAAAACAAAGTTAAGTGCACCAATTTACAATGAAATGAATGCATGCACACACAAAACAAATTATTATTTCATTAGTTTAGTTATACCAATTTGCATCATATCACAAAGCTGAAAGCCTTTTAACTAAAAGCCTTCATCATGAAGCCTAAGCCCAAAAGCCTTCACTATAAAGTGTAAACCAAGAAACCTTCACCATAAAGGCACTCTTAAAAAGCCTTCATTTATAAAGCCCATGATTTCCTCCAAGGCAAACTAGACTTTGCCTCATAGTTTGACATCTTACAAAGTCTAGCATCCCAGCCTAATCTCTCTAACCTAGTCTTAAGGGAAAATCTAACTGAACCTTCCAAATGAACTCCACAAATGCCATAACCTAATTGAGCCTCTAAATCTGACCCAACCTTAAGGCGAAGCTTAACCAGCCTTTCAAATGAACTCCCCAAAGGCCATAACAAGATTAAGCCAAAGTGCCAGACCTAACCAAGACTTCCATATGAACTTCTCCGATGACAATCCTGACAAACTGACCTTTCCCAACCTTTCGACCTAATTACCTAACCTCCTTTGTTGTGCTCTCCAATCTAGCCTCAAAACAAATCTTCTCGAAAACTTGAGCTACCTAAGTCTTCTAAACTATCCAGCCCAACCTCATTGAAGGCTATACTTGGCTTAACCTCCTAAAATGACTTCTTCCTAGGCTAAATTGATAACCAACCAACCTTATATCTAATATGACTCTTTCATCTCTAAGCTAGCTAATCAACTAGAGACCAAATGACTAAGACACTTTCCTACATCTTTCCAAAATGGGGGCATCTTTCTCCCAGCTCTCTTATACTAAGTTGACCCTTCACAAGTTTAAGGAATCTAGTCATTGGATAGTCAAATATATTTCACACTAGAATAGGTCATTAATTAGACTCTTAAATCAAGATGAATCATTAATTTGAATCAAGAAGGAGCATCAATCTAATTCCCTAAAGTAAGACAGATCATTAATCTGAATCAATAAGGATCATCAATCCAATTTCCTTAAATAAGATGGATCATCAATTTGAATCAAGAAGGATCACAATCTAAATTCCTAAAGTAAAATGGATCATCAAACCGACAAATCACCAGCTAAAGTTCCTGAATTAAGATTGAAACCATCACATCAGACCTATCTTAGGATAGCCTTAGGATCCATACTTTAAATTTGAATTAGGTATCTTTTTATAATCAGACCATCCTATGACAACCTTAAGATCATCAACCTAGCAAAAGGTTAGATTTATCTTTCAAAGTCAAATCATCCTAGGATGGCTTTAGGATATTTCATCTATAAATATTTAGGTAATGATCACTTAGGCATCTATGTGGTTCCTTTTTTTGCATCTTTTATTCAAATTTGTCACTTTCACCCATAAATATCTAGCCCCCTAGTCTAGATATCCCTAAGATTCATTCTCTCACCATTATTTTTCCATCTATTTTCACCTATAACTATCTAGCTCTTAATCTAGATATCCCTATGGTTCCCTTTTTCATTCCATCCTTTTATTAAAATCTATCAACTCCACCCATAAATGTTTGGAAACAAGTACTTAAACATCCCTGTGATCCTCATTTGTCATTAGCCTTTACTTTTAAAATTCAATTGCTCCTTTCATCCAAACATTTCTAAACTCTAACTTAGACATCCCTTTGGTTCCTTTTTCCCATCTCTCATCCTTGGGTTTACTATCATCATAATTGCCTTTTAGTTAAGCCAATTTTGATAAGAAGGCAGCTGTGAACTCTTAATTTTATACCCTTTAGGATGTATTTGAACCTTAGAAATGCCTACGTTTAGTAAATAGATTTTTGGAAGCCAAAATTGCCAAAAATCACCAATAAGGAAAAATTGAGAAATAAAACCCAGGGAATGAAAACCTATCCATTTGACTCTGAACACCCTCAAATCATCTGGGATTCAATAATGGTCACACTAAAATCATGAAAAACAAATGAGGAATGGGCCAAAATAGGTAAAAAAAGGCAAAATCTGTCGGACTGACGCACAAGCTTGTGCAGCAATTGCATAGGCATGTATGGAAACTGTATAAGCTTATGCGACAACCTTATAGACAAGTGCAAAAACTACATAGACTTGTGCAGAAACTACACAGGCCTGTGTAGTCCTATTACCAAAATTTTGATTTTTTCACCACTTTTTGACCTAATCCCACATCGAAACTTTACAGACCCTTCTCCCAATCTTTTTCCTATATATATGGGTCTTTCCACTCAATTTTCTTCACCTCTTGGCTTACTTGATTAGCATTTGCATCAAGTAAACCATTTCCACAAGCTTGATCCACTAATGAGCAAGCTCTCTAGTTTAATATTTCCTTTTATTATTATTATTATTATTATTATTATTATTATTATTATTATTGGCAAGGCAAGTTGGGTTGCAACTTTTCATGCCAACCCATCAAATAAGAAGCTTCCTGTCATTTGAGGCAAGTCACTATCTACAGTCTAAGGCAAGCCGTTGTATGTCATTCAAGGCTAGTTATTATCGGTCGTTCGAGGTAAGTTCCCTTTCCCTTTTCTTATCCTTTTATTTATTTATTTATTATTTTCCCTCTTTGGGATCTCTTCTCCCTCGAAGGCTCTTTGCTTTTTCTATTTCTCTTTTACCTCATACTCTCTAATTAATCACTTTAATTTGATTCACGTTAATTAATATTTAACCTAATTAACAATTTAGTAATCAATAAATTGGTTAAATCAATTAATTCAATTAACCAATTAATTCAACCATCCTGTTAATCAATGAACCAAAGCATGATAAAAAGTTAAGACTAAAACTGACTCATTTCGCAAGGAAGGCAAACTACACGAATTTTGATTCCCATTCGAACTGGATACTTAGGCATGCTTGTTCCAAGTATCAAATCCAACTAAAATAAACAATATTCCCCCCTTTCACCTTCTTCATATAGATTAGTATTTATTTTATGTTTCTTGTCTTATTGTGATGCTTTAGGATCAATTTGGGGAAGTCACATCCATAAGAAACTAGAGCAAGTATCCCCTAATTTGGTTTGTAAATTTAACTCTTTTATTATGGAATGAATGAATGGTCTTGCACTTAATTGTTCATGCACTATAAATTGTGCATGCATTTGTTAATTATTTATGAAATCAATTTTAGTCACTTTGTATTTAATTTGTTAAACTAATGTTTTCTAAAATAAATAAAAAATCTAGTTCCTAAATCCTCTTTGATAATCTAGACCTAGTGCACTTTTCCTTTGGGATAAAATAAATTGGATTCATTTTGTGTTTTTCCCTCAACTTTTTTCGCAAATAAAAGTAAATTAAGATGACAATTTTAAATCAATTTTCAAAATCAATTATTCTGAACCTAAAGATTCCATCATGAGTTCAAAACCCAAATAAGCATTTCGATCCCTTTTAGTGGATCGAAACAGTGCTCGTGCGAGACTTCACAATAAGAAATATGGTAAATTTTAATCTTAATAACCTTTTATTTTAAGAAAAATTTTTAAATAGTGCTCATTGAAAATATTTTTTGATTATAGATTTTACCAAAATATCTTAATAAATCATATGTATATATTTTAAAATTGAAAATTTGTAAAATTAAAATTACAAGTAAAGAATCAAATAATCATATGCATATTGTTATAAAAAATAAAATTTTTGAAATTATTAAATTATTTTCAAAGAATATTGAGAAGTATTAATATTTTCATATTTTTTATTTGGTTATTTAACTTTGTTGAAAATAAAAAAAAAGTTTGCTTCCAAAATAAAAATTAAACAGAATTTAAAAATTAAAAAAATTTATTTTATAATCTGTAAAAATGAAAAATTTTGTTATAATATTTTCTTATGTAAAAAAATTATATATTTATTAAATATAATTTTTAATATCATATTTTTCCAAAAAATAAAAAATATAAACAATAATATTTCTATGTATTAAAAGTAAAAATAATAAAGAAATATATAAAGATATAAAAACAAAGACTTTATTCCTTATAAGAATTATTAACTTAAATGGAATAAAGATATTTTAGTCAATTTTAATAATGAAAAAGGTAAATATAATATCCCCACCCTAAAATATAATGGATAGGTTTTCACCATTAGGAACTTTACAGAATTTTTGTATATATTATCGAACTCTTTTTTTTTTTTCCTCCCCTAATGTGAAAGCAGGAACCAAAAGTGTACAATGGGATGTCATGACTTAGGTTGACTTAGGTTACAAGATGCACTTACACTAAACTCATAAATAGATAAGATATACTTCAATCTTTATAAAATCTTGATAGTACAATTGCATGTTCCGGTCGTCGTCAGAACGCATTAGTTAATTTTATTTCATGTGAATTTTACAGTTTTAACATCAATAATCAATCTACAGTGAAATAGAAAAAATAAAACACATTTTCTTACTATATATAAAAATTAATGCATAATATCACTTTATCATAATACATAATATATCAATACTATTGAAACTGTTATGCCCTAAGGAAAATCAATTTTGGGAAGTAATAATATTATTCATGTGATTAATAAATATTATTTTAATGTTTCTTTATCTGTGAGCTTAATATTAATATGCTTATATTGATAAAGTCTATACAATATTTAAATTCATAAAGGAAATTATATGAAATAATTATGATAAAATTCCTATTACACTATAAATTATATTCTTAAATATCCCTTGTCGTGGTATTAATAAGACTGCACACTATTAGTACGAAAAGACTACCACATATTATGTTGCTATTTTATGAAAGTAGTAGTTGATCTCATGACTATAGTGTGGCAACACTTAGACAATTATGTGGATGCTTGTTGGAATAAACAAGTATATTGAATTAACCTGACTAAGAGATAAAAAATAGATAAAATTATTTAAGTGTCATTATTCGTATCTCTATATAATGACTTTATATAAGTATCTTTAGACTTGAGTTTATTATGGCATCTACATATGGATTATAGTACTTAACTCTAATGGTTATTGTCCAATATGGGTTACTTATATCATGGAGATTGGGTATTGCATAAAGCATATGAAGATTTTGTATAATCAGTAAAGGATTATCACTCCTAATAGTAGGAGAATTATATTCCATAGTATCTTATAGAAAAATGTAACTTCAAATCTCTAACCAAAGTAATCAAAAGGAAATATTATGAAAAGAGTTTAAAATATTTTTCTTATAAGAATTATAAATTTCGGAATCAAGAAATAATTGATCTTTATGAGTTGATACAATAACATACTTATAATTAATATGGAATGTAAGTTATGATAAAAGAGTTTATTACATGACAAGTCGTGCAAGGAAAAGTGAAATCATAACCACATAGTATTTTACATTACTTGGGTGGTTATGACACATTGCTAAATGGCAATCTTGATTTATAAATGTGCATTAATTAATTAGTGAAAATTAATGATAAATTAAAAGAGTTTGATTTACCTAATTTTAATTTTAATTTAGAATTAGAATTTATATTTCCAATGTATTGAAAACTTAATGGGTCACACACAATAGGATAAATATTGAAAATATAAAATAAATTAATCAAGTAGGAACTTGATTGAAAAGTATTTATATTTTTTAGGGATTAAATTGAATCACATACAAGGTTTGAGGAAGGATTTGTAATTTGATGTAAATTAATCTTGTTGGACAAGGCATAGTCTGCTCTGTGTGTGTGTATATATATATATATATATATATATAAACTAATACTCGATAAATTAATAATCTCTATTAAATAATAATTTTTCTTGTCTCAACTTTGGGCTAACAAGTTAAATTAATAATGTAGCAACATGATTTTTCAATTATTTTATAAAATTTTATTTTGCACAAAAATGTATTATTTTATTATTTTTTTTATTAAAGCAAAATTGAAGTTATATTTTTATTAAATTTTATATATTCTTATGATTTGAAAAATGTATTATTAATCGTAATTTTACTTTAATGTTAAATATGTGAATATAATTAAAGAAAGTACTTATATATTTAATTATGAAAATATTACAGTTCTTATTTTTAGAATTTATATTATGATATTTGAATATTGATTTTTAAGAATTTTTATAAGTTAATATTGTGCTCAATTAATTTAAATCATATTGTTAATTATATAAATTTTTATTTGGAAGTTTTGGAATTTTGATATAATAATAATAATAATAATAATTATTATTATTATTTTAACATAAATTTTGATTTATATATATATATATATATACGGTTTTAAAAAAAAAAAAAAAAAAAAGGAAGAAGAAAAGGGTGGAGGCAACAGCTGATTGATCCTATTGGACCAATCAGCTAAATGAATGAAGAAGAACAAATGGCAGCTGAGATAGAAAGAAAGAGAGGGAGAGTGAGTGATAGTGGCTGCCAATCAAGGATCTCTAATCGGCAGTGTCGAGCACTGCCACCACCATTGTAAAGATCGACATACAGCAACTTCATGGAAGCAGCGACACCAAGATTGATGGACTAGTGGCAACATAATCGCGAGTTAAAGTCCCGTCGGTATTGAAACTTCAATTGTAGATTCCGGTCTATTCCTACCACAGAATCCGACAATGTTGATCCCGTTCGACTCTTGGTGACGAGAGCTTTCATTTGGTACTTGTCATGCCTCCTAAAACTCATAGGAAGAGGAGATTGAAGTTATGGAGGCTAAAACTTTGAAGATGTTTTTCAGCGAGATGCCGGCGAATGGTGATGATTTTTGAGCTCCTTGCATCGAAGCGAGCTTGGTGACATGAAGATCACCTTGATCCACCATTGGTAGGGGTGGCACGTGGCGGTGATGCTTTGGGCAGATCTAGTAGCTCCGTTTTGTCGTTCCGGAGCGATTCTTAATGTTTGTTCGATTGGATTTTATGAGGGTAAACCTAAATCTCTTGAATTTCAATTGTTGTGTTATATTTATTAGATTTTATTAGTAATTATTAATTTGATGATTTAGATTACTTACGAAGATGATTGTTGTGAAATTGGTGGACTTGGAAACTAAGAAGGGTCATAAAGGTGTATTTTAAACATAAGTTGATGTTTCAAACATCCTTTTGGTCATTGGTTGTCACACGCCACGAGAAGAGCTAATTGGAATTCATTAATTTTGTGAGTTATATAGCTTATTATAATATTCCATTCAATACTTAATCAAAGTTACATTTACATTCATGCATTGATTGCTTGTATACTATATATATATATATATATATATGCATTATGAATAATGTTTAATATCTTGGCATCTATATGTGAATGTTCATAAATGTTGATATTGCATATTGTTTGTGGATGTCGAATGGGAGTGGGATGATATAGTGCCACTTACGCATGATGTTATGGAATAGATGAGCTATGACTGGTGTATGATGGTTGTTGGCTTGCTCATCACCTATGAGCTGCTACCAGTCGGGTCAACACTGTTGAGATGGCTGTGACCCTTATAATGTATTAAGAGAATGTGTTGGACTCAGAGAGCCAGGATAGGGGATTAGCTCCCCATAATGAGGATTAGTGTGGTATTGTGGACTAAGTTCCATCCTTGTATGATTTCGTGAATTATCTATCTGTTTGGCATTGTGAATTGGCATTATGTACATTGAGTGGTATATTATATTAGGATCTATATAGCTCATTGAGTCAAACGCTCATTCCTGTTCACATTATTTTTAAGTTATGGAATGAGCTTGTGAAGGGAATTTTAAATGGACTTGCATTGTCTTTTGTCTTTCGGCAATATTTTGTATTTAATTATTGAATTATATAAATAATAGTTGAATCTTTGTATTAGTGTTCTACAACTCCATAAAATTACTCTTGAAATCTGTATTCTATTTATTATTAGTTATAATATATATTTTGAGTTGAGAAATTATTTGTCAAGCAGAATCTAATAATATGTTACTTGATAATTTTGAGATGTTTGAGATGATAGCCCAGTGTAACGTTGATTTTAAAATATTGTTAATTTGAATTTGCTTAACATGTAGGCCCATAGCCCTATTATGTGATGGTTTTGTCGTTTAGTGTGATGTCAAGCTTACTACGGGTACTAGTAGCTACATGCATCACCCGTGTCATAGTGCTGGTCACGTGCCTTAGGGTGTGAAGAGTGACAAATAATTTTGATAAAATAATAAGATAATAATTTTTTTTTTTGAAAAACCTTACAGAGCCCTTTGGTCACATTCATATTATAAATTAATAATTTAATAAAATTACATACCATATTTTCCTAAAATATGAATCTATTATTATTTTCCTAAATATCAATTGCATTGAAAAATATTAATACAATTAAATTATACTTATGAACTAAATAGATATGAATTGGCTTATATTCCTTAAACTTTTTAACCTCATTTTATCAATAGAATAAGTTCTATTTTTATAAAAGAATTTAGCCCTAAGATTTTATCTAATTAATTAATGGATTCCTATTTTTTGAGAAACTAACTAATTAGTTTATTAGTTTTTGTTCCATCAAACTATTTAGTCTTTCTTTCTAATTTTCATACTTTTTCTGTTAAATTTATGAAAAATAACTGAAAGGCCCTATATATATATATATATATATATATATATATATATATATATATATATATATATATATATATAGTAAATATAATTTTAATTTTATTATTTAAAAATAAAAATAAAAATTCAAATTAATAAAATTAAATAATAATTATATAATTAAAAACTAATAATTTAATTGTACAATAATTATTTAATTTTATTAATATAAACATTTTTTGACTAATATTTAATTATGTAAATATCATTTATTTTTATTAATTTAAATTTTTTATTTTTAAATAATAAATTTAAAATTATATTTACTATGTGTATGATTTAACAGAAAATGTATGAAAACTGGTCAGGAGGATTAAATAGTTTAACAGAATTAAAACTGAGGGACTAATTAATTGATTTCTCAAAAAGCAGTGATCAGTTAGTTAATTAGATCAAATCTTAGAGACTAAATAATAATTTATCCTTTATAAAATAAAATAAATTTTTTGTTGATTAAATAAGTATTACTTTAAATTTTAAGTACATTTGACAAATTAATAAATTATTAATTTATCGATTAAAAATTCTTTCTTAAATTAATAGAATTTGCATGTTTCCAATGTTATTAATTTATATTGTACATATCATGCTTTGGTAAAAAATGTAAGACAACAAGTTTTGGACTTCAAAGCTGCCTATTATTACAATAATAATAAAAACAAAAATTCTTTTAAGTTAGCACTCAAATTTAGCCACTTAAATTCATCCCAAAGAAAATTATTTTTTGCGCTTTCTTTAATTTTATTCATATGGATTTTTTGTTTTTGCTATCCAATTTAGATGGCTTGTGGTTTACTATAATCTAACTAAGACAAACAATAATTTGAAGGGACAAGTTTTAAAACTTACGGTAAACAATTACCTAATCTTTATATGAAATATGTTAATTAATTAAGAAGATTCATGGTGAAGGAAATAAAAATTTTAAATTATTCCACTGCATATGTATGTGATGCATAATTATTTCCTTATAACTATTACATATTATCATTGAATATTTGTATAAATTAGAGTAGATATACATAGAAAATCTAAGAAATTAAGAAACTAATAATTCTAATACTTGACTCTATCAGTGTTATATATAATAAGTCTGGGTTAAAAGCCATTTTTGCCCTTTAACTATTATATAGTATCAAATAAGCCATTGCGATACTTTTTGGCTAATTTATGCACCTAAACTTTTCTTTAAAGCCACATAATTTCTTTTTTAGAGATTTTTCTTTTACTATGAGTTTTTGCTTTCTAAGTATTACTTAATTATGAGATAAATATTGGAAGTATGCTATAATATGTACAAAGTAGTATTCTTGTTAATTAACATTGATTACCTTGCCTAGCAATGTATGATATTTTATTTCTTACTTGTTGAATTTATACTCACTCCATTCCCTAAAATTTTTATAGGAAGCTAGAAGTTGTTAAGTAAAGCTCAAGTTTCTTCTTCACTTGAAGCTATAAGCGAAGCTGAAGTAAAAACTTCATTTTGGATAATATATATATAATGTTTGTATGTAATGGCTGGTTTTAGAATGCTAGTTTATTTAATTAAGTTGTGAATAATTTCAACGTATTTATCCTATATAATGTTGATTATTAGGAGACTTGAAAATTTCCTTTAATAAAGTTGAGGTTATAAGGAGGAAAATATAAGTGTTGTTATTTGCAAGTTATGATTCTGGGATATGTTATATGTATAGTTGGCGCTATGCTAGATTTTAGTATATTGGAGGTGTTAATTGGATTCTATGGATTTTCAGTGGCTTTTATGCCTACCCATACCCTAGGACCATCATATCCGAAAAGTGGGATATGAAAGAGGTAGTGTCAAGACAAAAGTATAAGTATATACATATTATAGAACATAAGTAATACCATGGAGTATAGGATTTCTTAGTTGTCATTTTGCAGTCATCGTCAGGGTTAAATTTTTGATATCCATATATTCTAAAATCTTTTAAGTGTTAGTGTGATTATTTATAGATATCTCATAGCTATTTGTTGCATAGTATGCTGCTTTGAGGAAGACTGAGAGGATGATTGAGAAGGGAACCTCCTCATCTTAGAAGACCAATAGTTCCTAAAGTTGTTTTAGATGTAGCTTTTGTTGTTGCATCATTGCCTATAGAGCCAATTGAGGAGCTTATGGGACCACCAAGAGTTTGAAAATGGGTACAAGAAGTGCATCAACAATTTCCTCTTACAAATGATGAGGTTGTAAAAGAGGAACTTGAACAGTTAAGAAGGGAAGTACATGAATCAAAGTAAGCTCGACAATGACGACCTGAGGTAGCTCCACCACCTACGGCGGATAATGCTCTAATACCCAAACAAATGGTTAGGTAGGATGTATATGATGGAGGTGTTTCAATATCTAGTTTCATGAAAATGGGGTTGTTTAAGTTCCATGGCGAAGATGGAGAAGAACCATAGGAATTCTTACAAGTAATAGAGAAGGTAGTGCGAAGGTTATCATGCTTTGATGCACATGCTATTGAGTTAGTGGGATTATTGTTAAAGGATGATGCTTGGAATTGGTTTGAAGACTATGTATAGAATTGGTTATATAGGGATGTTCCACCTACTTGGAAGTAGTTCAAACAAGAAATGATAGGTGAGTTCATGGCAGAGGGAGAGTAAGAAAATAGAATTGCAAGATTTAAGCAACTGAAGTAAGGGGGAATGTCAGTAATTGACTATGTAAAAGAATTTAAAAAGTTGAGCAAGTACGCTAGGGAGATTGTCCCAGCTGATGTAAGAAGAATAAGGAGATTTAGGAGGGGACTAATTGCATCATTGCATAACGCTTTATATGCAGTATGTGCAATTGAGTTCACTTCCTTATCTAAATTGATAGAAAAAGCTAAACAAATGGAGACTAAGCTTAAAGAGGAGAAAGCTAAGAAAGATCAAGGGACAAAGAGTAAGAGCAAGGGTCAGCAATCTCAATAAAGAAGGAGAGGGTAGTTTACAAGATGGATCATTTAGATATTCTTTTCCTGTAGCTAACCAAAGTCAATTTACAATAGGAAGTCAATAAAAAGACCATGCCAAGAATACTTTTATGGCTTCTACTCCTAGGGTTACAACTATACAACACTACAACATAGTCATACCTCTCCTGTTTGCCCCATTTATGGAAGAGTGCATAGAGTGTGTAGAGTTACCCTTGGAGCATGCTTTACATGTGGCCAGAGTAGTCATTTCATCAAGGACTATCCATATTAGGGAAAATAATGAGTAAAGCCCACAACCTCATAGCCTATGGTACAAATGAATTGACTGATAATAGATGATCAGGACGATAAGGTGGAAAAAAAGTATAAGTTTCCACAATGAATCAGATAGTTCAAGGACGGGGAGGAGGTAGAGTATTTTCTATTGATACATAAGAATTAAGAGCTCTTAACACCGCAGAAATAGGTACAGTTACTATCTAAATGGTATAATTAATAAATGATTATATTGAAGTTAAAACTATAACTTTGTACTGTAAATGACTAATAAGATACTATCTAAAAAAATTTGAGGATGAATTTCCTTAAGTGGGGTAGAGTGTAACACTCTAGGTGTTTCCTAGGTCATTAGAGATTAGAAAGTAGCCCATGACTAATTAGAATAGGGGGAATAAGAGAGAAGAATAGAAAATTTGGAACCGAACCCAGAGGTAATCAATGAATGGGATTTCAACATAGGAATTGGATCCTAGAATTCATTTGAGGTGTTTAGACACATCTAAGACTAGTGGAATTGATAAAACTAAGAATTAGAGTTGAATTAATAACTAGAAAATGCTGAAAGAAAATAAGGAAGAAAGAAGAAAAAAGACAAAGTGGCGATTTTGAAAATAAACCCAAGTTAAGCCCTAGTTATTAAGTTAGTAATTTAAAAAAATATATAATAATAAATAAGGAAACTACCTAGAAGTTGCCAGCACACATAAGTCAATTTCCCTAATGGATTTTGATGAAATTTTGCTTAAAGAAGATAACAAATAAAAACTAAAATTATTACTTACAAAAATATCTATATAAGCTTATCTTAAAACCAATTTCTATTAATTTTCTTTCTATCATCTTTTATTAAAAAAAAAAAAGAAGCAAAAGAAGAGCTGTCAATCCACTTATTAAGTCGTGATAGTCCTAGGGCATAGGGAGACATAAAGTGATCTAAACCCCTTAGAACCCTGTTTAACTTATAATTCTTCACCATTTATCAAGTTGAACCTTACCCCAAGATCAAAACCAAATTACCTTTCTTTATTGCCCATTGCCAGTTTATCATTTTATATATTACCAAATACTTACTAATACTATTTATGTACTCAACTAGTAAATTTTCCATATTTGTATTTCATGTCATTATCCAAATGTTCATTACTTAATACACTATTATAATATCAATTACAATATAATTTACAATACATATAAACCCAATGTCATTTTAGTACTAAACCTTTGGTAACTATGAAGCTCTAAACCAATAATCTTCATAATCATATAACTCAAATTCATACACTTGAATTTAGCAGAGCAGCTTCCAAGCGAAAGGACAAGGCTTGGAATTTACCTTGCTGACTCGTCAACTTGGCTTGAAAATTTTGAACAACTAAGGAATAAGACAAAACTCAGTGAGTACATAATAATATAATATAGTGAGTATAAGGATCATTATCAGGATAGACTCATTATGGCAATGGAGTGATATTAATCAAAATTGTCATTATGGATTAATTTCACATTTATGATAGAAACAATATCTTTAGCAAAAATAGTAATCTATTGGAAGTAGAATGCTTCCTACACATATAAATTAAAGAGTGGTGGCCTAAACCTTGCTCACCACATGCATTACATTACGCAAAGACTGATCAGATCTTGTGGTTAGGCGTTCTCCCCTAATAGAGGTTGGTTATTCTCACCCTACCCGTGGGCTTATACTAAGTGCACGAGGTCTAATGTATTACCCCACATCAGAAGGGTATTTCTACGTATCAATAGGCATTTAATAAAAGGTTCATAGGGAATTCAATAGAAAATATGCCAATACAAGAATAATTCTCATCAATGATCACACTATGAAATTAATGTGAAAGGGTTTACGATAGCCAAATGCCACAAAGGAATATCATATTCAAACACATCGTTTGATAGGCAATTCATGTTTAATAACAAATTGAGATATACAAATAAGGATGCTTTGATCAACAATGGTTCATAGAATATGGCATATATCATATTATATTATTAAGTACTCACCTTGGACTTTTTTGTTCCTATTTACATTTAACTTTGATGTTAGTAGTGCTCCTCGCACTCTTGGATAATGTCTTTGTCTTTGTCCTTGTCTTTAAACTCTTGGAAAGCATTGATTTGTACTTCTAAGAAGGTGGCCAAAATTTATAGAGTATTTCCTCTAGGATTTGTATTTTTGTGATAACTTTTGCAAAAATGAAGAAAATTACACATTTTTTTTATTTATATATGTAAGTTGAATGGTTGTGATTTAATTACACTTAATCTAATGGCTAAGATTTAATCAAAATGGATGGCTATGATTGAATTCAATTGGATGGCTAGGATTCAAATCTAATTTGGTGATAGTCATCATATGGTGTGAAAAGAGCAAAAATGAATGTAGACTTTGGTGTAAGAAAAGTGAGAATCCAAGTTGGAAAAGAATTTGTCTTAGTAAAAAATGGTGGCTTCTTAGTCAAATTTTATGGCTAGCTCATCCTACACCCATTTAACTATGGTTAGTTATTACAAGTGCACAGGTCATTATCAAGTAATAAAGTAGTGAGTATGAGTATCGTCTCCATAGGGATAGTATATAAGTATTAGTGCAAACTTCAACTATTGTTTAGTGAATAATCAAGATGAAGATTAATTAAACTAAGCTAAATTAACTAAGCTAACCTAAGAAAGCAAGTAAATGATATTGATGGAAATAATCTAGGCAAAGCTAATCTAAATATAAATCCCCCTAGTTGCTTATGCATATCAAATAATGGATTAAATTAGACTCTCAGTAAATTAGATAAAAACCTTTCTCAAGTGATTAAATCCCTAACTTCCTAAGTATTATAGGGGAATCTCTTCCCAACCTATAATCAAATAAGAGCAGCATTAAGTTCAAGAGATTAACATCTAAAGAAGTTTTATAGGTCTATCTCTAGTACCCCAATCAACTCTCTATTCCAATGAGTGATCTATCTATATCAGGGTATCTCTGCTCGTCCAATATAGAAATAATATCCAATCAACAAGTTAGCAATTGCTAATTAGAATAATAAGATTTATCATGAAAATAAAACAACCAAAGATTAATTGATTAAAGTTTAAATCCTTCAATCTATACAATCAAAACTAGAGTTCATTACAAATATAATTAGTTCATATTAAAATTGAAGAACAAAGATGCATAAAATAAAAGAGGAAGAAATCTCAAACAGATCTTGAAGATATTCTTTGAAATCTTCTCTTCAATCTTCCACATCCATTTGGATCTTGGTCTTTGATTCGATTAAGCCCTCAATATCTCTAGCCTTCAAGCCTTTCTTATGACTCGAGAGCTTAGCCAACCCTCTTCAATCTCTATTTTTGCTCTGTGGTGGCTCTCCCTTAAAATGCTGTCTGATCTAATTTATATTGCTAGAATTTAACCTCACACCATTGGAGCCACGGCTAAGATTCTAGTGGTGTCTATGATGCCAGGGGCCCACAGGTGAAATCTCAGCGTTGGCTCTACCCATGTGAGGCTACTAGATGTATTTTTAATTTACTCTTATCACACGGGTGGAATCCTAGCTGGGATTTCAGTGATGTCTGCCCACTTGGGTGGAATCTCAGCTGGGATTTTAGTGGTGTCTACCCATCTTCTAATGCTAACTTGGATCTTTCACCATTCTGAGTCACATTTGGTTCATAGCATCATTTGGCACCGGGTTAACTAAAAGAACTTTGGAAAAGCACTAAACAAACAAATTAAACTCAATTTAAGGATAAAATATATTAAAAACAAGGGGTAAAGTGTAGTTAATTAAGTACTTATCAAATTCCCCCACACTTAAGTATTTGCTTGTCCTCAAGCAAATTAAATTATAACAGCAGTAAGAGATAAAACCTACCCTCTCTAGTCAAAAAAATTCAAAAAGATTTACAACAACTTAAAATCAGCAAGGCTCAAACATGGTAGCCAAATCAAGAAATCTCTAAAAAAAATCTCAAAAATCTAAAACCTAAATTCTAAAGTTACAAGTTTGAGCAAATAATTCTACAGAAACAAAAGTTTAAGCAAAGTAGATTTATAAGGATTTTTCCTATAGGTGCTTGACTACTCACTCGACTTTTCATTGATTATGCATTTCAATTCATGTTTTCTTTTTAATTAACTAAAGAGTCTGACTATTTGAATTGTCATCCTAGCCTTTTTATGCGAATGCAAACACTTATGATGCTGGCCCCCAGTTACTCAACTATAATCACACATTTAAATGGCTACTAGCACTATTCATATTCTCAACCCCTTTTTATTTAAAAGAGTTAAGAACAACGAAATATGTAAATATTTTCAAAGCTCCTTTGCACAATCCTTTTTTTTTTTTTAATATATATACTTATTTCTTTTTTTTTTCAAGAAAAATAGTCAAGCCACCTAAGGTATTAAGCATTTTTACTAAACTAGAACAAAAGTAATAGTGGAATAAAATAGGCTCAAAAAGTGTAACTAAAGTTTCAAATTTCAGGCAAAAAGATTTGCAAAAATTTAATTTCCTAATCATGACCACCATATTCAATCCACACTGTAAGAGGTCATTGTCATAGCAAAATTAGAACAATTAATCACTAGTGAAAGTTAATTTCAAATCAAACTATTGCCACAACTCAATTCACGCGATCTCAAGATTCAATAAGAGATTAGGGCGCAATAAAATACCTCTCCCCCACAATTAAGTAACACATTATCCCCAATGTATTATAAACAATTAAAATAAATAAAAAAATAGAAGAGAGAATGAACTGCCTTGAATAATGTTGTACATGAATAGTATGTAGTGTTCCTTCCAATTAGAGTTTGCTATGATCATTGTTTCTGCAAAAAGAAAAATCGAACTATAACCAAGGTAAGATCCATTCAATTTAAAATAAAAATAAAAACAAAATAAAATAAAAAGGAAATAAAAAGAAAAGAGAAATAATAAACATAAAACAAAAACCATCAATGGGTTGATGGTTGCCTCCCATTTAACGCTTCTTTAATATCATATTAGCTAGACGTTATTGTTTTTCATCCTCTACCAGTGGCGTGGAGGATTCCTTGTGTTGTCTACCTCCATAAATTAAGATAAAGAAGAATATGCAAAGGTTGTGGCCTTTGCATAGCCTTCTGTCAGCAACAAAAATTATTTTTGATTCTTTATGGTGTGCAAACCTGAGCTTGCAAGGTTTAGAACCAACATCAAACAATCTTACCTATGGACTAGATGCAGGGATTTCAGCTTTGGCATCCAAGAGAGCAGGCATGTCACAAATATCAGCCACCTCATGCAATTCCAAGATGCTCCACCCAAATTCACCAACTTGTAGTTTCAACTCCTCCACAAAATAAATTTTCCTTTCCAAAGAAAATTTAGAGACTACAAGTATTGGTCACATACTTGATTCTCTAACAAATATGCACTTAGAGAAAGTTGGCAAGGGTCTAAGATCAGTTGTGGCTAGGTGTTCATTTGATGGAATTTAGGGTATAGGAAGGGTGGTTATTGGGGTTGTGAGTGGTTTATTTCTATTCTCTTCAAAAGGTGGGAGGGCTGGAATGATAGGGGAGGTGTGATTTTCAACATGCATAGTTTCCCCCTCCATGTTCTCCCATACCTCACTATCATTAGAAGAAAGTTCTTCAACACTTAACTCCACTCCATTCATGTCCCATTGCTGGATTTGGGGTTGCTCACTTAAGCAATCATCAAATTTTATGTGCAGCAGCCCCAAATTGTCCTTACCATTCTCTTCTTCATCACTATCATTCCACATCCAAGTTGTGGTAGTGGTCCTTTATTGTTCTTCCTGAATGGCTTTGGTTTTGCTGGGCAAATTGCCTTTAGGTCTCTCACTTAATAGTTTCAAAATTTGCCCAGCGAAATTCTCTAGATTGTGAAGAGAAGTTTGTTAGTGTTTAAGAGCTATCTCGATGCTCTGGAATATTTTTCTCTATAGCTTCCACTAAAGTCACAAACATCTCTTCCAACCTCTGCTCCTCTTGTGCATGCTTATCATTCTCCAATGTAGCATCCACTTCGAATTGAGTTAGGAGATCAGTTTTTAATGTATGGTTTTTGCTGCCTTCCACTTCCTTGGTCAAATTCTCTGTAGATGCCATGAATCTTTCTAATGCAAGTTCAAGGGATGACTTCTCTATTAGTGCTTCCCCTACATATTCTTCTGGGAAATTAGTTTGATAAAAATATCCATGATTATAATACTGATTTTCCTAGTATCCCCATTCTGAATTTGGGTAAGAGTTTTAGTCCTAATAGTTTCGATTAGCCATGGAGAAAAAAATTGTTTCTTTTTCTAGAAAATTCAAACTTAAAACAAAAACATGAAATAGAAAAAAAAAAGTAAAACAGCTAAAAATAAAACAAACAAATCAAAAAGAAAAATAAATATGAAAAAAATAAAATAAAATAAAATAAAAACTAGATCAATAATCTCTATTAATATTGTTAATATTATAAAACTATCACCGGCAATGACGCCAAAAACTTGATGTGCTAAAATGCACACTAACAAACTGTAAGTGCACAGGTCGTTATCAAGTAATAAAGTAGTGAGTATGAGTATCGTCTCCACAGGGATAGTATATAAGTACTAGTACAAACTTCAACTATTGTCTAGTGAATAATCAAGATGACGATTAACTAAACTAAGCTAAATTAACTAAGCTAACCTAAGAAAGCAAGTAAATGATATTGATGGAAATAATCTAGGCAAAGCTAATCTAAATATAAATCCCCCTAGTTGCTTATGCATATCAAACAATAGATTGAATTGGATTCTTACTAAATTAGATAAAAACCTTTCTCAAGTGATTAAATCCTAACTTCCTAAGTATTATAAGGGATTCTCTTCTCAAACTATAATCAAATAGGAGCAGCATTAAGTTTAAGAGATTAACATCCAAAGAAGTTTTGTAGGTCTATCTCTAGCACCCTAATCAATGCTTTATTCCCATGAGTGATCTATCTATATCAGGATATCTCCACTCGTCTAATATAAAAATAATATCCAATCAATAAGCTAGCAATTGCTAATTAGAATAATAAGATTTATCATGAAAATAAAACAACCAAAGATAAATTGATTAAAGTTTAAATCCTTCAATCTATATAATCAAAACTAGGGTTCATTACAAATATAATTAGTTCATATTAAAATTGAAGAACAAAGGTGCTGAAAATAAAAGAGGAAGAAATCTCAAACAGATCTTGAAGATGTTATTTGAAATCTTCTCTTTAATCTTCGATATCCACTTGGATCTTGGTCAGTGATTCGATTAAGCCCTCAATGTCTTTAGCCTTTAAGCCTTTCCCATAACTCTAGGGCTTAGCCAACCCTCTTAAACCTCTATTTTTGCTCTGTGGTGGCTCTCCCTTAAAATGCTGTATGATTTGATTTATATTGCTGGAATTTAACCTCACACCATTAAAGCCATGACTGGGATTCTAGTGGTGTCTATAAAGCCAGGGGCCCATAGGTGAAATCTCAGTGGTGGCTCCACCTGTGTGAGGCTACTAGATGTATTTCTAATTTGCTCTTATCACACAGGTGGAATCCTAGCTGGGATTTCAGTGGTGTCTGCCCACATAGGTGGAATCTCAACTGGGATTTCAGTGGTGTCTTCCCACATGGGTGGAATTTCAGCTAGGATTTCAGTGGTGTCTGCCCATCTTCTTCCAAAAGTTAGCATTTTAGCTTAGATATCTCAGTTGAGATTTCAGTGGTGTCTGCCCATCTTCTTCCAAAAGTCAGCATTTTGGCTTAGATCTTTCACCATTCTAAGTCACATTTGATTCATGGCATCATTTGGCACCAGGTTAACTAAAAGAACTTTGGAAAAGCACTAAAGAAACAAATCAAGCTCAATTTAAGGATAAAATATATTAAAAACAAGGGGTAAAGTGTAGTTAATTAAGTGCTTATCAACTATTTCTAACTCTAGTTAAGTGTATGTTCATCTATTTTTGGGCTTGGCCATCCAATGGGCTAGGGTTTAGAGTTTAAAAGGCCATTAATGAATCCATATATGCACATTTCAAACTTGGTAACTTAATACATTTTCCATTTCATTTCTTTCACTTTAATTACATATTTCTACCTTTTAATACCACTACACCATCTAGACATTGCTAGATAAATTTTATTTACTCTATAGTGCATATTTTCCAGCCCTTCATTAGTATTGTTCAAGTATGTAAATCATATAGACTCACTAGGTCAAACTAAGTTTGACTTTTATTATACCATTATGACTTTGATTGAAATCAACTTCTCATATCACTATTATTATCTTTCAATGACTTAGGAGATGTTAATACCAATTCACTAGCACTTTAGATTCATATTTCAAATAAATTATTAACATAGTCACATTAAGTTAAACTCAGTTTGACTTTCAATTTATCATAAAAGTGCTTATAAAATTGATTACATTATTTACTCATTGTCATATTATTCATTTAAAATTACTTCTTATAGTATTCTTGTAATTCTTAATATACTAGAAAGGCTTTAAATGGTATAATAGATGAACATTATGGTGTCACCATTACTGACTCTAATAGGTTAGGGAAACCTTGGTTATTACAAGAGCTCTCTCTCTCTTCCTCATCAAACCCATGGCCAAGCTAAGAAATTAGAGAAGAAAATTCATTTTGAGGTAAGAATTTTCATAAGATTAGTTTTTTTTTTTTTTTATTAATTGGAGTTGATGTATATGTGTTCTTGGGATTTTCTTCTTTCTTTGCTTCTTTGAATTTTTAGCCAAGAGAGGGTTACTAGGGGAGAGTATTTTTCTAAGGCCTAAGATGATAAAAGAGCCTATACAAGTGAAAATAAGGTAGAAATTAGCTCAAGAGAAAAATCTAACATGAATTAGATGAAAGAGAACACATAATCTAACCTAGGGTTGAAAGTGCTGAAATTTGAGCTTTCCATTTAAAGGCCAATGAGTTTGAATATTAAATGGACTAAAGCATGAAAGTTGTAGATAATTATTTCTAATATATGCCTAATAAAGGGCTTGACAAAATTCAAAAAACATTAGGGGATATTAAGCCTGAACCAAGACTGAACCTGCATCTAAGTCTTGTTAGCAGCCTAATATTAGGGCCTGAATTTGAGGACCTTAAAGGTAGAACTAGGGAAACTTAAAAATATCCTCTATTACTTTATGTGTTTATTTTATCTTATAAAAATTAATTTATGATTGGATGTGTACATTATTAGTTATAATCAAAACAATGAGTGGAGGTCAATCTATTACTTGCATTGGAGCAGGGAAGAATTCAGAGACTCACCATTAATCAAGTAGAGCTTATATGGATTTGAATTTTAGATATGTTATAACCTATATGTTATTTTTATAATGAAAAAATAATCATAGCATTTGGATTAGTGTACTTGAGATATTATAGAGAAAACCCTACTAGGTCAGGAAATGTTATTAGGTTATAAGTAGAAATTTAAGACTTAATGTTCAAATTCCACTATTTGGAATTAAATGAATTTATTTGTGTAAGTGTAGAAGTACAAATAGGACATTAAGAAAGTGAGAACCCAGGAGTTAAAAGACATCCTTGATTGAAGTGATAAAGGAGAGAAGTGCATAGAAAAGTTATGTGCAAGAGGTGAGTGATTAATTTACTATTATTATTGCCATTTGAAATCATAAGCCAATATTCTTTGTTAACCACCTTGAATATGTATTTTAATTTTACTAGAACTTCATATTGACCATGAGTTCTATTGTAAATTTTAATCATTATATATGTGAATTTTATTCAATCCTCCATCTATATTGTATTTAGGTATTTCTATATAGTCAATGATATTTATATAAGAAAACTATACATTTTACTTGAGGTTTTAATACTACACAATGAGTTTTCTAAAATGATTTATAAGTTCTGAGTTTTAATGATATATTACGAGATTGGTTAATATTACAAAACTACAAGATTACTAGAATATTTAATGAATTACAAGTATTGAAATGTATTGATTATAAGTATTTATTATGAGACTAATTTGATGTTTATTGTATTAATTATAAGATTACCTTGATTTTGTTATGGAATTATTATGAGCTTTGAATAACCAAAAATCCCTTGACTGATGAGAGGTAAATCATCCGACATTGTGCACATTATACCCATGGATGAGGTATAACATCCAATATCTTGCTAGGAGGAGTGTAAATTCCTAGCCGTGGGACCTTATCAGTCTTATGTTTATCACGTGCTATCACGAGAACTATTGCAAGCCTATTATGAGATTATGAGCTGATTTCTATTCTTGATTTTAATGTGTTTTATCATGAGCAAAATTATATAGTTTTTACAATATTTACTACGAATTACAAGATTACGAGAAGCTTTTATGTACCATGTATCACTATGTAATAAGTTAATTTTTTTATGAATCTTTATAAAGTTTTTGCAAATTACTTCTCAAACTTTAATTCCTAAAATGAGTTTACAAAATACGAGTTTCATTTTCATATTACGAGTAACGTTTCTATTTTGCATATATGAGTTACATATTACAAGTTTAAATGAAGTTTCTATTTTAAAATGTATGAGCTATGTTCTATAAAATTTGAGTTAATTTCTATATTGTAAATTATTACATGATTTTCTAGAGATTTCTCTTTTACAATGAGTTTTGCTTTCCAAGTATTACCTAATCATGAGATAAATACCTAAAGTATGCTATAATGTGTACAATAAGTAGTATTCTTGTTAATTAAAGTTGATTACCTTGCCTAACAATGTATGATAGTATACTTCTTACTCACTAAGTTTTATACTCACCCCATTCCCCAAAATTTTTATAGGAAGCTAGAAGTTAAGTGAAGCTCAAGTTTCTTCTTCACTTGAAGCTACAAGCGAAGCTCAAGTAAAAACTTCATTTTGGATAATATATATATATAATATTTGTCTGTAAATATATGGCTAGTTTTGTCTAGATACTCCATGTGTATTAAAGATTTTTAGAATGCTAGTTTGTTTAATTAAGTTGTGAATAATTAAAATGTATTTATCCTATATAATGTTGATTATTGGGAAACTTGGAAATTTCCATTAATGAAGTTGAGGTTATAAGGAGGAAAATAGAAGTGTTGTTATTTGTAGGTTGTGATTCTGGGATATGTTATATATATAGCTGACGCTTTACTAGATTTCAGCAGATTAGAAGTGTTAGCTAGGTTTTATGGGTTTTCATATGGCTTTATGCCTACTTGTGCCCTAGGACTGTCATATCCCAAAAGTGAGATATGACACATAAACTTGGTCTTTTATAGTTAAAAGTGGATAATTTGAAATTTTTGGTAGAAAATTCTTTAGAAAGAAATTTAGATTTGAAAATATGAAAATGGATTTGAAACTTTTTGTTTTGGTTGATGAAATTCTTTAAATTTAGGAGTTGAAACAAATTTTAAAAAATTATATTTTGGTCCTTAATATAAGAGAAAATTATGATTTGATCCCTAGAGTGAAACAAAGGTTGAATTATCACCCTATGCCATATGCATGAGTTATACAGGGCCTTATACACCCCATGCATTGCAAGCAAAAGGTGCGCAAGCTCATATGCTACCCTCACGTGCCATGCCCCATAGATAGCTCTGAACTTTATTTATTTATTTATTTATTTTTGGGTTTTCAACTTTTAAAAGACTTCCTAACCTATATAAACACCTAAGAATCCATCTAGGATGAGGATAAAGTGCTTGGGAATTAGTTCTATTTTTTAAAGTTGATTTATCCTTTCAAATTTATCCAAACTAAATCAAAAATTGATTCTAAAAATATAAAAAGCTCATTTTTCTACTTTTAATGAGACAATTAGACATTTTAAGAAATCTAATCATGTTTTCTCTAAAGTTCTACCTCTCTAAACTCTTCTCTTTTTAGAAACTAAAAGTCAAAGGATAAAAAACACCTGAAAACTAAAGAAATCAAGACCTTATTAACTCCTTTTCAAGAAGAACTAAAATTTAAACTTTGAATATGTTGAAGCTGAGGGTTAATCATTGCAAAGGCCTATGATTCCTATTGCATCATATTCTAAAAGGATCTTAATTAGCCAAGAGATTGGTCCTATTTGTGGGGGATCTTATGTTCCTTAAATTTTCTTTCTTTTATGCTCATATACATATGTTCATGTTTTCATATAGTTTTTTCTGTAATTTCTTTTGATTTTGATGTTCTTAATTATTATTTTCATTGATTTAATATTGCTATAAGTGAATGGCGAAGGATCAGAATGAGTTTTTGATTCATCTTTATTCCAAATGATAGTTTATATATGATTAGTATAGATTTTGTCATATTTAATTGTCGTGATAAAATTTCATATGAATATTTTGCTCTAATTTGTTTTTCTAATATAAATGCATCTTTATTATGAAATAGGTTTTGATTTAGTAATTATATACATTTAATTTTAATTAGAGAAGCAATGATGGATTGATACGAGTTCTCAATCACCCTTACTTCTTTTTATTCATATATATATATATATATATATATATATATATATATATATATATATATATATATATATATATATATATATATATATATATATATATATATATATATATATATATATATATATATTGTTTCCTTTCTATTTTATTTGATTTAATGTTTAACTAGGGTCTTAATTATTTACATATTTTTGCAATATCGATTTCCATATAGTTAGAATGACTTAAAATAATATAAGATTGGAATTAGAGGTCTATAAACAAGTTAAGATTGGATTTTGTTGTGATTTTCAAATCTAATATGTTCTAAGTTCTTGTTATTTTGGAGCTTTTGTGGAGTTACTTTGGAGTTTAATGTTAGAGATTTATAGAAAGAAGCAAGAGAGGATCAGATCAGAAGCAATAAAAGATGCCTTTACACGGAAGGAGCACACACTTATGCTAGGGGCACATCCCCTTACCATGTGCCCCTAGGACACTAAACATCATTTCTTTCATTCTTCATTCCTCTTTGCTACTTCTAGGGCTTCCAAAGCCTCTTTTAGGTCCCTTAGGGTTTAAATTTAGGTCTAGTAGTTAGGTAATTTCATTTTCATCTTTATTTGTATTTTTTTCATAGGTTGTCATCTAATCCTTCATCTTTTGCATGAGCCTCTCCCTTAATCCCAAAATATTTTTTTTTAGGTTAGATTATTTGATCATTAATGGGAATTGATAAGTTTAATTTTATGTACAAAGCATGAAACTAGAATTAATTTGAATAAGTCACCTTAGATATGCATGTTCTAGGATAATTAATTAATTTTCATAATTGGTTTAGAAAATTATGCATAATTAGGCTGTTTTGATCTTTTAGAGTTATGTTTAGGTTATTTTCCATTTGAATTTATGTTTTGATTTATATTTTAATTTTTTAATTAATTTGCTTTTGAATTAAACTTCATAATTTGTTAGAAACACGCTTGAAAATTAATGAACTAGGATTGAATTTGACATGCTTAGAAACCAATTATATGGGCTAATTTTTATGATAATAATTAACTTGGTAAGTATAAAGTATCCTTATAACAAGTTACATTTATCTTTGTTTTTATTTATTGATTTATTTAATTTTTATATGATTAAATGTAATGGATTGAACTGTAAAAAAAAATGATATAACTATTACATTGTAAAAAAGCCCAAAAAGCTAAATTAAACCTTGTGTTAATCTATCCAAGTAGTAGAAGTTAGTCTCACAATTGGGCGACCTGAGTGCCAAACTTCTTTTCAGGACCTTACCTAACTTCCTTATCTAGAATCTCTAATTTAGCTGGTTAAGTAATAAGTTAGGGATCTTAGTCAACCTTTTTCTTATTCTTAAAAGCTAAATGGTGACTTTATTCTCCATCTTGGGCCTCAGTCCATTACATCTTTCTCTATTATTCTATTAGAAAATAGTGTAGAGTCCATCCACCCATGGTTAGAAACCTTCTCATGATAGCTTACTTTAGACCTTAAGACCATCCATTAGATTGGAAATAGAGCTAGAGGTGCTGGACATAGGCAATTAGAAATGAGTTGCTATGTTGTTGGGCCTATGATAAAAGAAAGGGAGAGAAAACAGTCATTAAAGAGTCAAGTCTAAGGCTAAGCATGGGCCTTGTAATGCTTAAGTTAGTGATTGCATTTTATAAAGTTAAAGGCTTAAGGAAGTGAATGGGTTTAAAGAGACGTTACCACTACTTTCCTTGGTTTGTGTATGAGTGCTTAGCTCTTGCTTTAATTCTTGATGACCTCCTCTAAGGTGGAAGAAGTTTTGGGTTAGGCTCATTTCCTTTATCTAGAGAAGTTTTGGTAATAGTCCCCTAAAGAATGGATGAAGTGTCATATTTATTTTACTTTATGTCTTAAAGATTAGAGTGAATAGGAAATGTGGTCACTTATGATTGAAGGGTTTTGGTCACATGATACTGTATATGGGTAGTGGAATGATGTGCATACACTATTGGCTGTCAAGTATGGGGCTTTATATTGAGATGAGTTGAATCTCATTTCTTATAGGTGTTAGGGATTATATATCTAATAATTTTAAAAGGAGGTGTTAAGGTGAACTCTCATTGTAAGCAGTTGAGCTCATTAGTTGGTGAGGTGTATTATTGTCAAGGAGAGGTATTTGCTACATTAGATGATTGGACACAATGCAGCTTGTCCATAAGAGTTTAGGCCTAACTGTTGTTGATGGCTTAGTCCTTGTCCATAAGAGTTTAGGCCTAACTGTTATTGATGGCTTAGTCCTTATCCATAAGAGTTTAGGCCTAACTGTTGTTGATGGCTTAGTCCTTAACAATCTTAGTGAGATAAGGCATATTGACTATAGTGTGTAGGTTTGTCGTAGGCTTAGTTAAAATGGCCTATTTGGATGTACTGATTTTTATTTCTTATTAGAGGTCCCCATATTCTATTGTAGTGAAAGGTTGAGTTTTCCACAATAAGAAGTAGTATATGCTAGAGTCTTTAGAGTGATCTAATTGGCGAAGTGCTGAGTCTTTTGCCTTAGAGCTTGTGTGGGCAGTCTTATTCTCTACTCCTTATAACACGTGCTAGTGATCTTGAGTCTTGAGCAGTCTTATTGGAAAACTATAGAAATTACATTGGTTTCGAGGAATAGTTATGAGGCTCTTTAAAGGTTTAATAAATGTAGCTAGATTTGGGAATCGAAAGGATAGGCTTTGAATTTTAATGAGATAGTAGTCATGTCTTTTATATAACTAAAGTGAATTTTGAATTATTTATCTATCTCCTCCTAAATCTTTGAGTCTAACTCACTTTTTTGTTTTATTTGTTCTTCCTACATCCATAGCCTTTTGTTAGCCGATTATATGTGTTGCCTTTTAGTATTCCTTACGACTTGAATGATTATACAAGATCTAGCTTCAACCTTTATTAGTTTTGAGATAAGATGTTCCTAGGACCAAGTTTAAGGTTGTTGGATACCATTATTGTTGTAGGCATGGTATTTCATTGGAGTTTATCAAATGTGCCTTGCCCTCCATTTTCTTCATGTTTTGTATATGTTCTGATTAGTCTACTCAATTGACATTATAGATCATTGAAATTGGTTTTCCCCTTAATAAATGTGAATTATGTTATGATTAAAAGATTGTTTATTAAGATTAACCTTACATTGTGTTACTTATTTTTTGTTTTTCATTGTTTTGGTTAACCTTTTATTTTCAATTTGTTTTCAAGCTTTTCCTAGTTCTTTAGAAGATTTCAATTCAATCAAGGAAGTTAGAAATTTACAGATCAATTAGAATAAAGTCAAAAACTAGAAGGAAGATAAAGAAGTGCACAAAGAAGTTTTCAGCATGCACGGCCATGCACTCAAGTTTACTTTTGTCTAAGAGTGTTTCAATATAAATGGGCTGCATTAGAGTATGCATATCTATGTACAATTAATGTGCATGTCCATGTATAATTTTTCAAGCCTATCTTAAATTGTTTTCAAGCCAAATGGAGGGAGAAATCATGCTTAGGAGAGATTCTTGTTTCTCTTTTGCAATTTTAATACCAATTCTTCTTCACTTCAAGGGCTAATTAAAACTTTAATTTTTCTTGGATTCTAAAGATTTCCTAAGCCTTCTATTTTATCCATAAATAGAGGATTAATCTCAATAGTTTGTATTAGGTTTTCAATTCTTCATAACTTTTTGTAAATTGGTTTAATAATTATAATTGAAGATTCTTCAAAGGAGGGAACTCAAGTATGAAGATTCATCAAGGCTTGAAAACTCTTTCTCATCAATTGTTCTAGAGTTCTTTCTAAACTTTAATCTTCAATTCAATAATAAATTGTGATTATGTTTTCTTTTAGATTATTTGTTAATTTAATTACTTCATCTTTCTTAAATATAAGTAACTAAATTTCTTTTTTAGGATTTAACTGTAATCTCTTGATTTGCCTATGATTATCTATGTTTGATTGATTGAGTTTTTGATTATTGGAATTAATATATTATCTTAGGGTTTAATTTTTGTAGATAATTGATCACTGTTTGCATGTTCAAAAGTGAAAGCATAATACTAGTTTATTAAGGCATTAGACCTAGGATATGTATTACTTAGAGATACGAGCACTCTTTTTTTATTAACTAAAGGATTTCTATAAAACTTAATGGGTTTGTGTTAATTGTTTATGATCACAAGAGTAGACATAAGGTTAATATAAATACTTATGTTATATCTTAAAAGAGAACATCATATAATTTAGGGAAATCTTATCATAAATTCAAATAAAAATAAAACCAATCTAGAGAACATATAGAAGTCATCGGTTGTCAATAATTGAAGTCTAAATCCTAAACTTTTATATATATTGAATTTATCTTTTAAATTTTCTTATATCTATTTAATTTTACTTATTTTCTTCCATCTTAATCGCTTATCTAAATAATAGGATAATTCATAATTTTGGAAATTATCAATCCATCTTCGTGAGATTGATACGCTACTCATTCACTACATTACTTGTTCATGGCTTGTACAATTGCAAATTTAGCACAATGCTCCTTGAACAGTCTTTGTGGGATTGGTTTTTTCCTTGAATGTTGCTAGAAAAACATATTAGGGAAATATTCATCTCTTTATAAATTGTTGGCATGTTGGATTCTATTGCTTTACCTCCCATCTTCATGCCTGTAATCTTTGAAGTTGTCAGATGTTGCTTTTGAATGTTGACTTTTTGGCCTTTAGACGTCCTTATGTATTATAAGTTATTGGCTTTTGAAGCACCCTCAGAGCAAGACTCTACTGATGTGGTCTCTACTTTGTTTACTTGTAATTTGAACAAATCAATGTAATTTATCCCATTTTATCCTTGTACAAGTGCTTTTTTTCTTTATTTGGCTTGCTCTACTTGTGTCTATTTATGACTTGTATAGTTTGTGTCATTATTTTGAGCTTGATTCATGTACTATATTTAATTTGTGTACCTTAAATGTCTTATCACTTTGCTATTATTGAAGCGATGGCCTATAAGTTATTTAGGACTTAGGCAGGCTATATGTTATGTTATGTGTATTATAAAGGGTTTTTTAGTGTCTCACTATCTAGACTTATTTTATCTTGTCTAATCCCCTAAGGTTTTATTGATGTTGCTTGGTTTGAGGCCTTCAACTAGTTGCATGCTTAGTCATATACATAGTGTGTTATGTCCTTAGAGACTTATTGATTCACATTGCTAATAGGGTCTTCTTGGTTCTATCTAAGCCCTCCATAGTCTTGTTGTCATTGACTTGTTTGGGTCTTCGACTAAGTTGCATATGAGGTACATTGTGCTGTGAACCCTCAAATTTGCACCCTTAGGATCCGACCGCAGCTTGACACTTGCTAAGATTCGTGCACTATACATACGGTGGTCCAGTTGAAAAAAAAAATTCTTGAAACCTACACCTTCAGATAATTAGCACTTGATTACGAACCCATAGAATCAAACTGGGCTCAAATCAGATAAAAAACGGATGAGAATGGGCTGAAAAATAAATTGCGACAGCCCATGGGCCTGCTACAGTAACTCGCAGCCGGCTGCAGTTACTGTAGGGGCCTCTGCGGTTACCATAGAGGCCCCTGCGGTAGCCATTTAGCTACCGCAGCAGACGCTTCAGTTATCGCAATCATGCCCTTTCAGAATCCTACCCGGAAACTGTTAATTTTTAGCCCCAAACTCCTCTTATAAATACTTTATACCTCATAACAGCCAAAGACACACAATTACATGCTTCTATACTCTCCCTAAAGCTTTCCAAACCCTATTTCTAAGCTTTCCAATCATCAAAACTCTCTTCCTAAACCTCCAAATCTCTAAAATCTCATTCCTAAAACCTCCTCCATCATATAAAACCCCATTCATAAGTTTCTTAATCATCTCAAAACCTCATTCACATGCCTCCTAATCACTTCAAGTTCTATTCTTAAGCTTTCTAATCAAGAAAAGGTTCAATTCAAGCCATTCCTTTCAAAGGGAATTCGTGGTTCTCAAGCAAAGGTGATCCAAAGTCCTTCCAATAAGAGTTCACGCTATTCAAGAGTTCTTCTTCCACAAGGAGTGCTCGTGATATCTCGAAGCTAAGGTGGAGTTTAGATCCAGTGCTAAGCTTGCTTCCTACGTTCCTTACAGACGTAAGCCAAAGGTAAAAGTCCTTTCCTTTTCCTTTTTTCAAATTTCAATTTCAAGATTTAAATATGAAAAGATCTAATTTTTGCTAATTAAAATCTGACCTAATTAACAAATCCCTAAGCCCTTTAAAATAAATCAAAACATGATAACAGAGGCAATGACTTAAAAACCCCTCCTTCACAAGAAGGAAGAACTACGTAAGGTTTGATTCCCATTCAAAGGGATACGCAGGCTTGCCATTTCTAAGGCATTCAACTCCGCTAAAACTAACAACTTCTCCTCTCTATCGCCTTCTTCACATAGTTTAGGATTGAAATTACTTTTCTTAAATAAAAGTCAAAATTTTAACTCTTTTTATTATAATTATTTTAATATTCTCTTTCTTATTTTAGTTGTTAAGATTATTTGAGGAATGTGTGCTTTTCCTAGAACCTATAAAGGCTAGAGGGAAGATCCCTTGATTTTGACATTTTGACTTGTAATAGTTTTAAGTAGTTTTTCCTTTACTTTTTTGCATCTTATCTCATATTTGTTATAAATTGCATGAGTAATATTGTTTTATGCATCATATTATATATGTTTGTGTATACATAAAAACTTCATTTTATAAAAGCTATTTTATATTTAAGCCAAACTAATTTTTGTTTTGTTTTAACCAAAACCTAGTCCCTGAGCCCTCTTTAGTCATTCAAGGACTAGTGCTTTTCCTGGGGATAAATGGTATAATTTTGGAGTCAATCAAATTGGGTTTTTTCTTTAATTTTCCTAACTAAAATAAATAAAATTAAAGTGGCAACTCCTTTTGCAAATTATAACTTACAAAATATAATTTTTCTAAACTCATAGCGGGTTCCAATCGTGATGTTTCTTCCAAATGGGCATTTTCGATTCCCTTTTAGTGGATCAGACCAGGTGCTCGGGCGAGACCTCACAGCTGGCGACTCCATGAGGGACTTTAAAAATCTTACTCAAATAAAGGATAAAGTGGACTACTCTTGGTAAAACAAAAAGTTTGGCTTTTATTACAAAATGGCTTTTTCATGCATCACTACATTGGGCTCTTTGTCCAAAACATTAGTTTCTTAGGAAAACAAAGGATAGAAAGTAACATGAAGTGGGCAACCTTCCTTAGGTTTGCTTGCTGATAGTAAAATCATCCAGCCTGCGACGTATCCTCTAATCCTTTTATAGGTGTAACAAGTATGCACGTACTGTTGGACCCATGCGAGGCTCCTTGACTCACTTGTGGTTAGGTATATCGCATCTCTAGTGTGATGGGTTCCTTTCATGCCACCCTTACCCTTTCATGTAATGACTCATAAAGCCTTCCTTTAGGATTATATTAACCATAACACTAAACTTGGTATTTCATGAAACCTTTTTTAATCATTCATTCATACATGCATGCATTGAACCTTGTGAAGAGTCTAAAACCTATCCAAACACCTTCACACCTAAAACCCACAGTCAAAACCCAAAACCCATGGTCCACCTAAAACCTATGGTCAAAACCCAAAATCCGTGGTCCACCTAAACTCATGGTTAAAACCTAAAACTCATGGTTCACCTAAACCCATAGTCCGGTCCTACCCAAACCCATGTTAAACTCATGGTACCCTTATCCAAATCCATAATTCTTATCTAAGCTAAACACTAACCTAGCTCTATTCTAGCTTCATCCTTCATAATTCTTATCCAAGTTGAACACTAACCTAGCTTTCATCTTTCATAATTCTTGCCCAAGCTAAACACTGGCCTAACTTTCATCCTTCACACAAACTAAACACTAACCTACCTTTCATCCTTTACCCAAGGTAAACCCTAACCTAGCTTCACTTTTTTCCTTAATCATTACCCAAACTAAATGCTAACTTGGTTTCATCTTTTACATTACTATCAAAAACCATGCTTCTATCTAGGCCCATAGTCTAGTCCACCATTGTCCAACTATCACCAAACCCATGGTCCAGCCTACCTCCAAATCCACTGTACATCTATAACCCAGTCGCAAAACCTATGGTCCCTCCATCATTAAGCCCATACTAAACCATCCATAAATTGCAAATCCAATTGCTTAAGGCTAAACTCTAACCTAGCCTTCCCAACTAAACTTTAGTTCCTCAAAAACTAAAATCTGACCTAGCTACTCAAAAGCTAAAATCTGACCTAGCCACTCAAAGCTAAAATCTAACCTAGCCACTCAAAGCTAAAATCTAACCTAGCCACTCAAAGCTACTAAAATCTGACCTAGCTACTTAAAAGTTAAAATCCGACCTAGCTACTTAAAAGCTAAAATCTGACCTAACCACTCAAAGCTAAAATCTAACCTAGCCACCTAAAGCTAAAATGTGACTAAGCTTCCCTAGCTAAATACCTACCTAGCCAACATCACACACCTCTACCCTCCTTTTTTACTCATACCTTGCCAAACCTAGCCATAAGACACTATCATCTACAAGCCCATCATCCTTGGCCCATTACTTTTAAAACTGATCCATTACCCCTAGATCAACAAATGCTTATAAGCCTACCCTAGCCTAATACCTTTGGCTCAACACACTACCCTTAGCCCAACATGCTCGCTTAAGCTTAATACCATTGGCCCAATGCAATACCCTAAACCCCATACCTTTGGCCCAACACACTACCTTAAACTCAATACCTTTGGCCCCAGCACAATATCTTTGGCCTAATACACTATCTTAAGTCCAATACCTTTGGTTCAACCTGATACCTTCAGCTTGAGACCTTGACTTGTGCAACATTAGGAAATCATCAAAAGCTCAAATGCAGTCAGCTTATAACATCAATGGGAGACATTTTCCTCAAAGTGTGCATGCCAATCTCATTGCTTCTTTCCTAAGCACTTACCTTACTCTTTGACTTGGTTTTAATGGTACCAATGGCAAGCCTGACTGACATGGAAGCTCTAACCAACCTACTTAAGAGGCAAAAAGAGAACCTTTAAGCTACTCTCATCTTTGCCCTAAACGCTCAACGAGCCAATTTCAATTAGTCTTTAGCTAGCCAACAATCCAGTTTTAATAATGCCCTAATCCATCTTACTTCTACTTTTACTAATGCTTTCAATTTCCAATGCCAACTTATCATCAATGAAGTGAGAGGAATGTTGAACCAAGCTAAGCCCATCCATGCTGCACGTACCATTGACATGACCCATAATTTTACATCCTCAATCTTAAACACCAATGCCATTCTAGCCTTAGCCATGCTATCAATCTTAGATACTAACCTTGCCTCTTCTTTGAATCCTTTTCAAAGCAAGGAAAACCCACCTCTTCTACTATCAAAAGACCTTTAAACCTCAACACTGATGCACTAGAGCAAACCCTCACAATGGAAAAAGGGTGCAAGAAGAGCAATCCCCCCACTCCTTTTGCCTCTATTGAATGGAAGGATATGAACACCTACACTCCCCTTGTTGATGTCGAGAGAAAGAGTATAGAGGTAGCTGCCATGACTAGTAGGCAACCCTTGAAATCTCAATGAAGGGCTTTCACAGATTTGGAAGTTCCATTAGCAATAGTTTATAAGAAGGCTTTGAAGGTAAGAATGGTAAAATCCATGGAACCAAGAGTCCCTCTTAATCCCTTACCAAAGAGCTGCCACCCTAATGAGTATTATGTATATCATCAAGGAGTGGAGCACCAATCAATGCATGTAAAGCTTTGAAACATAGAATCCAGGATCTTATTGATAGTGGAGATATCATCCCCCTAAAGCAAGAACCAAGACCTTAATTCAATCCTGAGTAGCATAACATGGAGGAGTTCAAGCCTAGCTAATCTGACTTGTCTGAGGTTGAATTCCAAATCTAAGTCTAAGTCTGAGCCTAAGCCTAAAACTCTGAGTCTAAGTCTGAGTATAAGTCTGTCATTTTATTTTATTTTGTTAACCATATCAATCCTTTTTTTTGTTATTTTATAATAAAGTTTCCTTTATAGTAATGCATCTATGTTTTCTTTTCATTATTTATGCATTAACTTTCTTATCTTCCTTGATTGAGTATGACATGGATGACCTTAAAAAAAAAAGAAAAAAAGAAAAAAAAAAAAGAAAAAAAAAAGATAAGAAAAGAAAAGAAAATGAAGAAAAAAGGGGGTAAAGATTAAATCCACCACAATCAAAATGTGGGGTGTCCTCATTCTCTCGAATCAATAAATGCTTCACGAGCTCCTAACCAAAGAAGGACCTCTCATCAAATAGTTGAAGCACAAGTAACAAGTAAATGTAATTACCTATTGCACAATTGGGTAACCAAATGATACACCTCAACAAGGGGCGACAAGTTCAAAGAAGACCCCTGTCAAACCCAAAATTCATAGATCAAAGCCTCTTGACATGAAGAAAAATAAAAAATCATGGTGGAATGCTTTCTCCGAAATTTTATTAATCCAAGCTCGCTAAGTTGAAAATCTGAAAGGGCAGCTTAGGCAAAAGTTAGAGATAAAAAAAAAAAAAAGGAAAGAGAGAGAGAGAGAGAAAGAGAGAGAGAGAAAGAGAGAAAGCTCATCCAAGTCACCTTCCCTCATGTCCAAAGTTGTTAAATTATCAATCTGTCTGGTCTCATGTTTCCAAAGTCATGCTTCCTCATCAAAGGCTCATTCTTTAAAGTTATGCTGTCTTGTATGCCCTTATCTTACAATGGGGCCATGTCTTCCCAGAACATCATCATTTGTTGTCAGTCTATCCCATAACTTAGTCCAAAGAGTTAATACATATCTCCAGTCCATCACATCCCTATCTCTCATTTGGGACCATGATCCCTAAGTTGTCTTCCTCCATTAGCCCTTTAGCCATTCCTAAGGGCTCTTTTGTTTTAGCTAGTGCAGTCAGTGTGTCATCAGGTCAAACCAATTAAGTGTCACTCTAAGAGTCTCTTATATCTCAAACAACCAGAAAAGCTTGACTTGCTCTTTTCCATGATTTATGCTACAAAAAGCAAAATCATACAACCTCCATGATTCTTTTTAGAAGTTTTAGCTTACCTTCAAACCATTCTGGAACTTTTCCATCCCAAGCCTCATTTGCAAATCATACCACCTTTCAAGCTCAAGTCATGTACCACCCTTTTTTTGGCAAAATCTCATCATGGCCAGAACCAAAAATCCCAAGTCTCTCGAGACTCATCATCTTTGAATTCAGTTTCTTTAGCAAAACTAAAACTCAAGGCATATCTCCCAAAGCGTATCATCCTCAAGTTGATCAAGAAGGACTCGAACCAGTCAAGGCCCATCTTGTGCCTCTTTGGCAAATATCTTATGATCTTTGAAAGATTAAATTGGCAAAACACATAATCCTTGAGAATCAAATCCTCTTAAAGCCTGCAAACCATTCCGATGCAACCATGTCAAAGGGCAAACCCTTATCCATGAGCCTATGGTATCTTTGTGATCCAAACCTGTAGCACCATACCTGAGCCAAAGCTAGCCATCCAAAGCACCCTCATAAAAAACTATCCTCAACACCTAAAAGCCTTCGCCATGAAGCCCAAATCTAGGAGCCTTCACTATGAAGCCTAAAACCAAAAGCCTTCGCCATGAAGCCCAAATCTAGAAGCCTTCACCATGAAGCCTAAACTAAGAATCCTTCACCATAAAATCCAAACCAAGAAACCTTCACTATAAAACTCACTCCCAAAAAGCCTTCACCATGAAGCCCACTCCCAAAAGGCCTTTATTTATGAAACCCATGATCTCCTCTAAGGCAAAATCTAACTGAGCCTTCTAAATTGATTGCCTAGCCTGACCTTTTCCTCTAAGCCAAGATTAGCCTCCTAGGCCTAGCATCCTAACCTGATCTCTTTGGCCAAAGCCTTCGGAATGAACCTACCAGAAGGCCTTAGCTTGATCGAGCCTTTAATATGATCTCTTACGAAGCCAAACCAGACTGAGCTTCCAAATGAACCTAGCCGAACCTGACTCAGCCTTCCAAGATAATCCACTCATTCTAAACAAATCTCCCCTAAAGCCAAAACTAGAAGGCCATAACTGACCAAGCCAATTGCCGGACCTGACCTTCCCCAAAACTAGACCTGACCTAAACCTTACCATCTCAAAGGACTTGAACCCCCTATTCAAGCTTTCCAATTCAACCTTAAGCCAAACATTATTGCAAATTGAACACACCTAAACCCTGCCCAACCTTTTCTAGCTATATTTGGTTTAACCTCCCAAAATGACTTTAATAATAGCCATTGACCAACTAGCCTCATACTTAACATGCCCATTTCACCTCTAAGCTAATCGATCAACCAAAAAACTAAACTGCTTTCCTTTATCATCCTAAAGTGGGGGCACCTCCCTTCCAAATATTCACCTTTCTAAAGTGGGGGCATATTTCTCCCATGAGCTTAGCACTCTCCTACCAAACTGACCCTTCACAGGTTCAAGGTATCCAATTATTGCATAGCCAGATGCATTTCATATAAAACAAGTTGAAAGTCAGACTTCTGAATCAAAATGGATCATCTTTTTCCTACTAGACAAGGTCGTCATCATTCCTACTAGACAAGAATATCATTTTATAGCTCCTATTAGAAAGGACAACCTTAGGATTCATACCTTAAATCTGAATTAGGTATCCCTTTTGATCAGACACATCCTAGGATAGCCCTAGGATTCATACCTTAAATCTGAATTAGGTATCCCTTTTAATCAGACTCATCCTAAGATAGCATTAGGATCTATACCTTAAATCTGAATTAGGTATCTCTTTTAATCAGAATCATCCTAAGATAACCTTAGGATCCATACCTTAAATCTGAATTAGGTATATCTTTTAATCAGATCATCCTAGGATAGCTTTAGAATCCTTACCTTAAATCTGAATGGGGTATCTCTTTTAATCAGACTCATCCTAGGATAGCCTTAAGATCTATACCTTAAATATGAATTAGGTATCTCTTTTAATCGGACTTATCCTAAGATAGCCTTAGGATTTATACCTTATATCTGAATTAGGTATCCCTTTCAATTATATCATCCTAGGATAGCCTTAGGATCCATACCTTAAATCTGAATTAGGTATCTCTTTTAATCAAACCATCCTAGGATAATCTTAAGATTTATACCTTAAATCTAAATTAGATATCCCCTTTTATCAGACCCATCCTAGGATAGCCTTAGGATCCATACCTTAAATCTGAATTAGGTATCCCCTTTTATCATACCCATCCTAGGATAGCCTTAGGATCCATACCTTAAATCTGAATTAGGTATCCCTTTTGATCATACCCATCCTAAGATAGCCTTAGGATTCACACCTTAAATTTGAATTAGGTATCACTTTTTATCAGACCCATCCTAGAATAGCCTTAGGATTCACACCTTAAATTTGAATTAGGTATCCCTTTTGATTAGACCCATCCTAGGATAGCCTTAGGATCATTTTACCCATAAATGTTTAGATCATTGAGGCATCCTTGTGGTTCCTTTTTTTACCACTTTTTAACCATTTTCACCCAAACATGTCTAGACGTTAACTTAGGCATCCATTTGGTTCATCTTACCATCCCTCATTATAGGGTTCACTATCATCAGAATCGCCTTTTGCTTAAACCCAATCTTGATGAGGGGGCAACTGTGAACCCTCAAATTTGCACCCTTAGGATCCAACTGCAGCTTGACACTTGCTAAGATTCATTCGCTACGCATACGACAGTCCTATTGAAAAAAAAATTCTTGAAACTTGCACCTTTAGATGATTGGCACTTGATTACAAACTCATAGAATCAAACTGAGCTCAAATCGGATAAAAAATAGATGAGAACGGGCTGAAAAATGAACGGATGATAACTCACAGCCGGTTGTGATTACCACAGCTGCCTCTACGATTACCGCAGAGGCCCTGCAATAGCCAATTGGCTACTATAGCCGACCATGCGGCAACTACAAAGCACTCTACGGTTACCACAGCAGATGCTTCAGTTACCGCAACCGTGCCCTTTCAGAATCCTACCTGAAAACTATTAATTTTTAGCCCTAAACTCCTCTTATAAATACCTTGCACCTCATAATAGCCAAAGACACACAATTACATGCTTTTATAATCTCCCTAAAGCTTTCTAAACCCTATTTCTAATCTTTCCAATCATCAAAACCCTCTTCCTAAACTTCCAAATCTCTAAAATCTCATTCCTAAAACCTCCTCCATAACATAAAACCCCATTCATAAGTTTCCTAATCATCTCAAAACCTCATTCACAAGCCTCCTAATCACTTTAAGTTCTATTCTTAAGCTTTCTAATCAAGAAAAGGTTCAATTCAAGCCATTCCTTTCAAAGGGAATTCGTGGTTCTCAAGCAAAGGTGATCCAAAGTCCTTCTAAGAAGAGTTCACGCCATTCAAGAGTTCTTCTTCCACAAGGAGTGCTCGTGATATCCTGAAGCTAAGGTGGAACTTAGATCCAGTGCTAAGCTTGCTCCCTACGTTCCTCGCCAACGTAAGCTAAAGGTAAAAGTCTTTTCCTTTTCCCTTTTTCAAATTTCAATTTCAAGTTCTAAATCTGAAAAGATCTAATTTTTGCTAATTAAAATCTGACCTAATTAACAAATCCCTAAGCCCTTTAAAATCAATCAAAAGATGATAATAGAGGCAATGACTTAAAAACCCCTCCTTTGTAAGAAGGAAGAACTGCATAAGATTTGATTCCCATTCAAAGTGATACACAGGCTTGCCGTCTCTAAGGCATTCAACTCCACTAAAACTAACAACTTCTCCTCTTTATCACCTTTTTCACATAGTTTAGGATCGAAATTACTTTTCTTAAATAAAAGTTGAAATTTTAACTCTTTTTATTATAATTGTTTTAATATTCTCTTTCTTATTTTAGTTGTTAATATTATTTGGGGAATGTGTGCTTTTTCTAGAACCCATAAGGGCTAGAGGAAAAATCCCTTGATTTTGACATTTTGACTTGTAATAGTTTTAAGTAGTTTTTCCTTTACTTTTTTGCATCTTATGATTATCATTATCTCATATTTGTTGTGCATTGCACGAGTAATATTGTTTCATGCATCATATTATATCTATTCGTGCATACATAAAAACTTCTTTTTATAAAAGCTATTTTGTATTTAAGCCAAACTAATTTTTATATTGTTTTAACCAAAACCTAGTCCTTGAGCCCTCTTTGGTCGAGCGCTCTTTGGTCATTCGAGGACTAGTGTTTTTCCTTGGGATAAATGATATAATTTTGGAGTCAATCAAATTGGTTTTTCCTTTAATTTTCCCAACTAAAATAAATAGAATTAAAGTGGCGACTCCTTTTACCAATTACAACTTACAAAATATAATTTTTTTAAGCTCATAGCGAGTTCCAATCGTGATGTTTCTTTCAAATGGGCATTTTCAATTCCCTTTTAGCGGATCAGACCAGGTGCGAAGGCGAGTCCTCACATATGCCTTCGGATAATTGTTGGTTTACCTCTCTTATCTATTTGGATCTTTGTTCTCTTTTCTCTTCACACATGCTTTCGAGTCTTATTTTCATTGCTTGGCTTAAGATGTTCTTTGGGTGCATATTTGGGCATATGCAAGGCTTAATGTGCACTTGAAGGCTTGTTGGTTTGCCTCTTAATTTTGTCTAGGTCTTTATCTGGTTTTTTTCTTTACAAGTGCCCTTTAAGGTCTTATTATTATTGCTTCGCTTAAATCTATCTTCCAAGGTCTTATTAACTTCTCATTATTGTCTTATACCCATCAAGGTCATTATTGATTTTCCTTGGATCATTTGGGCTTTAGTTTTTACACATCATATAGATTCAATTCCTTTTTCCAAAAAAAAAAAAAAAAAAAGGCCTCCCCTTGGGAGGTCTTAAGGCACTGCCACACTATGAGGCCTTAAGTGTGGGATTGGTTTAAGGATTATGCCTCATTTAATGTTTCTTACCCCGTGTCTCGCAATGAGATCTTATCTTATAGGAATAACATTAGCCTTCCCTTATTATGAACTTTTATTTGGCTCCCTCACGTAGAGGGTTTTGACTCTTGAAGAGATTTTTTGCCTCTTATAAGGATTTATGAAGCCTTCAAAAGGGTCATATCAAGCCTTGTAAAAGGTATTTATAAGTGCTTTCTATAAGGTCTTATGCAGCCTTTACGAAGATCTTATCTATCCTTTTAGGAAGATTGAAGGTGCCTTATGGAGAGATCTTTGAGTTTGCTTATTGGAAGGTCTTACAAAGCCTTGTGCAAAGTTCTTATCTAGCCTTTTAGGGAGACTTTAATGCCTTTTTAGAAGTCTTTGACGCACCTCATGAAGAGGTCTTTTAAGTTTTCTACACAAAAGGTATTAAAGCATCTTCAATGGTGCTTTTTATGAGTAGTTTTTATATAAATAAAGAGCATCTTAATCAATTTTTAAGTATAAAGAGTTATAAATTTTGTTAAGTCTAATAAACTATTTAAATTTAAATTTAAATTTTTTTCATAAGGCATTAATGATTTAAATTTTTCACTCTTTTAACAATAGGTGAGAGAAGAATTAATAAATAGCATGCACAAAAATTTAAAATAAAGAGTGAAATTAGCTATCTAGAAATAGAGATTCAAATTCACTCTCTATTTTAAATTTAACTAATAAAGAATCAATTGGGGCCTTTTTTTTTTGTAAGAACTCTTTAATATAGATAGTTTGGGGCATAATAAAAAGCCCATTGGAGATCCACTTATAGAGCCCTATGCATAGGTTTTATCACACCTTGACAAAGAACTTATTTACCTCGAGAATTTTACCTATTGTATAGTAGGTTTTATGATTGCCTCCAATAGGACTCCTGTCTATACAGATCTAGGTCATATTTGGGTCTATAATCAAAGGGCTTTGTGCCTCGTGATCTTTCACCTGGCTAGAGCTAGGACTTATAGTGCCTCTAAGGAGGTCTTACTGCCACATAGACTTTTACCTAGAGTTTACTAGGTATTTATAATGTGTGGCTACACTAATATAGGTCTTGATGTCTCATAATATTTGGCTTAATGTTCATTAGGTCTTTATTAACTTCACCTTGCAGAGATGTCTTTATGTTTCAATAGTTCTTGAAGTGTATATGACCCTTTTTGATGAAATTTGTTGGATTCTTTAGCTTTTCAACCCTCTTTCAATGGGTTTGGGCTTAATTGTGTTAAATCTTGGCTACCAAGTGCACCATAGTGAACTTAGGAGTTCCCTTCTTTATGTTTCTCCTAGTTTTCTTAACATTGATTCCTTGCTTGTGGACTTTTCCCTTAGTTACTCTACTGTTGACATGTATGTAGTACTTAAGGGTAGTGGATAATGGGTTAATGAGACAAGAGCTTACTGAGGTTACCAATGCTCTCTAGATCCTTCTTCTAAAGAGTTGTTCCTTGGAAGATGCTTAAGTTACTCCAATGAATTGTTTCTTTTTGGCAGGTCATGAGCAGGTTAAGAATTTGATTAAGCCATCTAACTTACTGGATCTATGGTCACTTGATTACTCTCATAAGGATGATCAACCATTATTGAGAGCTTTGGCTAAGAGACGGTGGGATACGATTGACACCTTCCATTTTCCTTTTATGGAGAGATAATTGTAACTCCTTTAGACTTGTTGATGTTGACTAGGTTTCACTTTAGGCCTCTTCCTTTAGAGTTTTTGTTTGTGACATATTTGCATGTTAAATTAGGCATTTTTGTGTTTAATTCATGTCATATAGGTTGGATTGTGTTATTTTATTTCCTTTTTAAGTTTGAGGAAGGTTAATCTTGTTTTGCAGATATTTGGAGCAAAAACAAAAAATTTAGCGGAATGTTGCACGGCACGGCAGGAGGAATGTCATTGCAGCAGCCCCAAGCGCCTTGCAGGAGCAACCTTGGCTCCAGCAACATGCCTTCCCTAGCACCTCGCCAAGCTCCTAGCACCACACAATATGAAGACATATGCTACTTGCCTATCCCAGCAAACTTCCCCAGTGCCTCACAACCTGGATCCCAGCCTGCATAGCAGCTCACAGGATTCCCCACAGCTCGCAGTAAGATCCAAGCAAGGCACAACAGATAACTCCTTGCTACCTTTGCTTTCCCTAGCATCACGCCATCTTTCCCAGCGCCATGCAACAGCGTGATGTGTACTTGCCCACCTACCCAGCAGTTCCCTAGCGCCTAGCTACAAAATCCCAGCATCCGCTACATCACCTATGAGCAAATATTGAAGATTCTCTAAGATTTTCAAGGATTTTATACCTTAAATTATTTTAGGAAAGTAGAACTAAAGAGTAAGCTTGGTTGATTTAAATAGGGCCATCTAGTGAAAGAGGAGTATCTTAATTTTAGGAGGATAATATTTTTCTCTTCTAGTTTTCTATTTTCTTAATTTTAGTTTGGAGATTTCAACACTTAGATTATAATTTTGTTCTTTGGGAATTCATTTGTGAAGATTCAAGAGATTGAATTGGATAAAATAGATTAATCAACTTGGTTTAATTCTTATTACTTTAATATAATTCTTTTTGGGGATTATTGAATTGATAGAATCGATTCATTGGATTCTTTTGGTTATAATAAAATTACAATGAATTCTTTATTTCCCATGAGCTAATTTCATCTTTGTTTAGGGTTTTTATGATGTCGTCATGATATGGAATTGAATATAATCTCATCTGACTATTTTTATTATCCCTAATTGAATTGATTGACTGTTATTAAATAATTGCTTAGCTATCAATTGTTTGACTTAGGTTTTGAATGAAGAAACGAGAGATGAAGTTCAATTCCAGATTTCATTCATTTAGGATCTTAAAACGAATTAGAAACATAAGTTTTAAGATTAGGTTTTAGTTTTTGATATATGATATGATAAAATGATTTTTATGAATGCGATTGCTAATATATTGATTTTCATTCTTTGAATTGTTAGAAACTAAGGCTTTAGAATAATCAATTAGGTATATTCATGAACATATAGGATTGATAAACTGAATGCAAACCCTAGGCATCCTTCATTCATTTTTTTTAAATCTATTGCATTTTAATTCACATTTTCTTTTACTTTCTTGTTTTGCAAATTATTTATTTTCAAAATCAAATCATTCAAATTATTTCCATTTAATTTGCTTTAAATCAAAACAAATATTTCCATTTGCAATTCCTTGAGAGATACAACCTTGGGTGCTTCTGATATACTATAATTGCCCTGTATACTTGCGAGTCGCTTTTGGACAGTTTATTTTGAGGGGAACAAGTTCTTGGCTCTATTGCCGGGGAATTGCAAGGTGAATTTGTTTGTTTCATTGTGAATATATTTGTTTCTAGTTTTTATTTACATTTGTTTTTTAAGATTTTTATACAAGGGCGAAGATCTTTAGAAGAAGAGCTTGCCCCTTTTATTGATAACGTTCACAGGTTAGGTGGAGAAAGAAGAAGACTGGAGCCAAATGGGGACCAAGTTGATCCAATAGATCCTGAGAATCTAAGGATAGAATATTAAGTGGAACAACCACACATCATGGCACAAAAAAGAAGGCCTATGAAGGATTATGCTAGGCCAATTATAAGCACCGCAACATCTTGCATTAGACTTAATGCGGTTGCCAGAAATTATGAATTAAAGAACATCCATTACAACATGCTTCCATCCTTTTATGGAGTGCCAAATGAAGATCCCCTCAATTTCATCAAGGAATTCTACTCCATCATATAAACCTTTCCTTTACAAGGCCTAACTGAAGATCAATTGAGGATGAGATGCTTTTCTTACACCTTGAGGGACAAAGCTAAATCTTGGTTGATGACACTTACTTCTAATTCATTGACTACTTGGGAGGAGGTGTACAATAAATTCATAGGGAAGTTCTACTCTCACCAAAAGACAGCTGATTTGAGATCAAAGATTACAGCTTTCACACAAATGGAAGGCGAGCCTTTTCATGAACCATAGGAAAGGTTCAAAATGTTGCAAATTCAATGCCCACACCATCAGTATCCATTGCAATTGCTCAACCAATTCTTTTATGATGGGCTCACATTCTAGAGCCAAAGCACAGTTGACAATATAGCTAGAGGGGCAATGGGAGAGATCACTGCTAAGGAAACTTATGAACTTTTTGAGATGCTTAGTGCTAACTCTCAGCAAAAAAGCGTAAGGGAAAGAAGAGTGGGAGTTCAAGAAGGAGCTCCTGGTAAGGATGTGGCTATGCAAATAGCTGAACTCACTCGATAAATCAAACTTTTATCCATGAAAGGAAACATACCAACATAGCAATAAGAGCTATGTAGAGTTTGTGGCATTTTTGGTCATGGTGCTAATGTTTGCCCCTCTAGTTTTGATGTTTATGCAGATGAACTAGAGCAAGCACAAGCTTTGGATGGTTTCTAACCTAGGTCAAAGAATTGCCCATATTCTAATACTTACAACCAAGGTTAGAGAAACCATTCAAACTTTTCCTATAGAAACAATAACCAATAGTAGCCTCAATTTCAAATGATGCAAAGAGGCCAACCATTCCAAGGAGAATCCATCAAACCCACAATAACAAAGGAAGCCATCTTTGGAGGATAGCTTGAATGCTTTCATTCAAGCTAGCACTAAAAATCAGGAGGCTAACAATAGGAGGTTTGATTCATTGGAAGCTTCAGTGAGAAAGGTGGAGACTCAAGTTGGGCAAATTGCAAATCATGTCAATCACACCAACAAGGGAAACTCCCTAGTCAACCGAAGCAAGCTAAGGCCATCACTGTCTTTAGAAGTGGTAAGGTTATTAATAATGCTATTGGTACTAATGTTGATAATACAAGTGATGATCATGTTGAGCTAAAAAGGAAAAAGAACAACAATGAGACTGTTACAATTCTAGAGGAATAAGAGAAAGTGCAAGAGACCTCTTTTCTTTTCAAGTTGCACAAGGCAGACAATCAATATAGACCGCCTATTCCATTTCTGAGTTGTCTCAAAAATGGTAAGTAGGATAAGCAATTTGATGAGTTGTTCAAAATGCTATCCAAAGTGAGTGTTAATTTGCCTTTGCTTGATGTGATAAAAAATATGCCTTCTTATGCAAAATTTTTTAAAGAGTTGAATTCTAAGAAAGGGAGATTGGAGATGGAAGAAAAAGTTATTGTGTCTGAGGTAACTAATACTGTACTCCAGCATAAATTACCTCTTAAAGTTAAATATCCTAGTAGTTTTGTAATTGATATTAGTATGGGCAATGGTGAGAAGGCTAAAGATATGTTAGATTTAGAAGCAAGTATTAATCTAATGCCCTATGCCTTGTTTGTACAATTAAATTTAAGAGAATTGAGACCCACAAAAATGTGTTTGCAACTAGCTGATAGGTCTTTAAGATTTCCTAGGGGAATTATAGAAGATGTGCTAGTGTAAGTTGAAAGGTTGATTGTACCTGTTGATTTTATGGTGTTAGACATGGGGGTGATGAGTTGTCAAATAGGTCAGAATTGCATATTTTGTTAGGAAGACCTTTCATGGCAACAATAAATACTTTAATTGATGTAAAGAATGGAAAGTTAACCATGACTATTTTGGGTCAAATTGTTGACTTTTCTATTTTTAACAATCTTACTATTTTGACCACATCATTATATGAAAAGTGCTCCTTTATTGATTGTATAGACACTACTGTTCAATAAGTTTTCTTACAAGATGCTTTTGAGGATAAGCTGGAAATTACCCTCACACTTGAAAAAGAAGTTGAAATTTATTTTCCAGAAGTAGTAAGTACCATTGAGTGTTTAGATGAGGTGGAAGTAGAGGAGTTAGAAGAGGAGAAGCTTGTTAAGCTTCCATTGATCCAAAATAGGGAGAAAGAATCCTCACCAACCTCAGAACTTAAGGAGCTGCCTAAGCACCTAGAGTGTGTATTTTTAAGTGAAGGTGAGAATTCACCTGTGATTATTTCAACATTGTTTAGTGAAAAGGAAGAGGAGAGATTAGTGAGTGAGATAAAAACGTTGAAGAAGGCAATAGGTTGGGGGTTGAGTGACATCAAGGGAATTAGTCCCTCTATGTGCATGCATAGAATCATTTTAGAAGAGGATGCTAAACCTAAGAGGGAGATGCAAAGAAGGTTAAACCCCAACATGAGTGAGGTAGTGAAGAAGGAAGTGTTAAAATTGCTTGATGAGGGAGTGATCTATACTATTATGGATAGTGATTAGGTTAGTCCTGTTCATATGATTCCTAAGAAAATAAGAATCACAGTGGTAAAAAAAATGCAAACAATGAGTTAGTCTTAACTAGGACTGTCACTGGGTGGCAAATGTGCATTAATTATAGGAAATTGAACAATGCCACCAAGAAGGATCACTTTCCCTTACCCTTTATAGATCAAATGTTGGATAAGCTTGCTGGACACCCTTATTACTATTTTCTTAGTGGACTTTCAGGTTATTATTAAGTGGCAATAGCACAGGAAGATCAAGCCAAAACTATTTTTACATGTCATTTTAGGACATTTGCTTTCCAACGGATGCCTTTTGGGCTATGCAATGCTCCAGTAACTTTTCAATGATGCATGATGTCAGTATTTTTTGACATGATAAATGACTTTATTGAGGTATTTATGGATGACTTTTCTATTTTTGGTAATTCATTTGATGATTGTCTCAACAAATTAGTACTTGTGCTTGAAAGGCGTATTGAGTGCAATCTTACTTTGAGTTAGGAGAAAAGTCACTTCATGATGACTCATGGCATTGTTTTGGGTCACATTGTGTCAAGTAAGGGTATAGAGGTTGATAAGGCTAAAGTGAATTTAATTGCAAACTTACCCCCTCCTATATCTGTTAAGGGGATAAGAAGTTTTTTAGGGCATGCAGGTTTTTATGGGAGGTTTATTAAGGACTTTTCTAAGATAAGTCAACCTCTTTGTAGGTTACTAGGAAAAGATGTTCCTTTTGATTTTGATGATAATTGCATGCAAGCCTTTAATACCTTGAAAGAGAAGCTCACTACTGCACCTGTGATAGTTGCCCTTGATTGGTCTTTACCTTTTGAGATCATGTGTGATGCATCTAATCATGCATTAGGGGCCGTTTTGGGAAAAAAGGTTGACAAGTTTTTGAGAGTCATATGTTATGCTAGTTTCACCCTTAATGATGCCCAAGTGAATTACACCACAACTGAGAAGGAAATGTTAGCTGTCGTTTTTGCATTAGATAAGTTTAGGGCATATTTAATGGGTTCTAAAGTGATTGTGCATTCTAATCATGCTGTTTTAAAATATCTTTTGTCTAAACAACATGTTAGACCACGCTTAATTAGGTGGGTGTTACTTTTGCACGAGTTTGATTATGAAATTCAGAATAAAAAGGGGAGTAAAAATGTTGTGGCAGATCACTTGTCTAGGTTACCCTTTTTGAATGAAAATGAACTTGCATTGAGTAATGTTCACAAAGATTTGGAGTCATTTCTTGATGAACAGTTGTTTGTAATATCACAAGTCCCATGGTTTGCTGACATTACTAATTATCTTTCTTGTGGTGTTTTGCAAACTGATAAGAAGAGGTTTTCACATGTTTGCAAATATTATTTTTAGGATGAGCCTTACTTGTTTAGAATTTGCAAAGATGAGATTATCTCCAAGTGTGTTCCTGATGATGAGCAGCTAAGTGTTCTTAGATTTTGCCATGATCTCAGCTGTGGTGGTCACTTTGGAGGAAAGAAAATAGCTGAGAAAGTCTTTCAAAGTGGTTTGTTTGGCCTACTCTTTTTAAAGATGCTCATGTCTATTGTAGACAATATGATAAATGCCAAAGAGTAGGTAATATTGGTAAGAGGAATGAGATGCCCCTAACTAATTATATTATTATTGAAATTTTTTATGTATGGGGCATTGATTTCATAGGACCCTTCCCCATTTCCTTTGGTTTTTACTACATTTTAGTAGCTGTGGATTATGTTTCTAAATGGATGGAAGCAATTCCTACCCAAACTAATGATGCTAATGTTGTTGTCAAATTTGTTAAAGAATTTATTCTTAGCAGGTATAGCACACCAAGGGTGATTGTTAGTGATGGGGGAAGCCATTTTTGCAACAAGCTTTTTGAGAAGCTAATGAATAGGTCAGCATTTAAATATAAAGTGGCAACCCCTTATCATCTACAAACTTCAGGGTAGGTAGAGACATCCAATAAGCAAATCAAGGGAATTCTAGAAAAGACGGTGAATTCATCTAGAAAGGATTGGGCGGTTTGCCTTATTGATGCATTGTGAGCATACAGGACAACATACAATACTCCTTTGGGGATGAGTCCATTTTGGCTTGTATTTGGCAAGGATTGCCATTTACAAGTTGAACTAGAACACAAAGCATATTGGGCTATCAAAGCATTAAATCTCGACTTGGAGAAAGCAAAGGAGAACAGGATTCTACAAATGTCAGAATTGGATGAGCTCCAAAATGAAGCTTATGAGAGCTCTCGGATTTACAAGGAAAGGACTAAGGCTTTGCATGACAAGAACCATGTTTAAAAATCCTTGAACTAGATATGAAAGTCTTACTCTTTAATTCACGGTTGCGCCTGTTTCCGGGTAAACTCAAAACCCGCTGGAGTGGTCCTTTTCTTATTAATATAGTATTTCCCTCTGGAGCAGTTGAATTGCTTAACTTTCGCACAAATGAAACTTTTCGAGTCAATGGTCAAAGAGTTAAGCCATATTATAAGGGTGTGGAAGAGTTTAAGGAAATTCATAGCATTTTGCTCAAGTGTTTGTGGCATATTTGCATGTTTTTATTAGTGTTAAATTAGGCATTTTTGTGTTTAATTCATGTCATATAGGTTGGATTGTGTTATTTTATTTCCTTTTTAGGTTTGAGGAAGGTTAATCTTGTTTTGCAAATATTTGGAGCGAAAATGAATGTTGTATTTGGCAGAATGTCGCATGGCACAGCAAGAGGAATGTCATCGCAGCAACTCCCAGCGCCTCGCAGGAGCAGCTTTGGCACCAGCAACATGCCTTCCCCAGCGCCTTGCTGAGCTCCTAGTGCCATGCAACAGGAAGATATATGCTGCTTGCCTATCCTAGCAAACTTCCCCAGCGCCTCGCAACTTGGATCCTAGCATGCACAGCAGCTTGCCTCCTATGAGCTAACAGTCCCCAGAGCCTGCAACAAGATCCCAGTGAGGTGTAACAGATAGCTCCCTACTACCTCTGCTTGCCCCAGCACTGCGCCACCTTTCTTAGTGCCCTGCAATAGTGTGTTGTTTACTTGTGCACTTGCCTAGCAGTTCCCCAGCACCTAGTTGTAGGATCCCGGCATCCGTTGTGTCACCTATGAGCAGATATTCAACATTCTCTAAGATTTTCAAGGATTTTCTACCTTAAATTATTTTAGGAAAGTAGAAACTAAAGAGTAAGTTTGGTTGATTTAAATAGGGTCATCTCGAGAAAGAGGAGTATCTTAATTTTGGGAGGATAATATTTTTCTCTTCTAGTTTTCTGTTTTTTTAATTTTAGTTTGGAGATTTCAACACTTAGATTATAATTTTGTTCTTTGAGAATTCATTTGTGAAGATTCAAGAGATTGAATTGGATAAAACGGTTTAATCAACTTGGTTTAATTCTTATTACTTTAATATAATTCTTTTTGGGGATTATTGAATTGATAGAATTGATTCAATGGATTCTTTTGGTTATAATAAAATTATGATGAATTCTTTATTTCCCATGAGCTAATTTCATCTTTGTCTAGGGTTTGTATGATGTGTTCATGATATGGAATTGAATATAATCTCGTTTGAGTATTTTTTTTATCCCTAATTGAATTGATTAACTGTTATTAAACAATTGCTTAGCTATCAATTGTTTGACTTAGGTTTTGAATGAAGGAACAAGAGTTAAAGTTTAATTCTAGATTTCATTCCCTTAGGATCTTAAAACGAATTAGAAATATAAGTTTTAAGATTAGGTTTTAGTTTTTGATATATGATTTGATAAAATAATTTCTATGAATGCGATTGCTAATAGATTGATTTTTATTCTTTGAATTGTTAGAAACTAAGGCTTTAGAATAATCATTTGGGTATATTCATGAACATATAGGATTGATAAACTGAATGCAAACCTTAGGCATCCTTCATTCATTGTTTTTAAACCTATTGCATTTTAATTCACATTTTCTTTTAATTTCCTATTTTGCAAATTATTTCTTTTCAAAATCAAATCATTCAAATTCTTTCAATTTAATTTGCTTTAAATCGAGACAAATATTTCCATTTGCAATTCCTTGAGAGATATGACCTCGAGTGCTTCCGATATACTATAATTGCCTCATATACTTATGGGTCATTTTGGACAATTTATTTTGAGGTGAATAGTTTTATCCATCCTGGAATGATATTTCTCCAAAGACTATGATTGAACTCACTCATGTTGACCCGCCTCTTAGAGATCCACATGTTCCACATACTTAGATATGGGGTCAAATTGAGCTTCTTATACATCTTGGTAAGTAGTTCACTGATGCACAAGCTATCTAGTTTATTATCTTAGTGATACATGGTTGCTCATTTTGCCATACTTAGAGGGATACCATTAACATGAACATCCTTTGATCTCTATAGGATTTGAATATGATTGGGTAATTTGACTAAGGAGGCATAACTTTATGCATCGATACTAGGAGATGCTAGATTTCTCACAGGAAGTCTTTTCTAGCTTAAGTGGGATCCATATCATTTAAAAGGTATGCCTCTGTTTAACTTTTTTTTTTTTTTTGGTACACTTGCTTCTAGATATTCTGATTAACCACTATCTACTTGTAGTTTTAGGCCTATGAGTATTTTCCATTTCTTTTTCCTCCTTTAAGAAATAGTATTATGGATTACTTTTTAAGTGGCTATGTATGGAATTCATAGAACCAAGCTCCACGTACAAGGTATAGCTTTTTTGGTATTCAGGTCTTCTTCTCTCGATTGGAGCCATAACAGGTATTACACTACTATTTTTCTTGTTACCTTGTACATTATTTCTCAAATTAATTTCGCCCTTTATAGGTATAGTGGACTCCTTTCCGTGATAGGATTTAGTTCCTTATTCTAGGAGCCTAGTCTTATGTCACCCATCTTCCTGTAGACTTCTCTTGTGATTCCAATATAATCAGATGTTCTATCTAGGCAAAAGAGTTCGTAAATAGATTGATGGTGAGAGGATCCATTAAGGAATTATTGATATAGCAACTGAATTTAACAATCAATGTAAAATCATAGGTAATTACTAACTGCCTACTAACTGAAGCTAGGTATTGAAATTAAAATGACAACACCAACCATTTACTGACAAATAACATATTGAATTTACCAACTAAAAAGATTGATCGGTGAATATGGTGAGCATGTTTGGCATATCAATTTACCAACTATTTTTCACTGATCACAGACTAAAAGTAAATAGAAAGACAGGGCCTAAATTTTAGAGGCATAACTATTTACCGATCGAATTAGCTATGGATAACAATGAGTTAAAAAATAAGTTAAGTTAGTAATCAATCAATAACGTGGAACAATAATGGATTTACTGACCGTTTACTGAGCATATATAACCCAATAGTCAAGCGCGAAAATTGAGAGGGGTTTATAATTCACTGACCGATTACTCACCTTTTCTAATTTGACATGTGGCCAAATTAGTTGGTAAAGAAAAGAATTTATGAGTTTGCCAACCATTTACTAAGCATGAGCAACCCAAAAGTCAAGCACGAAATTTTAGCGGGCATAAAAATTTACTGACTGATTCAGCCACTCATAGCCACGTGTCAGTGAGAAAATCAGTCGAAATTTGCCGGTGACTTGTATTAATAAGAATCTAAAAGGTTTATAATTTACCAATCGATTACTCATCGTTTGTATTTGGACACATGGTGTTCGGTGGCTAAATCGATGGGTAAATTATAAATTCCTTCATATTTGGTATGTAATATTTGTCAGTAAATAATAATATATATACCCGCCCATTTGACCTTTTTTCCCTCTCCTCTCTTCTTCTTCTTCTTCTCTCCTCCTCTCCTTCCTCCTAGCCGCTACTCTATCACTCCCATAGTTCGGCCATTCATTCGTCCGTTCAACCACCATTTTTAGTCACCAACCATCCCTTCTATCAAGTACATTATTTATTTCCTTTTCTATTTTTTTAATTTATGTGGTGTGTGTGTGTGTGTATGAATAATTTTATGGGTTTGATTTTAATTTTTGTGTTGCACATTGTTGTTTATTGCGTTTTGTTTTGGGTTTGTTGATTTAATTATTTTTCTTTGATTAGTTTGTGGGTTTGTTTGTATAGATGGGTTTGGTTCTTATTGATTTTGTTAATAGTCTTATTTGTTGAAAATTATTGTTATGCGCTAATTTTGTATAATTTTAATGTTAATTTGCAAGAATTTTTGTATTGATGAAATTTTTATTTTATGTTCATTTTTGGGATTAGAAAAATTTTGGTGTTAATTTTCTATAATGGAAATTATATTTATGTGGTATGATTAATTTTCTATAAATTTATTTGTGTTTTGAGTGAAAATTATATGTGAATTAAATTATTGAAATTCTCAAAATGTAATGGAAATAATTTTTTGGTGATATTTTACTAATATAATTTTTTAATTAATTTCTGTAATTTTTTATTAAATTCATACAAAAAAAATTATGTATTTTATTTATTAAATTTGTGTAATATTTTTTTAATTGATGTGTAACTAAATTTTTTTAATTTTTTATAAATTGATATACGCCTGAATTAAATTATTCTATTTTAGTTTAATTTTTTGGAGTGGTAATATAATTTTGTGTATTACTGTTAATTTATGGTGTTTTTAATTTCAGTTTACTTGCACTATTTACCCAGTGTATTAGTTCGATTTTCCGAGTTGCAAGAGATAGACATGTTATTTTTGTTTTTTTAGTGTAGCAACGAATCATAATTACATGCATGTATTGTATTTATATTTATAATTTGAATAAACATGTAATTAAATTGGTCTGATTTATTATAATTTGGCATGTAAATTGTGATTTTGTATTATGTAATTTGTAAATAATTGACATGTAACTTGCAATTTCTCAGCATGTAATTTATAATTAATTGGCATGTAAATTATAATTTATATTAATATTTAGTAATCTTTTATAATTTTTTAGTAAACATCCAATATTTAATAAAAAATAAAATAAAAAAGTAAAATGATGGTAAATAAAAATCAATAATTATAAAAGGTATTTAAAAAAAAATTGAACCAAACACACTAAGATTTAGTAAATTTAAGAAGTATAGATTTATATTATAAATATAAAAAGAAACAATATATTATATGCCACTGACAAAGAACATGTCAATGTAAATATCTTACCAATAATAGGAAAAACAAAATAAAATTAGGAAAAAAATATGTATGATTAATTAAAAATATTAAAAGAATAAGTAAAAAAATACCATAAAATTTGCCACCAAAAAATGCAATAAATAAATTCAAAAAAATTGACGATAAATTTTTATTAGGATTAAAATACGTAGATTATCTAAAAATATATGTAGACCAAGGAAAAATAAATATGCGTTAAAATAAAAAAATTAAATGCAAGTATTTTATAGAATACTAAAAATAAAAAATGTAATAATTAGTTATTATTAAAATTAGGATTAATCCAATATACAAAAATTAGTTAATATTGAATTTGACATAAAACAAGAAATTTAAAATACAAGCATGTCATAAAATACTAAAAATTAATAATTAATTAGGATTAAAATTAGGATTAATCCGAAATATGCAAAAATTAAGTCAACAATGAATTTGCCGTAAAATAAGAAATTTGAAATGGAAGCATGTCATAAAAACACCAAAAATTAAAAAATTAATAATTAATTAGGATTAATCAAAATATTTAAAAATTAAGTTAATAACAAAATTTGTCATAAAATAAGAAATTTTTAAATGCAAGAATTTCATAAAATACTAAAAATAATAACATAGTGAAATTAAATGTAAAGTTATGCTTGAAATTAATAGTCAATTTATGTTATACATATATACTTAATTTCTATTGTGATTTTGTTATGTTGTGATTTGTAATGATATTGATGAATGTATATGAAATTAAGGTTATTATTTATGTTAGTTAGCACATTCAATTATGATTAATTGTATTTTTGGACTTCGCAGAATAAGACGGCAAAAATATAGTTGAGTAAAAATGATTAAAAAATTTAAGCATAATCATAGATACTAGTTTGGTGTCCTTCTCATTAAATGATGAGAGGATATTGAATTATCCATAGTGGACAATTTAGAAATTTCATTATTTGTATAGCTTGTTATATCATTTGATTTCATACTCTAATTTGAAATTTCGGTATCATTTTCTATATGTTCTCTTAGTACATATTGAAATGTGTCATTTTTTTTTTTTTGACATATTTCATTTAGTATACCAGGAGAATTGTAGGGAGATGCTATCGAAATTTCAGTAGAAGTATGAATTTCAAATGGATCAATAATAGTTATACAACAATGTATTTTTAAATGGGTTACATTCATACCTTATAAGAAAGGAGATATAAAGAATTAGAATTAGATATTGAAAATTTTAATTAAAATTTAACAAATAAAAAAACATATAATTATCCTTTTTATTATTCTGTTAAGGTGTGATAATATTGTTTTCGTGACATTTAGGAGTTAGTTATGAGATCAGATAGAAATTGGATGTATATTAGACTTAAGGATCAGTATCTACACTTGGAATTCTTAGAAAATGTAAATAATTTCATTCAATTTACTACATTCCAGCCTCAGTTTATAAGTGAAAGCAAGATTAGATATCCTTATGCCCATAATAAATGTCAAAATCAGAATTTTCTAGACTAAATACCATCAAGTTGCACCTTGTGAAGAGAGATTTTGTTTCAGGTTATTAGGAATAGTACTTGCATGGTGAAGTTAGTAGGTCTAGAACATCAGCTATAGATGAAAATCTTAATGAATTTAATTGTGATTCTCCTCCATCTGCATATCATAATATTGTAATGGATGTTGCTGGTCTAGGGTTTGATTGAACTGGAAGAAGAACCAAATCCTAGTGCTCATAAGCTGTATGATTTATTAGATGCAGTGACGAGCCTTTATGGTTAGGTTGTGAAAAACAATCAAAGTTATGTGCCACATCATGACTATAAAATATATAATCATTGCACTATCCATCTGAAAGGTGTTATGATGAGATATTACAATGTATAATGAGTCGTTGATGGATGATAATATGACAGTCAAAAATTTTTATAGCATTAAGAAGTTAATGCAGTGTTTAGGACTTTCAATTGAGAAGATTCACTGTTACAGACATAATTTTATGTTATACTGGAGTAAAGATATTAATATGAGTAAATGCAAGTTTTATGGTTTTCCTAAATAGAAGCCTATGAATTGAAGGAGTAATACGTCAAAGAAGCATGTTCCTTATAAAAAAATGTTCTACTTTCCACTAACTGTAAGGCTGTATAGGTTGTATATTTCTAAATCAATTGTCAAATATATGATATGGTATACTGAGCATGAGGAAGAAGAGGATGTAATGCAATAGCCTTTAGATTAGAAGCATTAAAGCATTTCAATCTGGTGAACCCAACGTTTGCTTCAAAAATCCGCAATGTCTGATTGGGATTATGCAGTAATGATTTTCAACCTTTGGTCAATATGAATAGTAATATTAATCTTGGCCTATTATTGTCACCCAATATAATCTTCCACCAGGGATGTGCATGAAGGAGGAATTCTTGTTTCTTTATATATAGTCCCCAAGCCGAATAATCCCAAACAGAGGTTGAATATGTTCTTGTAGCCTTTAATTTAAGAAATGATACAATTATGGAAAATTGGGCTGAGACATTTGATGTATCAATAAAGTAGAATTTTCAGATGCATGCGATGTGGATAATCAGTGACTTTCCTGCATTCAACATGTTGTCTAGTTGGAGTACTCAAGGCAGACTTGCTTGTCTATATTGTATGAAAAATATTGTGCTTTGACTCTTTTTAAAGGGCGTAAACAATAGTGGTTTGATTGTCACCAAAAATTCTTACCTCATGATCATTTGTTTAGACAGAATAAGATTGCCTTTGTGAAGAATCCTATAGTTCATCACTCAACATCGACCATTTGAAATGGTATGGGTATATTAGAAGAAATCACTAGTTTCAGGTTGATGAAAGTGACAAGGGGAAGCTATGAATGCTCATATTGCAAAGGGAAGCAGTTATGGGCGGAAGAAACGCAATATATTATGGACTTATCATATTAGAATACCAATTTGATTAGGCATAATTTAGATATCATGCACATTAACAAAAATGTATTTGAGAATATTTTTAATACGATGATGAGCATCAAAGAAAAACCAAAGATAATGCCAAATCAAAAGAAGACCTAAAACAATTTTGCCACCATCCAAAGTTATAGATTGATGAAGCAACCAAGAGGTATCCAAAGGCTAAGTATATATTTGATAAGCAAAGTAAACAGGATGTATGTTAATGGCTAAAATACTCGAATTTTTTTATGGCTATGTATCCAATCTGAGTCGATGTGTTGATATACAGAAGCTTAATTGTTTGAAATGAAGAGCCATGACTGTCACTTCTACTTCCTATTGCTTTCCATAAATTTTTGTCTATGGATGTTTAGAAAACATTGATGGAGTTGAGTTTATTTTTCAAAGAACTTACTTTGACAATGATTAGGGAGGAAGGCATAACACAGCTTGAAAATGACATTCCATTCATCCTATGTAAATTAGAATAGATTTTTCCCAAATTTTGTTGACTTAATGAAGCATTTATTGGTACATTTAGCACATGAGAATTGGATAGTAAGACCCATTCAGTACTAATCAACGTATCCATTTAAGAGGTAAATTCTTAATTTCTATCTTCCCCTCACATTCATAAAAGAAGGTTCACTTACCATTCATACTTAAGTCCTATTATATATTTCTTTTGTAGATTTCTTCATCATTTGAAACATAATGTCAAGAATAAAGTGAGAGTTGAAGGGTCGATTTTGCAGTGCATACTTGGTTGAGAAAGCATCATCAATCTACTCATACTATATCTCGAACCCCATACATGTATAAGGCATCATAGAGTATCTTGAAATGATAATGGTAGAATGGCTGAAAAGGTTAATGTCCTAAGGAATCTGTCAATATTTAGTCATCTTGGTAGACCATTTGGTTGACCTAAAATAAGAATGATGACCAACCAAGAATATAAGGCAGCTCAGTCATATATTCTTCTCAATTGTCCTAAAGTAGCAGAATATGTCAAGTAAGTTTAATTCTATAACTTCAACTTAATGTAACTATCAATGAATATTTAGCATTTTTTTTTATTTATACTCATTCCCTTCTTATCTCATGAAGCTTATATACTGAAATGTTGAAGCAAACTATCCCAAATATTTCTATTGTTAATATTGATGCAAAACTGCAGATAGATTTCTCTTTGTGGTTCAAGTCATATGAGAGTATAAACTCGTATCTCTTATATATTTGATATTTTAATTTTCAATTTTTGAAATTGAAAATGGTTTAAATTTATTTTTTTATTCTTATAGGCTAATGATAGTGCAAATGGTATCATAAATCAAATCATTATTGACCTTGCTAAAGGTCCGTTATGATGTGTCATGATGTATCCTATTTATTTTGTTAATGGTTACAAGTTTCACATAGAGAAACATAGTTTTGATAGATTTTTGATCAATAGTGGGGTCTGTATAAAGGGTTTAAACTATAGTAAGAATGCATTGACTACTATGGTCGATTAATCAAGGTGATACAATTAGAATACCTTGCATTTCTGATTAAGAGAATGGTGTTATTCAAATGTGAATGGTTTGATCCAACGCCAAATTTGGACATGAAATTACATGAGCATTATAATTTTGTTGAAATCAACCACAAGTGGAGATTTAATAAGTATGAATCATTTATATTGGCAATGCAAGCTTGTCAGATGTATTATGTTCCTTATCCATCCTTGTGATGTGATAAAGCCGATTGGTGGGTAGTATGTAACATTAAAGCTAGATCAATTGTAGAGGTTAAGGATGGGTATCAAATTAAGACATCATTTGAAGAAGAATACCAAGAAGATGATGGTACTTTACATCTCATTGAAATTAACAAGGACAAGCTATCTGAATATTCAAATGATATGAATGAGGGATTTGTTGATTTGGATAAAGAAGATAATGATTTAGACAATGAATTTGAGTTTGAATTAGAATCTAAATTAATCGATGATTTTATTAATGATAATGATTTAATAGAGACTGATTCTAAATAATTGTAATTTTCTATTTCAATGATGTATTTGAATTCTTAAAATTATATAAAGACATCAATGATCTTTTTCTTGCATGTTTTAATTTTTTTTTCTCTAAATTCATATATTTTTGTATGTAGTTAGCTATAGTATATGTACATTTTATTATATCAATGCCACAAATAATAGATATCGATGCATGTGTCATCTATTAGTGATGATGCTACTAGAGGAGGTCATAGTCGTGGTCATGGATAGATTACTGTTCATGGTCAAGGTACATCTTCAGCAGGTCAACTACTAATATTTCGACCTCCAACTCCATCTATTTCTTTAACACTAGCCTCTGCCACTTTGACATCTATACCTTCTATTATTCTTTCTCCTACATAGCCTGCCTTACCATTCATAATGCTTACCACCAATTTCCTCTCCCTTGCGACTTTACCTATTTCTACTAACCCACCTTCTTCTTCCACTGCCCCACTTTCTTATTCCACTACCTCACCTTCTTTTTCTACTTATGGACCATGGGCCATCTTCATTCAAGTTTGTTGTTGAAGCTGATGATGACGATGACGATGACAGACTATACCATTATCCTACTCATTTACCTAAACTCCACGTGGAGGATGGTAGGTATGATTTTCAAAACATTTCATATTTGCAATTTTTAAAATCATTTTATTACTTGCATTATTTGTAATTAACATTTTATACTTTTACAGTCTATATCTGATTTATACTACAAAGAAGATCATAAGGTTATTCAAGATCAATTTGGATACAAATGTATTACTTGGAAGAGAGTGCCAGAGAAGATAAAGGACTACTGTCAGGAAGAATTCAAGGATTGTAAATAATTTTAATCAATAAGTATATAATCCTATAAATATATTTATATAATAATAATTATAATTAATGATTTATTTTTACTTTTGGGATTATACTAAATCCAATTTTATTTTTTAAATTATTGCAAGTTCATACAACCTTCTTCATGAAGGCTGCAAAGAGGTACAAGGATCTCATGTACGAGGTTAAGAAGAAGAAGCTGGAGACTTAGATGTCCGACAAGACCTAGGAGACACTGCAGAAGCATTGGACATCTACTGACCATAAGAGGACATCCTAGCATACTTCTAAGAATAGGATGTCAAAGAAGGGTGGTGCAGCTTCTGATATGTCTAAGTACACCGAATGTTCTATACCTCACAAGGAACATGCTAAGTGATTAGTAAGTATTTTCCTTCATAGTTTATTTTTTTTTAAAGTAAGTCTAATAACAATTGCTAATATTTATATATATATTGTAATTCTTAACAGACTCAGCAGTTGGCTCGAGAGATTAATCTTGTTGAGCTATTCATGTACACAAGCATGAAGAAGCACGATGGAAAAAATTTTATTAACTTGATATCACATTGGGTTCATGTAAGCAACCAATTTTACTGCAAATTATAATTAAAATCCAAATACTGAATTTCAAGTTATTATGATAATAATTATTATTGTACAAAATGCAGGAGGATATTATGAACCTCTATCAGCTTATGTCCCAACCAACTTTCAGATCTACTAAGCCCACACTTATGGATGAGAGAGAGCTATATCTCAGAGTGGTTGGGGGATTTGAGAAGGGAAAGGTATATGGGGTTGGTTCAAAAGCACACAGATATTATGGAGAAACAAATGCCAATTCTTCTTCTGCTTCACAAGCATGCCTCCTACAATTAAGTAGATGCAGGAGGAGATAAATAGATGAATTCAAGAGGCGATTAGTACTATGCAACAGTTAAAGCAGCATTAGTAAGAGGTGATACATGGTCTTAAGGATTTCCTACAAGCCTTAGTACAGCAAACGAGGATTTCTATTCCACCTCAACTGTAGGTTGTTATTGCTCCTTCCCTCCTCCTCTTCCACCTCACCTCTTCCTCATTAGTCATATATTGTCAGTGATGATAAGGTTGACTATATCATAGATCCAAAGGGCGATGATGTGAAGGGTGCTGCAGATCAAAATTTACTTTATACTTTTCTTTTTACCTGCATATATGTGAATATTACTTGATGAGTTTTTGGATATACATATACGATTTAATTTATATTGAATTATATTTTTTTATCATTTATTATATAAAATTTGCATTATTTTTATAATTAACTACATTTGATTTTATGTTTTAAAATTAAAAAAAAAAAACTCAGCATTTACCAACCGCTTTGTCGATTGAAATAACTAATTTTTTTTAATTACATTAACAACTGATTTGCTTATCAAAATAAATAGATTTGCCAACCAAAATAATTATTTTTATTATTTTTTAGTTACTTTATCGACCAATTTCCCTACCCAATATATTTATTAATTAATATATTTCATATGCTTATCGACTATATACTGATCGAATTACCAACCAAAACTATTTATTTATTAATATATTTAATGACCATTTTGTTGATTGTTTTAACATTATAATACATTTTTTAAAACACATTTATCGACAATTGTGAAATCTGTACCAACTGTTTTTCGGTCGGTAACTTTACCAACTAATTGGAAATTCACTCAGTAATGTTTTACCAACAAGCATTTTAGTAATGTTTTTTCTTCATTGGTAATTGATTGGTATTTTACTTTATTGACTATTTTTTCCCTTTTACCAACCAAAATTTTGTTTAGTGCATCAGTAGAATCTTATAGTGATCGTCCTTATTGGCTTTCCTATTAATATGAACCTCAATCACCTATCTTGATACTCAATCTCTTTACACTTGGAAGCAACTCCTTAGAAAGCCAAATCATATTAGTTGCCAAGTTCGCAATCCAAATTCAACTTATGATAGAGCATGTTGGAATATAATCTCCTTGACACTTATCAACATGGAAAAAGAACCTTGAAATTAATACTCACAAAGTAATTAGCTTAGATTGTATAACCTTAATTCAAGCAACAATTAATTAAATAAGGGAACTCTCTTTTTGAAAAAGCACAAGCCAAAATCTATTAACCAAAATCAATAATCTCCATTCAATAAAGAATATGGCAGCATATATGAAGGTACAAGGATAAGTAACCCTAGTTGGAGTGTTTGGCCACACTAAATTAATCCTAACTTAAAATAAAGCTAAATTTGAAACTAATTTAAAACAAACCCAAAACTACTTAAGATATGAAAATAAAGTAGTGTAAAAAAACTTTGGGCTTAATAGATAATATAGGCAGCCCAAACTAAGTAAAACATGATAAATTGAATTCGAAAATTCCAAATAATAAAAGAACCATTTCAAATAAAGAATGGTTGCCTTGTAAACACTTGAATAATATTCATTAGGAGAATAGATTAGGTATAAGCAAAAAGGAATGTAAATTGGCCTCTTTATTGTGCGAAATCTACAAGTACACAGGTCACGAGTAAGTAATATAGTAGTCAAGTAGAGTGTTGACCCCACGAGGAAGGGCTGACATGTACCAAAATTAGGATTTTCTTTATTAATTACAAAATCAAATAAGATAGAAGAAAACAAGTAAAAATAAATAAATATAAGAAAAAGATAAATTCAATATATGTAAAAAGCCTAGGATTTAGACTTCATCAATCGGCTACCTATGACTTTTCTATATTATCTAGATTGATTTTTAGCTTATTATAATTCATAATTAGATTTTGCTAAATTATATGATGTTCTCTCCCAAGATACAACACAAGTATTCATGTTAAACTTATGTTTACTCTCGTGACCACAAGTAATTAATACATACCCATTAAGTTTTATAGAAATCCTTAAAACAATCACAAAAGAGTTTTCTTATCTCCAAGTAATACATATCCTAAGTCTAATATCTCAATGAACTAATATTATGCTTCCACTCTCACTACATCACATAATATCTTTAAACATATAAATAGTGATCAATTATTCACAAGCACTAAGTCCAAAGATAAAAGATCAATTCAATAATAAAAATAATTTATAAAACATAGATAATTATAGGAAAATCAAGATATTACATCTAAATTTTAGAAAATAATTAGATATTCATAATCAAGAAAGAAGAAATAATATAAAAGGAGTTATAGAAGAGAAGAAAACTTTATGTAAACTAGATGATCTAAGTTTTCAATGATTTAATCTATTTATAGTATACAAATCTTAGATTTAATGGAGTTGGAAACCCTAAGAGATCTTAAAAAATCAGAATCTTTCATCCCTTTGAAGTATATTTCAAATAGGAAGGAAAATTAGACTAAAAATTGCACTTTGGAACTTGTCAAATGCCAAATAGCTATATAATAAGCTCACTATATGGCCATGTAATCAGTCCTCTCAAAATTTGAATTTTCATTGTGCAAATAGACTCACTTTTTATTACACAGCCATGTAATTGGTGAACTACATAGCCATGTGCTTGATTTTGCATTTTTCAAATAGTAGACAATGAAATTAGGCTTTAAGATCTCATATCTCTTAGTTTTTCAATGCATCTTGAATCACCTTAATCTGATATTTATAGCTCGAGTTGTGATTAAAATACCAAAAGGTGTTTGAGCTATCAATACTTATCAAAAGGTGTTTGAGCTATCAATACCTATCAAAATTTGTTTAGCCATGCATGTCTAAAACTCTCTTTTTGCACTTCTTTCGCTTCCAATTTGGATCTGACTTCATTCCAATTGATATCCAAACTTCTAAATCCTATGATATTGAAGAGAATCCTTTAAAATAACCTAAGAAAACTCCAAATAAACTATACAAACAAAAGCTAATAAAAATAATTAAAACAAAACATAAATAACACATTTGATGTATACATCCATAACAAATACTCTGTTTATTAGTAATATAATTTGCACTTATCAAATTCTCCAAATCTAAGTATTTGCTTATCTTCAAAAAAAATAATCATTAAATGTAATAAGAAAATTCAACCTTCTCATGTTTTGTTAAATAACTTTTCAAAGACCTCAAGAAATTAATATTTACAAATAACATATTAATGACATTACAAGCCAAGCTTCTATCTCAAGTTCAAAACAAACCTCATCTTAATCATGCTTTGAATAACCATGAATTAAATCAATCACATAGAAGATATTGCACTTCATATGGACTTAAACACACTTAACAACTTTAAATACCTCTATAAAAAGATATAAAATAGGAGTACAAATCTTATAGACATGTCAATGCAAACAATCTCTATTAGTGGAACTCACAAATCAAGAAAGATTGATAGGTCTTTACTAGGTCTTTACTAGGCTTATAATAGGGCTAACAGAAGGTGTTTTGGCCAAAAAAAAAAAAGAAAAGGCTAAATGAATAGAAGTAAGATAATTATGCTAAATTTACAACAACTCTTAAATAAGATAATTTGTTAATAGGATCACTTCACTTCAAGCACTATTTTTCTTCAAGATTGTCTTTTTTAGCACTTTTAACTCTTCCATTACCAACAATGAAATTTCAAAGATAAGTAAGAATTACTAATTTGAAAAAATTAGAATGTAAACTTGAAAAAATTATCTGATTAACAAGGAGAAGGATAACAACTAGGGTTAATAACAAAGAAAAGAAAGCTAAAATTAACAAGGCACAAAGAGGGCAAAGTAGGGATAAAATTAAAATAAGGGTGGATACAAGTAACAAGGTTGAACAAACAATGCCTAAATCATATCTCTCTCACAAAGTTAATTAAAAAATTTGCCTAAAAGTTTATAAAAATATGTTCTAAGATAGGTGAGGTAAATGAAGATAAAAACTATGTAGAAGTACTTTCTAAGTAAGCATACACAATTTCAATGCAATCAGTGATAGTAGTATGTGCCCTATGAGCCATATAATAATTATGTAATAGTAGATATTAATTCTCAATGGCATAATAAATATATTCATAATGTGAAAAGGGTTTCATATTGTTGAATATAGTCCTCAAGTATTTGTAAGCGGATCTATTCTCAAGTGTTGAGAATATATGAGACAGATCGCTCTTATACAAATATTTTAAATATGTTCATGGTTATAGGATTAATAACTAGGAATCATTAATTTCAGAAGACCATCATCTCTATTTGTTTTCTATAATCAATATATGACATGGATGATTATAGAGGCAGTGAGTCTTATGCTGCTTGACATATGATATCAATATAAAAATGTAGATATTTATAGGATGAATAGTCAAACTGTGACGTTCGATGATAATAATATGGGGTTTTACTACTTGTCAATTATTTATCATCTAGATTATAATAGTGCACATAATCCTTTAACTTGAGGGATAATATATCTCATACATGGTGGTTAGAATTTATTATTGCTTACATAGATATACTATTCATGCATAGATATATGGCAAGCGATAGTTCTAATTTGTTATGTATGGAGGTAAGTGATCGCCAAGATAAAATTTATTAACTCGAGTAAACGAGGTTAAGATCCTATGCGATCTAGCTGTTCTTGATACTTAAGTTCTTGGCCAAAATAGTGAGATTCATTTGAAAGAGTTTCTAGTAGGAATCTAATCTCATCAAGAATTAGAACTAAGATAAGGACATAAAATTGAGGCACATTAGGGTTTGACATAAACCATTACTCTAGTCTAGATTGGGATCTTTAATGAAGGGATTCTAGTGTGTGATTATTTATGATCGATGGTCCATGTGATGTTTAAAGTTATCACTATAAACATCATTTTCATGACATGGAATGCTAGCTGTCACTCACGACTTATGGGACTAAGTGTAAAGTGGAGATTTCACATTAGTATAGAAAAATATTTTCTCATTCCCATTGCTAATTAGACATGAACCTAGAAAGTCACACACCCAATAGTGATCACCTTCCAAGTGTAAAAGGTTTAACATAATAATTAATTAAAGTGTTTAATTAATTGATTAGTGGTAAAATCATTAAACATGTAATTAAATTTGCAAAGACCCTAGCATATCCTAATATTTAATCTATGAAGGTTTCTATTCAATTAAATCTTAATTTGTATATGATGAAAATGGAAAAGATTAAATTGAAAAATGTTTTGGACTAAATCAAAGACTTAATTTTAAGCTTAGTGAAAACCCTAAACACATGAGATGTGGCATAAGCCCATCTGTGATATAGAAAAGAGGCAATTTAGGGGTTAGAAAAAATTCATTATTCATAAGCCCATGTGATGGGTTTAAAGGTTAGAAAATTTTCTACTATGGTTAAAATTGTAATTACATCTTTTAGCTAATAGAAATGTCCATTTTACCCCTAAAAGATAAAATGGTCATTTCACCATTTGAAGAAGCAAAGTCCAATTTTGCCCCTTCACCTAATGATGAGCTAAAAGGACATTTAAGTCTTTGTGAAGACTTAAGGGTTAAGTCTTAAAGAAAAGAGGTATATAAATGTTATATTCATCTTTTCTTTAGAAGAGTGAACATCATTTTCATTTTGAAGCATTTTAGAGAGAGAAGTGGAAGAGAGAGAGAAAAGAGGAAGAAAGCATTTCTTCAATCTTTCTTTTGATCTTCAATTCTTTTCTTTGTTCTTTATGAAAGAAAAATACTTGCAAATTGAAAATGTGTTTAGTCCAAAATAAATCAAAAAGAAACCTTAAATTCCTAAAGGTTTTTGAGGAAGATATTGAATCAAAATTGGACAACCAAAAGAGAGATTCAATAACCCCAAAGAAACTAAGGAAACTTGGAGGTGAGCTAGGTGTGGATAATCTAGAGGCTTTACACTTGGAAAGCTCTTTGTTAAAGAAAGAAGGAACCTACAAGAAGTAATATAATTACTCTTCCTTTTTCTTTCTATGCATATGTGTTTTACACACAAATTAATTGATTACTTGAATGGATGTTTGGACTAAAAATAGGAGAAGTAAAATTTTAAAATGTTTGAAATTTTATCCTACCACCTTGCTTCCACTGCACTTGGCTCCATCATTCCTTCAATTAGTATAATGCAAAGCAAATCAAAACATAATATGAATAAAAGTTAATTTATAACCCAAAATAGTTGCTTAACCTAAAATACTTTAATTAATTATTCATAAATATCAAATATCATCTATCCTCGGCCTTCATCAAATTATTCAACACAAGCATATTTTATCAATAAAAGAGTAAAAATTTTAAATAAAAATTTTAAATTTATCCATCAAAAAACAAAAGAAAACAAAAACAAACAAAACCTCCCAAACTTGTAATTGACATTATCCTCAGTGTTAAAAGAAACAAATCAAAGAAAGAAAATACTCCCTTGTGTAAAGAAGTAGATTCCAAATTATAAGTATAAGGTACATTCCACTTCCTTGCGCCCTATAAAACATCAAGAAACAATATTGTTGTGAAATTTTATTTATACTCGCAAACACACGAATCACTAATTCTATAGATAAGTGGTAATGAGATCGTTCCCATAGAGAGAGCTATGAAAAGAATTATAGAAAAGCTTAATCAAACCACATTAATTTAATTCTAACCTAGGTCCAAATAATAATTTTTTTTTAAGATAATGATAAAGAAATAGAAACATCAAAATAACACAATTAAGAATAGATGAACTTGTGAAATAAAATATAGATAAAATATTACCAAAGTTTCAGAATTCACCAATGTTTGATTAATAATTTTTATAATGTATTGATTCTAATTTTTAGAAGAAAGTTTAGAAACACTACAAGAAATTCGATAAAATAGGATGCAAATTCGATAAAACACGATGCAAAAAATCATTATAAAAAGTACTATTTTTGTCACCAAAAATTTATGGTGATGAAAAAATTTCATCGCAGTGATCGTCATGGCAAGCTCGTTATATAAAGTATATGGGACAATTATTGTGTTCATCACTAAAAAATTCACCTTTAATGACAATAAATACATTCGTCATAAAATTTTAAGCTTTTAATGATGCTAAAATCATCATTATTATTAACCAAAATTTGTTACTTATTATGGTGTTCCGTCACCAAAAGGAGCATTATTAATGATGATAATAGCATTCATCATAAAATTTTATAGTTTTAGTGATGCTAAAAGTTTCATAATTAGCATCCAAATTTTATCACATAATATAGTAATTCGTCACCAAAAGGTCCACATTTAATGATGATAATAGTTATCATCATGAAATGTATAATTTTAGTGATGCTAAAATCATCACAATTAGCATCTAAATTCTATCACTTATTATGGTATGTCATCATCAAAAAGTCCTCAGTTAATGACGATAATAGTCATCATCATAAATTTGTATATCTATTGTGACACTAAAATCATCACAATGTGTATCCAATTTTTGTCATTTACTATAACATTTCGTCATTAAAAAATATACTTTTAATGACAATAATATCATTTGTCATCAATATTTAAATGTTTATGACAGAAATACAATTTTCACTATATTTTCTCCACTATTAATGACAAAATACTTGTCACAATTAATTGTATAATTTTTTTTTAATGTTGAGGCACATATCATCATTGTAAGTTCTCTTTTGTTGATGAAATTTCAATTGTCACAAAACAAATACAAATAATGATGATAGCAAAGTCATAATTAGTAATTATATATTGTCATTTATATATATATATATATATATATATATATATATATATATATATATATATATATTGTCATTTATATATATATATATATATATATATATATATATATATATATATATATATATATATATATATATATATATATATATATATATATAAAATGACAAATTTTAAATGTCATATATGATTCTTAATATTTATTGGTAACGTTTTTGTATTCATCAATAATTATTGAACCAGTAACTATGAACTTTTTTTGTCATCATAAATTCATATGAATGATAATTTGAATATTGTTACATGCCAATTCCAATTTATTATATAATTTTTACAACTAAAAGTAGTTTCCCATAGAAAATAATAAATAAAATTTCTACTTGATATGACTAATATAATGTATTAATATTAATATCCAAAAATAATGAAAATACCAAATAACTTAACATTGTCAAACTAGAAATACTATAAACAAGACATAATATTTAACCAACTAATGCAAGTATTCTCTAAGCATTATCACATCTTAAAAAATCTGAGTTCCAAAAATTTCCTTCCATAAGCTATTTATGAGCTCCAACTTGATGCATTTCTTGAAATATCAATATTTGCAAACATTTTCTACATTTTAGAAAATATATATAGATAATTAGTAAAGAGAAATCATATGTATGAAAAAAAAAATATCAAATCACCTTTGTACGACTTATTCATAATCATGAAAATTTCCAAATATAAAAAAATGCAACTAAAAGTTAATGTGATAGCAACCTTGTATTGTAAAAAATATAAAAAAGAAATGAAGGCATATATTACTTACAATAAATTAGTCAATCTACTTGCACCCCATTAGCAGTCATGATTGATAAAAGCTTCTTAATAGTCTTTCCTTGTTGAGATAGTTGACTCCTCAAATCAGTAGCCATAGTTTCATGTACATCCATTTGAGTCCTGAGTTCCTTCACCTCTAATTCAGACACAATTAATTTTTCTTATGCCTCTGAAAGATCTCTTACTAATTTTTGTGTAGCAAAGTCAATTGACGATGAACGTCTACTTGGAGGTTTGGGACCATATCCAAGACCCTTTGTGTAACCTGAGCCAAGGCCAAGCACCTCTTGAACTATTTCATCTATTTTTTTTTTTTTTTGAAATTCCTTGTTCATGGTATTGTTCTACTTTCTCCAGCATCAATTTCTATTTAAACAAAAAATTATTAGCACTTGTTCAATAAATTATATTCAACTTACTATAGTTACATGATTATTATAACTGACCTAATTTTCTTTAGCTACTTGAGATGACCAACCATTTTTCTCTAAAAAATGTGTTCGCTTATATAACTCAATCCAATCACAAGGTTCTCCATTCAACTCCTTTTAAGACTAATATGAGAAAAATAAAAATAAAAATAATCTAAAAATAAGGTAACTTTATCAAACATTAATAAGTTGAGACTACTCACAATTTCTTGACAACGAACAGTGAATGGTTTTTTACCCGAAATATATAGGGCTTTCACTTTACTAAGATTTGCAGCATTTGTTGAACATATTTTCTAGTGTAAAAAACAATATTTCCTTATTATATTAAGCATTTGTTGAACAAATTCATTAATAATATTACTCAATAACTTTGCTTAATATGGTAACTAAATATTGAAAAGAAAAACATCTTGTATATGACTAATAGTATGGATTGATTTTTAACCTTATATTTAGGATTTGCAAAATGATCACAAAGTGCATTCCAATGTTCTTGAACAGCAATATTCTTTGGCTTATTCTTCGTTGCCTCCTCCACAGATTAATATTTCTTAAATTTTTCATGCAACCTAAAACACTCTTGGCAGCTACTATTTTTTAACCTTTCAATCAAGCTTATTTTCACACCCAATTCATTCGTGTTCACATCTATATAAATCTATACACAACATAATATTTTTTAGAAGAACATAAGAAAAATTATAATAAAAATAATGGTGAATATATATATATATTAAAAATAAGTGATGTCTTAATGTGCAGTAATGTTAAATATTAGGTTGAGAATTGGAAATGGAAAATTTACTTTTTGAAAACTTGGGCTTGACATTTTCGGTCACTTGTGCTGTTATAAAGAATCATGAGTTTAATTTCATCTAATCATGTGAATGATGTGTTTATGTGTAAAATGAATAAAGTGTATAAAGAAACCTAGAAATAGAAAAGTAAACTTATATATATATATATATATATATATATATATATATATATATATATATATATATATATATATATATATATATATATATATATATATATATATATATATATATGCACTTACATTTATATGGTCAAAACTTAGTTCTAGATCATTGTCTACATCTATATCACACCACTTAACGGGTACTGGAAATACATCTCGAGTAATCATTCTAATCATACTAGCAAGTTTGGCAGATTGTTCTCCATTTATTAGTCTTTCAATACTGGGATCCACATTGACCCGCATTTTAGAACCTGAAGCAACATTTGACTTCATCAAACCTTTACCCATTGTCTACCCTTTGCCCCTCCTTTTATAGGCAAATGCTACAAAATATAAATTGAAAAATTAAAAGCAGCATCGAAAAATCATAGAGTCATTGTTCATAGTATAAACTTATAAATAATAATATATGTCTAATATTTAAAAATTCAAAATTTTGTAGCCAATATGCTGCTTAATTTAGTTGAGGGAATTTCTGCACTTTCAAATTCTTGATTAGATACAGCATTAATCAGTGATTGTTCTGATGATACTTGTTAACCATCATGCAAGATAGGATTTGATATTCCTAATGTCCTTTCCAAAGAAGCATAATTTGGTAGATTAGTTATTACTTCAGTAATTGTAGGATTTGATCGAGCAAAAAATCCTTTCAAAGTTATATTTGATGAATGAGATGGCGTACATTTTGGACTTTGGCTAAAGGATGAACTTTTCTGAATATTCTTTGAGCTATTAGTTTTCTTAGATCGTAGCATCAAACCACCAGGAGCCATTATAAAACTTGTGTGAGAATACATCAATTTAATCTTGGTATATTGTAATAATATAAATAAATTAAGAATCAAGTAAGAAAATAATGATCAATGACAAATAAATAACATAAATTCTCTACAACTATACATGGACCAGAGAAGCTAAACTATAAAAGAATTACTAACCAATCTATATAGATAAGGTGTCAAAGTGTGGGATTCCCACACCACAAAACCAAATATAAGAATGAACATTAAATAATGTGGCATATTGTGAACCCTCAAATTTGCACCTCCAGACAACTGACACTCAATTACAAACCTATAGAATCAAACCAGGCTTAAATCAAAGCTAAAACGAATGAGAATGGAGTAAAAAATGGCAGGCAGTCTCATGGTGACCGCACAGAGCATTGGTGATTGTACAGACCCTGTGCGAAATTGCACAGGACCTTTGCAGAACTATAGAGGTATGTGCAGAACCGCCTAGGTCTTATGCGATAATATTTTGCTCTGTGCATTCTGTATGGTCTTGATGTTGCCGTTTGCAATTCCTGAAGCCTCCTATGCGGTTTCCTGCATTGGGAAGCGAATCCCACATTGAAAGTTCACCATTGTCACTCCCAACTCTCTCTCTATAAAAGCTCCACCTCCCTACCTCATTTCCACACTCAGAATTGCTTAATCAAACTAATTGATTTCAAAGCAATCAACATTTTTTTTAAGGTTTGGTCCGAAAGGAACGAACTTTTTAGTTTAAGATTTTAGTTTAAGATTTTATTTTATTAGGGTGGTTGTTTTGAGGTAGCTCTCCTTAAATCAATATGAGGAGGTCCTGAATACGCCATTCGAGTCTTCATTTTATGGTTGTCATTCCACCAAGCCGAGAAGGTGGAATTGCGATTCGGTCATCCGCCCTATGTCCCTAAGTCTCATCCTTGTAAGGCATTTATTTTCTTCTTTTGTTATTTTGTTTTATTTTGTTTCATTTCTTAGGATTGATTAGTTTATTATTTTTGTTTATTATTTTTTGCTTGGCATGTTTTATCTTTTCTTTTATTATTTTGAGGCAAGTTGATTAGAATATGATCTAGTTAACTTCGTAAGCTATTTGAATTATTGCATCAACTTGTTAATTAAAACTTGACCTAATTAACAACTCAGTAATCAGCCAATCTGATTTAATCAATCAACCCACCATTCAATCAATGAGCTAAAACATGATAAATGGCTAGGCTAAACTAACCCCTCGCAAGAAGAGCAAACTATGAGGATTTTGATTCCCATTCAAAGGGAGACGTAGGCTTGCTTGTTTTAAGCATCAAATCCAATTTAAATAAAATGTAATCATTCTCTTATATGTTATTTTATCAATCAGCTCTTTTCTTTGTGATATCTGCTTTTAGTTTGTTTTCTTTATTATAATATTGATTTTGTCTTTCTTTTGCAGTATTTTTCTTTAATAATTTCTTTAGAATTATTTTGGGGAATGTGTGACTTTCTTAGAACCTATAAGGGCTAGAGGAAGTATCCCCTATTTTGGTTTTGAATTGTAAAGTTAATTCATTTACTTTATTTGCTTTTCTGCTTTGAATGAATCTTTATTTATTTGTTTATTCATGCATTATGTAAATCGTTTAGGAAATTTATTTTAAGTCATCTTATATTAAATTTTCTAAACTAATCATTTTTCTAAATAAACCAAAAACCTAGTCCTTGAATCCTCTTTGGTTTCAAGACTAGTGATCTTTTTCCTTTGGGATATTAATTGGAGTCAATTTGGGTTTTTCCCTTTATCTTTTCCTAAATAAAATAAAATTAAGGTGGTGACTCTTTTCAAAAATCAACCAATATGAATCCAAGGGTTCCATTGTGAGTTCAAACCCAAATGAGCATTTCGATTCCACTTAGTGGATCAGACCAGTGCTCGAGCGAGGATTCACAGCTGGAGACTCCATTGGGGGCCACCTTCTTTTTAAAAAAAGAAATAAGAGGACTACCAATTGGTTTAAATCAAGGTTTGGCACTTTTAATTTAGAAATTGCTTTCATGCATCATTTGCATTGGCTCATTGCCTATCAACCTAGATTTTTAGGAAAACATTGGATAGAAAATAACATCGAATGGGTAACCCTCATTAGGTCTATTTGTGAATGGTGAAATCATCTATCCCGTGATGAATCCTTTGATCCTTTCAAAGGTGTAACGAGCATGCACGTACTGTTGGACCCACGTGAGGCTTCTTGACTTACATGTAGTTAGGTATATCACTGCTCTAGTGTGACGGGTACCCTATACAAGCCATATTTACCTTTTACATGTAATAAACCTAGATCTTGACTTTAGGTTATATGTACCATAATTAAAACCTTGTATCTTTGCACTCTCATGAAATATTTTCCCCATGCATATCATTCATCCATATTGTATAACAAAACATGCATTAATCTTTATTCTTGGTTATACCTTGAAATGAAGAAGGGTCACATACTCACTTTCACTTCTATCCAAACATCTTCACTTCTAAACCTTAAACACTCCCACCTCTATCTCAATCACCTTTGCCCCCACAAACCTTAAGCCATCACCTTAAACCTTACCCTAATACCCTAGCCCTAAACCTAAAACCTCATTTTCCTAGCCTTGGCCTCAAACACCTCTAACCTTAAACATTGTTACCTTAACCTTACCTAAAATGTCTTCACCCTAAACTCCTTTTTACCCAAACCATGCCAACCTAGCCATAAGACATCATCATCCCTAAGCCTAATACCTTTGTCCTAACACAATACCCTAAGCCCAATACCTTTGGCCCAACACAATACCCTAAGCCCAATAACTTTGGCCTAACACACTACCCTAAGCCCTAATACCTTTGGTCCAACACACTACCCTAAGTTTAGTACCTTTGGTTCAACCTGATACCTTAAGCTTGAGACCTTGACCTAGGCAACCTTAGCAAATCCTCAAAAGCCCAAAATGCGGTTAGCTCATAATATCAAAAGGAGTCTTTCTCCCCAAAGTTTATATGCCCATATTCTTACTTCTTCCTCAAGCACTTACCTTAATTCTTTGATTTGGTTTGTAAGGTACCAATGTCCAACGAGGTTAATGTCCAATGAGGTTAACATGGATGCCTTGACCACACTTATGATTAGCCATCTTAAGAAGCATGAATAGCATTTTCAATCTATCCTAACTGCTCAATAGATCTAATTTGAAGAAAACATGAAGGAATAAAGGCAAGCCATCATTGAGGAAGTTCGAGCCCTGATTAACTAAGCAAACCTCAATAATCTCAACCACAATTCGAACCAAACCTATCTTGGGAAACCTACCAATACTCAAGCCCTAAACACCACTACCCATTCTAGATCTTCCTCTCTCCTAAATCCTTTTCAAGGTGGAGAAGTTTTCTCTTAGGATACCAAATTGCTTATGGATAAACTTGACGCTATGGAGAAAACCATCAAATCCATGAAGCACCACAATGGCTTAATTGATATGGATAGCTTGATCTTGTTCCCTAATGCCAAGCTACCTCCTAAATTCAAAATGCCTGAGTTGGATAGATTTGATGGAACTACATGCCCCAAAACTCATCTAAAGATGTATATGGGAGTAATGAAACCTATGGGACTTAGCAATGAGCTCCTTGCTTAAATGTATCAAGAATCACTAACCAGAGCTGCTAGTAGATGGTTTCTTTCATTAGACAAGAGCCAAAAAAGAATATGGGATGATATTTATCATGTCTTTATTAGACAGTATCATTACAACACTAAAGTCAATGTCATTAGGCGTGATTTGGAAACTATGAAGCAACTTCCAGATGAGTCCTTCTCCATATTCCTTACTAGGTGGAGGGCTAAAGCTACTCAAATGGTAATTAGGCCAACCAAGCAAGAACAAGTAGATATCATTGTCAAGAATCTACTTCCAGCCCATCGAGCCCACTTGTTAACACAATACCTACCTACCTTCAGAGCTTTGGTTGCAACTACATCAAAGGTTAAAGATTGCATAGTTGAATTCCCTATCACCAACCTGAGTAGTGATGAGGAATCTAGATCTGACTCAACCCCACCTTACCTTAGCCCTCGAAGGCATGTCATGGAATAGTTTAAGTTCAACTAATCTGACTTGTCTAAGATTGAATTCCAAGTCTAAGCTTAAGTCTGAGTCTAAATCTCTATGTCTGGTGTCTAATTCCAAGTCTAGGTCTATTATCTTTTTCATGTATTTTGTGTCTGCTATGTCAATCCTTTTTTGTCATATTATAATAAAGTTTTCTTTATAGTAATGCATCTACAATTTCTTATTAGTGTATTTATTTTCTTATCTTCATTTTTAGTCCGACATGGATGAGCTTACAAAAAAAAAAAAAGAAAAAGAAAAAAAAAAGAGTAAGAAAAGAAAAGAAAAAGAAAAAGAAAGAGAGAGAGAGAAATGAACAAAAAGTCAAATCAATGACAATTAGCACATGTTAGAATTTGAGGTGCCATCAACAATTGCACCTAACCAAAGAAGGTTAAATGATCATATAGTTGAAGCATAAAGAGCAAGTAAATGTAATTACCTATTGCACATTGGGTAATCAAATAATGCACCTCAGCAAGAGACGATAAGTTCAAAAAAGACCTTTGTCAAATCCAGAATTCAAAGGTTACAGCCCTTCAAGATAAAAAAAGGCAGCGGCCTAAACCATGGTGGAATCTTCTTCCATATTTCATTAATTCAAGCTCGCTAAGTTGAAAACCCAAAAGGATGGCTTAGGCAAAAGTTAAAGTTGAGAGAGAGAGAGAGAGAGAGGGAGAGAGAGCTCATCCAAGTCATCTTCCCTCTTGTCCAAAGTTGTCAAATCATCTTCAATCAATCCGTCTCGTCTCATGTCTCCAAAGTCATCCTTCCTCATTAAAGGTTCATTCTTTAAGGATATACTATCTTTTATGCCCTTATCCTACAATAGAGGCATGTCTTCCTAGGTCGTCAACTTTTGTTGAATCTGTCTTGTCGCTTAACTCAAAAAGTTAAGGCATAATCTCTAACATTTCCCACCTTCACATTCTTATCTCTTATTTGGGAGCATTATCCCCAAGTTGTCTTCTTCTACTAGCCTTTTAGCCATTCCTAAGGGTTCTTCATTTTAGCCAGTGCAGTCAATGTGACATCAAGTCAAACCAATTAACTGTCACTCTAAAAGTCTCTTCAATCTTAAATAATAAGAAAAGCTTTACTTGCTCTTTTTCATGATTCATGCTACAAAAAGCAAAACCATACAACCCCCATAATTCTTTTCAGAAATTTTAGCCTACCTTCAAGCCATTCTCTAACCTTTCCATCCTAAGCTTTATTGGCAAATTATACCATCATTTCAAGCTCAAACACCATACCACCATTTCCTTGGCAAAATCTTATAATGGGCAGAATAAAAAAATCTCAAGTCTCTCAAGACTCATCATCCTTGAATCTACGTTCCTTGGCAAAACTAGAAGTCCAGGCATATCTCCCAAAGTCTATCATCTTCAAGTTGATTAAGAAGGACTCGAACTAGTCAAGGACCATCTCATGCCTCTTTGGCAAAGATCTCATTATCTTTGAAACATTAAGCCTCACTGGTAAAACATATAATCCTTGAGATCAAAGTCTCTTAAAGCTTGCAAACCATTATAATGCAAACAAGTCAAAGGGCAAATCCTTAACCATGAGCATGCAATACTCTTATAACCAAAAGCCTTTGTCATAAAGCACAAACCAATAAGCGTTCATCATGAAGCCTTTAGCCAAAGCCAACCATCCAAAGCACCCTTGTAAAAAACTATCCTCAACACTTAGAAGCCTTCACTAAAAAGCCCAGTCCAAAAAGCCTTCACCATGAAGCACATGACCAAAAGCCTTCACTATGAAGCCCATTCCTAGAAAGCCTTCACCATGAAGCCTACTCCTAAAAGGCCTGCATTTATAAAGCCCATGATCTCCTCTAAAGAAAAATCTGACTGAGCCTTTTAAATAGATTTCTTACCTTGACTTTTCCTCTATGCCAAGATTAGCCTCCCAGGTCTAGCATCCCAGTATGATCTCTTTGACACAGTCTTAAGATAAAATTTGACCAAACCTTTTGAATGAACTCACCAGAAGGCCATAACTTAACTGAGCCTCTAATATGATCTCTTACCTAGCCAAACTCCAAATGACCCTTGCCAAGGCCAAGCCTGACCTACCCTTCCAAGGTAATCCACTTATTCTAAAACAATCTTCCCTAAAGCCAAACTAAAAGGCCATAACTGATCAAGCCAATTACCAGACTTGACCAAAGACTCCCTTATGAACTTCTTTGGAGACAAGCCCAACAAATTAACCTTCCCCAAGACTTAACCTAGCCTTTTGACTTAATCATCTCCAAGGAGTTGACCCCCTTTATCAAGCTTTCCAATTTAGCCTCCAGCAGAACCTTCTCCTAAGCAAAACCCACCTAAGCCCAGCCTCGACCTCTCCCAACCATACCTAGCTTAACCTCCCAAAGTGACTTCTTCCTAGACCAAACAACCAAAAACCAAATAACCAAGCTAACTTCCAAAATGGGGGCATATTTTTCCTAAAAGCTCAGCACTGTCCTACCAAACTAACCCTTCACAGGTTCAAGTTATCTAATCATTGCATAGTCAGATGCATTTCAAAATGGATAGGTCGTTATCATTCCTACCAAAAATGTTTCAAAATTGACTGGACATTAAGCTGGACTTTCCAAAACAGATCAAAACCATTACTTCTTCTAGATTTTCCCTAGATCATTTTTACTTCTAACATTAAGCCCGGACAGATAGCCTTGATTTAAATTCTCCAACGTTAAGGCTGAACAAATAGCCTTGATTTTAATTCTCCAACATTAAGGCCGAAAAGATAGCCTTGATTAAGATTTTCCCCAAATTAACTTTACTTCCAACATTAAGGCCGGACAAATAGCCTTGATTGAAATATTTTTTTATCTTCTAACATTAGGGCCAAATAGATAGTCTTAATTGAAATTCACCAAGACCATTCTCACATCCAACATCAAGGCCCGACTACTAGCCATTGACAAAACCTCTTTTACCCATAAATATCTAGTAACGATCACCTAGGCATCCACATGGTTCCTATCCCTGTCCCTTTATCAATATTCTTTGGAAGCTTCACTCATAAATGTTTAGTAATGATCACTTAAACATTTCTATGGTTTCTTTTTCTATCTATCCTTTACCTATAAAACAAAAAAAAAAAAAAAAAAAAAACAACCATGTTTTTCACCCAAACATGTCTTAATCCTAACTTGGACATCCCTTTGATTCATTTTCTCCATCCCTGAGTTCATTATCATTAGAATTGCATTTTTTTTCAAGCCAATTCTGATGAGGAGGCAGCTGTGAACTATCAAATTTGCACCTCCAGACAACCGGCACTCAATTACGAACTCATAGAATCAAACCGGGCTTAAATCAAAGCTAAAACGGATGAGAACGAAGTAAGAAATGGCGGCAGTCTTATGGTGATTGCACAGAGCACTGGTGACCGCACAGGGCCTTCACAAAACTGCAGAGGTCTATGCAGAACTGTATAGGTCCTATGTGGCAACATTTTGCTCTATGCATTTCTTATGGTCTTGATGTTGCTGTGTGCGATTCCTGAAGCCTCCTATGTGGTTTCTTGCATTGGGAAGCAAATCCCACATTAAAAGTTCACCATTTTCACTCCCAACTCTTTCTCTATAAAAGCTCCACCTCCCTACCTCATTTCCACACTCAGCATTGCTTAATCAAAAAATTGATTTCAAAGCAATCAACATTTTTTTTAAGGTTTGGTCCAAAATGAATGAACTTTTTAGTTTAAGATTTTATTTTATTAGGGTAGTCGTTTCGAGGTAGCTCTCCTCAAATCAGTCCAAGGAGGTCCTGAATACGTCGTCCGAGTCTTCATTTCTAAGGTTGTCATTCCGCCAAGCCAAGAAGGTGGAATTGCGATCTAGTCATCCGCTTCATCTGCCCTATGTCCCCAAGCCTCATCCTCGTAAGGTATTTATTTTCTTCTTTTGTTATTTTGTTTTGTTTTGTTTCATTTTCTTAGGATTGCTTAGTTTATTCTTTTCATTTATTATTTCTTTGCTTGGCATATTTTATCTTTTCTTTGATTATTTTGAGACATGTTGATTAGAATATGATCTAGTTAACTTAATAAGCTATTTGAATTGTTGCATCGATTTGTTAATTAAAACCTGACCTAATTAACAACTCAGTAATCAGTCAATATGATTTAATCAATCAACCCACCTTCCAATAAGTGAACTGAAACATGATAAATGGCAAAGCTAAACTAACCCCTTCACAATAAGGGCAAACTACGAGGATTTTGATTCCCATTCAAAGGGATATGTAGGCTTGTTTGTTTTAAGCATCAAATCCAATTTAAATAAAATGTAATCATTCTCTTGTATGTTATTTTATCAATCAGCTCTTTTCTTTGTGATATCTGCTTTTAGTTTGTTTTCTTTATTATAATGTTGATTTTGTCTTTTTTTTGCAGTAGTTTTCTTTAATAATTGCTTTAGAATTATTTTGGAGAATATGTGACTTCCCTAGAACCTATAAGAGTTAGAGGAAGTATCCCCTATTTTGATTTTGAATTGTAAAGTTAATTCATTTACTTTATTTGCTTTTCCACTTTGAATAAATGTTTATTTATTTATTTATTCATGCATTATGTAAATCGTTCAGAAAATTTATTTTAAGTCATCTTGTATTAAATTTCCCAAACTAATCATTTTTCTAAATAAACCAAAAACCTAGTCCTCGAATTCTCTTTGATTTCGAGGTTAGTGATATTTGTCCTTTGGGATATTAATTGGAGTTAATTTGAGTTTTTCCCTTAATCTTTTCCCATATAAAATAAAATTAAGGTAGCAACTATTTTCAAAAATCAACCAATCTGAACTCGAGGGTTCTATCGTGAATTCAAACTCAAATGAGCATTTCAATTCTTACTTAGCAGATCAGACCAGTGCTCGGGTGAGGCCTCACATATATATAATATACATAGTATAAAGAAGCTAACCCGAACTAGTAATAAGTAATAATTTTCATTATAATAGTAATCACTTATTATTATTACCACACAAACAATTAGGGCCTTAAAAATTAAAGCGACTATGAATATGAATTTTAGTAGTAAATCAAAACAATTCTATTGCAGCCAATTTTATTTAGGTGTTTCCATTGACAAACAAAATTTATATATAAAATAAACTGATGAAGAATAACTTACAGTTCCTTCTCTGTTGTATGATTGACAATGAATAAATTAAATCTATAATGTTCTTTTCTTTGTGTGCAGCCAAAAAAAAAAAAAAAAAAAGTGAAGTCTTTCCTCTGAGTTATGAGAAGTTTGAACGAAAAGGATTTTTTTTTTTTTTTTTTTGTAGGAATAAGCCTATTATTATTGGGGTTGCTAATTAATTAACGCCAAATCAAAAGAGGAAAATAAAAAAGTTGCCGCCACTTAAATTTTTTTTTTTGGCTCTTCGATTGTACCTTTTAATTTTTTAACATTAAGATAAATTATACATTTAAAAAATATTAATTAATGGGTTATAACCTAATTAATGGAATGATGTTGCTAGACATATAAACTTTCGAATTTATTTAAGTATTTTATGTACAATAAAGTTTATTTTAATTACATATCAATATATAATTATCTAAATATCACATATAAATTGAAGAAAAATTATAATTTTATTCTTATTTAATGAATTGCAATTTTATGCTTTAATGAATATCTAAATGCACTTCACTCCATTTTTTTTAAAAATAAAAAATATAATTTCATCACAATTTGGAAAAAAAAATAAACGAAATCTCTTAATTTTATCAAGGGACAAAAAATTGAATTTCAACATTCAAAATCCATTACATTTTTTCAAATTGATTAAATTTCAATATAAACAAAATAATATTAGAAAAATAATATTTGATTTACTTTTAATTTATTAGATTTCATTGGATAATTTAATCTCATAACTTCACAATTATGAAAATAATTTCAATTTTCAACTAGAGATAACTAAATCTATGACTTAGTATGAAATATATGCATACATGTAAATATTATGGCTTCAACCTTTTTTAGTAAATTTATATTTGATCAATTACATTAAAGGTTAGATTATAGATAAGTCTCTGTAAATTTACACTCAATATATTAATAATCTCTATTAAATAATAATTATTTTTGGTCTTGACTTGGGCTAGCAAGCTAAATTAATAATTTTGATAAAATAATAAGATAATAATTTTTTTGAAAATCTTACGAAACCCCTTGGTCTCATTTTTATCATAAATTACCAATTCACTAAAATTATATATTATATTTTCCTAAAATATGAGTCTATTGTTATTTTCTTAAATATCAGTTATATTGAAGACATGAATACAATTAAAATTATACTTGAAAATGAAATAGACATGGATTGGTATATATTTCTTGGACTTTTATTCTCCTTTTATTAATAGAATAATTTATATTTTTATAAAATAAAATTAATTTTTAGTTTATTAAATGACTGTTATGTTGAATTATATGTATACTCGATAATTGTTGTTGGTTAATAGGTTATATATGTGTAATGGAATATTCAAACTATATATGTTTATGAAGTTTATGCTTCAATAAAATTATATAATGAGTGTAATAAATGGAATTATTTTAATAATTTTATTTTTTAGAAATTTATGAAATTTATCTATTTAATAAAAAAATTAATATGTTGATGTGAAAGAAAATATTTTATGAGAATTGTAATGAATTTTAGTAAATTAAAATTTTAATCAATTTTACAAATTAATTTATTTAGTAGCATACTATAAAATATTAATTTTACAACCTAATAGCTAAGAAACTATTAAAATACCATCTAATAAAAGCTAATTGGGAAAGTATTTTTTCTTTCACCTGTAAGTGTAATGTTTGATGTAATTAATAATAAAACGAAATTGATAAAATGGTACTAAAGCATGTCATTTGTTTAAAAATCTACGGCAATTCGCTGCTCAACATTAAAAATCCTATGATTAATACGGCATTTCATTTGTTTTATACATAGATTTAATAAAATAGCCAAGTTCAAAACTACATAGTTTTTTGTCAAAGCCATAATTTAGCCCTGCAACCCAATTTCTCCACATCCTCTCTCTCCCCCTCTCTCTCTCTCTCTCGTCTATTTAGAGCTCTTAATTGAAATCCTTTCTATTTTACCTGATCGAATTTCGGTGACCTATGGCCGGACCTCTCTTCCTACCATCCCTTGGCTTGGTAACTTTCCAAGAGCCACCACTCGTTGTTTCTTCTTAGTAGGTGAAGTCTCTAATTCCCACTTTTAAATCGAAGACTTAATAAGATAATATTGAGTGACAATTCAATAAATTATCATCTCAAAGAATTCTGATTTTGTGTTTTTTGGCCTCAATATTTTTTAGAATAAAGTTGTTAGATTTTGAACAGCTAAAACTTTTTATTACAATTTGGTCTTTTGTATAAACTGTTGAATATGGAATTTGTTTAATCTAAGAAGAACATCTCAATTTATGCTTGAAGAATTTGGGTATGTAAATTTTCTATGAACTAAGGTTATGCTCTTAGTACATTAGATATTTCATGTTGTTAGTATGAATTTCCTTATAATTGCAATGTTGAGTCCATTATATTGATTCTCTTTTTTATATGTATATATGTAATCAACGAGTACAGAGAATTTAAGTAGATTTTGTGTTATTAATTGGACAAAAAAGAGGAGGTTCTATATAGCAACCATAGAAGCTTTTCATAGTATTCTACTTCTTTGTATTTTGTAATCCAACCTAATTTTTCATGGTTAAGCATTTGAGATGTCTGATGTTGGCTCTTAATTTTTTTTTTTTTTAAATTTGGCTTAAAAAATATAATTTGAAAAAATACTATAGATATTTTTTATATGTAATTTTATTCCCTTAAAAAGTTACAAAATCAAAGTGGAGAATATTAGTATACGTATGATTTTTTTTTTTATGCATACTCTATTTTTTAGTATGTGAGAAAAAAAATACAGATATAATAACACAATTCTTTTCATTTATTTATGCAAAAATAATAAATTTTAAAATCCAATATGATATTAAATTTGGATGCAATTATTATGATAGTGTGCTATATTAATTAACCTTCAATTGTTGTTCTTTGTGTTCACATGTTACTATTTTTATTGTTATGTTAATTTTAAAATTTATTTTTATATATCTCATATTATATGCCTCACATTATCTTTAATGCTTTTATGTAAAAATATTGTTTGATATTTGTTCATTTTTTAATTAGTTTATCTATAAATGGATAAGAGTTGGATGAATGCAATGAAATGGTCAAATGAATATGTATCAGGGGTAAATTCTTTTATGAAATTTGTTGAAGATCACATGGGCAAAGAGTGTGATATTCGATGCCCATGTGTAGGTTGTTTGAACTTATGCATAAGACCTCAACAAACAATTCTAGATCACCTATTAATTAAAGGAATAGACAAGTGCTATAGAACTTGGTTCCATCATGGAGAGCCTTCTAACTTTCATAAACCTAGTTATCAATGTGATTTTAATGATGATGAGATGGAAATAGATATGAATGAAGAAAATTTTGATGAAGAATATCATGGTGTTTATGATATGTTTAATGATTATTTGGAGCAACAAAAGGCTGCTGATGTGTCAACTGATACTAATGAAGACAATTCTATAGTTGTGCCTATATATCTCGAATCACTTATGAGGGATGCCCAAGCAAAATTATACCCTGGATGTAACAAGATTTCTAGGTTATCTTGCATCATAAAATTGCTCCATTTGAAAGTCTATAATAAGTTAAGTAACAAAGGGATGGATATGTTTTTGCAATTTATTAAGGAAATCTTACCTAATGGTGAGACACTTCCAAGTTCATATTATGAGGCAAAAAAAGATTCTTTGGGATTTGGGATTGGGATATGAATCCATACATGCTTGTAAGTATGATTTGTTAAACATCATTACTAATTAATTATAGGTTATTATTATAAGCCATTTAACATATTGTTAAATTTAGTTTTAAGTTTAAGAACGAAATTCATTTACTATATTTTAAGTTTTTATTTTTAGTATAAAATTATGTATAAATATGTTGTGAAGATTTCATTTATTAATCAATTCAATATCATCAAGCAGTAAACAATTCAATTTTAATTGTTTCCTCTCCTTCCACTTATGAATATTATTATTATTATTTAGTTCTATATAAAAATCTTCATTTGGTATCAGAGCCACTCGGTCATAGATTGTATTTTCTGACATTTGTGTACAAAATAGTTGTACGTAAAAAAAAAATAAATTATCTTGTGTGCAGTTTGGAACTGTGAAGTTTTTATTAGTTTGGAACCATACTTACTTGGTTAATTAAGATGTTGCTCAAACCAAGTCACAATAGCAGAGTCAAGTAATGTCGGTGTTATTAAAAAATTAAATAATAATAATTATAGTATGTGGAAGACTTGCATGGAATCATATTTGCAAGGTCGAGATTTATGGGAGGTTGTTGCAGGAACAGAGGTTACACCACCGCCAGAAGATGACGGTGGTAATATTAGAAAATGGAAGATTAAAGTTGGAAAAGCCATGTTTGCAATCAAAACTACTATAGAAGAGGAAATGATGGAGTACATCAGGGAAGCTGTAACACCCAAACAAGCTTAGGATTCTTTTGCATCACGATTCATAAAAAGAAATGATGCAAGACTTCAATTGTTAGAAAATGATTTAATGTCTATCTCACAATGAGACATGACAATTAGTCAATATTTTACAAAGGTGAAATCCTTATGCAAAGAAATTGCTGAGTTGGATGAGGCATCCAAAATGTTAGCGAAAGAATGAGGCGAATTATTATACATGGCTTATGTTTCAAGTACAGGGGATTTTTTGCTGCAGTTCAAGGTTGGCTCACACAACCTTCAATTGAAGAATTAGAGAATTTACTGGCTAGTGAAGAAACTCTAGCAAAACAAATGGCTAGAGTGTCTTTAAATACCAAAGAAGTTATATTCTTTGCTAACAGAAGGAAGAATCAACCTCATGATCAGACTATAGGGAAGATACGAGAGAATCCACAATCAGGGGGAGTTCAACAAAAGCAATACCAGCAAAGTAGGCAATCTAAATAATTTAGACGTCAAAATGGCGAATGTTTCAATTGTGAAAAGAAAGGACATTACGCGAGGGATTGCTGGTCTATAAAGAAGGTTGTTTAGAGTAATACAGCAACTATAAGCAATCGCCATTAGGACAAACCTGAGTGGGATGATGAAGCATTGTTTACAACTATAGAAACAATGCAAGAGAAAGATTGTAATAACTTAGAAGTTATGGAAGTTCCAAGCCTTATAGCTAGCACAGTGGAGGAAGAAGAAGAGCAGGTTTCTAGTGCTTCCACTTCTCAAAGAATTACTTATGAGAAGGATTGGATCTTTGATTATGGGTGTTCTAGTCACATGATAGGAGATAAGGATAAGCTCTATAATATTTCAGAGTACAAAGGCAAGTGAGTTGTAGTGACTATAAATAACTCACGGTTACCAATTACTCATGTTGGAGACACAATAATCACTTCCAGTTCGAATCAGTAATAAGTGCAGTTGGAAGATGTGTACAGAGTATCAGGTATGAAAAAGAATCTTTTGTCAGTTTCAGAGTTGATTGGTTCTGGTAACTTTGTTGTGTTTAGCCTTAAAGATGTTAAGGTTTGTCAATAAATTAAAATAGTTTACACACCAATAATGGAGGGACAAAAGGTGGATTCAATGTACGTCTTCTTAGCAAAAGATGCTTATATAGAGAAGGCAAAAAGCGGTGATACAACTGACTTGTGGCATGCACGACTAGGACATGTCAATTATCATAAGCTGAAGATGATGATGAGTAAGTCCTCACTAAGAAGGCTACCTAATATTGATGTTCGTACTGATGTGGTTTGTGCAGGATGTCAGTATGGAAAGGTGCACCAACTTCTATATAAGGAGTCATCATTCAGAGCCAAACAACCGCTAGAGTTAATCCACTCTGATGTGTTTGGTAAAGTGAAGCAATCATTAGTTAATGGTATGTACTACATGGTGACATTTATTGATGATTATTCGAGGTATGTCTGGGTCTACTTTATGAAAGAAAAGTCAGAAACTCTTGCAAAATATAAAGAGTTTAAACTAATGATTGAAGGAGAAGTTGGGATGAAAATTAAATGTCTACGTACTGATAATGGGGGAGAATACATGTCAGATGAATCCTCAAATTATCTTCTTCAATGTAAGGTTAGGCGACAATTGACTTGTCCAAACACACCATAACAAAATGGTGTTGTAGAGAGAAAAAACAAGCATTTAGCAGAAATATGCAGAAGTATGTTGCATGCCAAGAATGTTCCTAAGAGATTTTGGGTTGAATGCATGAGAACAATAGCTCACATAATCAATAGACTTCCTCAGCCAAAGATGGAATTTATGTCTCCATTTGAGAAGTTATGGAATATGAAACTTACAGTGAGCCATTTTAAAGTATTTGGTTGTGTGTGCTATGTACTTGTACCTGATCATCTACGTAGCAAGTTTGATAAAAAGTCAATTAGATGTATCTTTGTGGGCTATGATGAGCATAGAAAAGGGTGGAGATGTCAACTGGTAAGTGTCATGTCTCATGAAATATTGTGTTTGATGAGACATCATCATGGTGGATCCTAGAATATGTTGCACTTCCTCAAACAAAAGATGTGGAACAATATGAAGAAAATGAGAAGAGAAAAGAGGTCCAACAAACTTCAAAGACTATAATACAGTCACAATCTTAAGAGGCACCATGGCAGACGGATGTTTATCAGAGATTGGAGAGTCAACCAGTAGAAGAGATGTTGGAAGAATAATCACAACAATTGAGAAGATCAACTAGGTCGAAAAAGCCTAATCCCAAATATGCCAATATAGCACTAGTTGAAGAAGAAAGGGAGCCCACATCCTACAGAGAGGCATCACAGAAGGTTGAATGGAGACAAGCTATAGAGGAAGAGATCAAAGCTCTTATTGACAATTAAACTTGGGACTTAGTGCCAAAACCTAGAGATGTGAAGCCCATTACATGCAAATGGGTGTACAAGATCAAGACTCGTCTAGATGGATCAATTAAAAAATTTAAAGCTCATCTGGTGGCATGAGGTTTTTCACAGCAGTATGGATTAGACTATGATGAAATGTTTAGTCCAGTGGCCAAGATTACAGCTGTTCGTGTTTTGCTAGCACTCGCTACAAGTAAATCTTAGAACTTGTGGCAGATGGATGTCAAAAATGCCTTTCTAAATGGAGAATTGGATCGAGAAGTGTACATGGAACAACCTGAAGGATTTGAAAATAAGAGTAATCTTGAGTATGTTTGCAAATTAAAAAAAGTACTATATGGATTGAAGTAAGCCCCTAGAGCTTGATATGGTAAGATTGCTGAGTTTCTCATCTATAGTGGTTATGGAGTTACACTAGCAGATTTGAGTTTATTTGTCAAAGCTCGAGAAGGGAAGCTAGCAATAATCTTAGTTTATGTGGATGATCTTATCATAACCAGAGATGATAAGGAAGAAATCTAGCAAATAAAAAAGAACATGTCGATTCGCTTCCAACTGAAAGAACTTGGCAAGCTGAATCATTTTTTGGGATTGGAGATAGAATGCATAGAGGAAGGAATTTTCTTATGCCAACAAAAGTATGCCATAAATCTTCTTTAAAAATATGGTATGCTTTATTGTAAACCTCTTACTCTTCCAATAGAAGTGAACTCCAAACTAAGTATGGAAGAACGGAAAGATTTGGAAGACTCTACAACGTATCGGTAGATAGTTGGCAGTTTAATTTATTTGACAGTTACAAGGCCAGATATTGCATTTGCAGTCGAAATTGTCAGCTGATTTATGCAAAATCCTAAAAAGCCTCACCTAGAGACAATTCAGAGAATTTTGAGGTACATTAAAGGAACACTTGATCTTGGCTTATTCTACAAGAGTGGAATTCCTTGCAAATTAGAGGGATATTGTGATGCTGATTATGCTGGTAATTATGACACACGGAGGTCAACTACTAGTTATGTGTTCAATCTAGGTTATGGAGCTGTTATTTGGTGCAGTAAAAGGTAACCAACAATGTCACTTTCAACAACAGAGGCAGAATATCGAGCAGCAACGATGGCAGCACAAGAAAGCACTTGGTTGGCTCAATTCATGGAAAATTTGCATCAACCAGTGAATTACCCAATTCCAATATATTGCGATAATCAATCAACAATATGTTTAGTTGAAAATCCAGTCTTTCATGCAAGGATGGAACATATAAAAGTTCAATATCACTTTATTTGAGAAAAGTCTCTAAGAGAAGAGATCAAAATGACTCAAGTAAAGACAAAAGATCAACTAGCAAATATTTTCACTAAGGGGCTTAACAATGAAAAATTGGAAAAATTTTGGAAGCAGCTGAAGATGATTTCGAGAAGAAATTTCAAAGGAAAAATTAGTAATGAGGGGGAGTGTTAAACAACATTACTAATTAATTACAAGTTATTATTATAAGCCATTTAACAATTTGTTAAATTTAGTTTTAAGTTTAAGAATGAAATTCATTTACTATATTTTAAGTTTTTATTTTTAGTATAAAATTATGTATAAATATGTTGTGAAGATTTCATTTATTAATCAATTCAATATCATCAAGCAGTAAACAATTCAATTGTAATTGTTTCCTCTCCTTCCACTTGTGAATATTATTATTATTTAGTTTTATATAAAAATCTTCATAGTTGTGCCTTGTTCTAGAAACAAAACTAAAACCTTAAGTCTTGTCTGGTATATGGTACTTCCAGATGGAAGATCAATGATGGGAAGGGTAAGAAGATTCTACATAAGATTCTAAGGTATTTCCCATTAAAACCTAGGTTGCAGAGGCTCTTTATTTCCAAAATTACAACTAAGAAAATGGTGTGGCATAAGGAGAGACGCGTGGAGGATGAATTTATGAGTCATCTTACTGATTTTGAAGCATGGAAAGACTTTGACAAGGAGTTTCAATGGTTTGCAAAAGATTCTCGCAATGTTAGGTTAGCTCTAGCTGCAGATGGTTTCAATCCCCTTGGTAATATGAGTAGTACTTATAGCATGTGGCCAATGATTTTAGCACTCTTAAACCTTCCACCTTGGGATTGCATGAAACAACCATTTTTCATGTTGTCATTGTTAATTCCAGGACCCAAGGCACCAGTAAAGGATATTGATGTATACATGCAGCCATTGATTAAAGAATTTAAAGAACTATGGTTTGAGGGTGTAAAAACATTTTATGCTAATCATAAAATGAACTTCCAAATGCATGGTGCTATATTGTGGAAATCAATGACTTACCTGCATATGGTGATATATCTGGATGGAGTACTAAAGGGTATATGGCATGCCTAGTTTGCAAGGATCAAACTTACTCACAACATTTGCAAAGTAATTTAGGTTATTGTGGACACTGTCGATTTTTGTCAAAAGATCATGCTTGGAGGAGAAGTAGGAAATTTAATGGAAAGAAAGAAGAGAGGGAGGCACCTATAGAATTAACTGGAGATGATATTATAAAGCAATTAGATAGTTTGCAAGGTTGGCCACTGGGCAAGCATCCAAGTAAGAAAAAAGGAAAGCGAACACCACAGGAATTAAATTGGACTAAAAGAAGTATTTTGTTTGAGTTACCTTATTAGAGTAAGTTGAAGTCAAGGTATAATCTAGATGTGATGCATATTGAAAAAAAATATATATGTGAGAGTATATTAGGAACCTTGATGGGTATTGATGGGAAAACTAAAGATACAATAAAGGCGAGACAGGATTTGGAAGACATGGGAATACAAAAGGAGTTACACTTGATAAAAAGAAGCGATGGGAAATATTTGATGCCACCTGCAAGTTACGTAATTAAGAAAAAAGAAAGGCAAATCTTTTGTGAATTTCTGAAATCTATCAAATTCCTAGATGGGTATGCCTCTAATATCTCTTGATGTGTAAGTTCGAGTGATCAAAATATATGTGGTTTAAAAGTTCATGATTGTCATGTACATTTGCAGTGAATACTTGTTGTTAGCATCCGTGGGACTTTATCGAAAGAATTATACAGTGCATTAGCTAAGTTAGGTAACTTTTTCCAATGGTTATGTTGTAAAAAATTAAAGAACGAGGATCTAGAGAAAATGAGAGAAGAGATATGTGTTATACTCTACAAATTAGAAATGATCTATCCACCTGCTTTTTTTGATATCAAGGTTCATCTAGCAATTCATCTACCTTATGAGGCATTGACTGGTGGACCAATTCAATTTTGATGGATGCATCCTATTGAAAGGTAATGTGAACTTCTTAACTACAACTTTACTAACTGTTTCTCATTATCCTTTCATAACCTTCTAATTTTTTGTTTTTAATCTTTTCATAGATCATTCGTGAACTTAAGCAAAGTGTGCGTAACAAATCTCATCTAGAATGTTCAATAGCAGAAGCTTATATTGCTAAAGAATGTGTAACCTTCTGTTCAATGTATTTGCATGGTATTGAGACTCGATTTAATTGTGAAGAGCGAAATCATGATGTATCTAGCAATGGTGGCTTGTCTATATTCTCACAAAAATGTAGAACATTTGGGGCAATCAAATTTGTTCAGTTAACAAATGAAGAATTTAATATGATGCAGTGGTATATTTGGCAAAATTGTGGGGAAATGGAGCCATACTTTATGTAAGTAACTAGTAATGTTATTGAGAAATTAAAAAAAAAAGTAATTTTTAACTTTGTTATAAAGTAAATGTTTATTAGTTTTCACTATGTAATGCAAGGAGCATAAAAAAAAAGCTTCGATTAGAAGGCTATCAGAACATAGATCAACAACACAAGGAGAAATTTCCAATATGGTTTAAGAAACATGTAAGGTTATCATATTATATGATTTTAGTACAAAATTAATTAGGTTTAGTTAATGCTTTTTTAATATGTCCTACTCTTTTAGATGACTCACTTGTCTCGTAAAGGATCATTAAAAATTATTGAAGCATTGTATTCACTCGCTTGTGCACCACATAAATGTGTTAAGAAGTATGCAGGATGTATAGTAAATGGAGTGCAATTTCTCACTAAGGAATAAGACAATCGACATAGAAGTCAAAACAGTGGTGTAGTAGTTGAAGGGAATCATGGTGATGAGATTATAAATTTTTATGGGGAGTTTATTGAGATAATACAATTAGATTTTGTGAAAGATAGGCATAGCATTCTTTTTAATTGTGATTGGTTTGACCTTGGGAAAAAAAAAAGGAATAAAAAAAGATGGAAATATAGTTAGTGTGAAAGTTAATGGAAAATGGTATAGGATGATTGTTACATATTGCCATATCAAACAAAACAAGTTTTTTATATAAATGATCCTAAATTGGGGAGTGATTGGCTAGTTGTTCAACCATTTCAGCATAGACACATATATGATGTTGAAGAAATTTATGATGAAAATATGGATGTTGATCACTCAATAGTTTTTGAAGATGAAGTATATTAGGAGAATGAAGTTGGAGATTTAATACAAATTGTAGAAAATGAAATTCCTTCATTACATAGAGTTGATGTGGATGTTGAAGATATGGAGACATTAATTTTGTCAGAACTTCCTAAAAGAGGTGAGAATGATAAAATTCCAGTGGATGTGGATGAAATTGATGAATTAGATGACATGTTAGTTAATTAATGTAGTAGTGGAGAACATACTGAAAATGACATCAGTTAAAATGAAAGTGATGATGACTATGATATAGATTAATAATATGAAGATTGTTGAGCATAGGTGAGTGATACTTTTATTTTTAATTTTCATTACTTCAAGAATATGCAATTTCTCTTTTCTTTTCTTTTATTATATTTAAATTTTCACTCTTAATTATTTTTTAAAATGTAGGAAATTAATTTCACATGAGAAAACTACATATAATTCAATATCATCATATATGGCAGGATGCTGATGACAACTTTGAAAATGAAATGTTGGAAGGTAGACTTGTGTACTTAGATACTTAAAGAAAAATTACTTTGATAAAATATTTGGTTCTGTTTTCATATATTTATTTTTACATTGCTAAAGGATTTAGTATATCTAATATTATTTTGAGATCTTATAATATGTTATCTTATTTTGGTTCATAGCATTATTTTATTAAAATACATTTTTCAGTTGCATTGACTATTTTCTTACATCAAAACAACACTTAATTTGGATGCTAAATTCATTCTTAAATAAAGTATTATCTTTTAACCAACATAAAGATTTTTATTTAAGAGTAGTTCAAAATTAGAGTGGGAACAATACGCTTATTGAATTTTTATCTCTCATAACTTTTTTAATTTTTTAAATCGTTTTGCCATCCTCATTCTCGCCAAAAATTTGATTATAGGATATTATTAGAAATAGTTGCATATAAGTAGCTTTCACACAAGTTTTATTAGACTTTAATTTCATACCTAATCTAAAAGTAGACTTGTCTTTTATCAGTAATATAATACGAACAAATAAGAATAATAATATACATAATTTGTAAATATAGTTATATAATATTGTAAAATTAAAATAATATTAAATGTCATGACAAATTAGATTTCTAAAACTATATAATCAATAAAAATAGTTACAAATTTTTATTTCATCAATATAGGTAACACTAAAAGATTTATTTTGTGTCACAATTAATTTTGTCGTCTTTATTATAATTCAAATAGTTATGCATTCTTACTTTGTATTGTGCAACACATTTCATGGTGATTCTTTTCATTATAAATTAATTTTATTTTGTTGATAGATCTTCTTCATACACATTGTTGCAAATTTTGATTTTGTCGCCTTATTATCATTTAAATAGTTACAAATTTTTATTTCATCATTATATAATGCATTCCAAGACAATTATTGTCATTATAATTTTGTCACTATATAACATATTTAATGATGATTTTTTCGTTATAAATTGATTTTATTTTGTCAATATATCTTATAAATGCAACTTGTTATGAATTTTGATTTTGCCATTTTATCATCAATTTTAATAGTTACAAAATTAGTTTTGTCACTATTTAACACATTTGACGGCCATTATTTTTGTTATAAATTTATTTTATTTTGTCAAGATACCTTATCAATGTACCTTATTATGAATTTTAATTTCATTACCTTGTTATTGATTTCAATAGTTATGGATTTAATTTTCATCACTATATAACATATTTGATGACGATTCCTTTCATTGTAAATGAATCATATTTTGTCAATATACCTTCTTAATGCACCTTGTTATGAATTATTTTTTCATCATTATAGACTGATATTATTCTACATTATAAATCGTCATAAAATAATTTCAATTTGTCATAAAAAATTCTAATAAAATTAGTTATGAATTAGCCAACTTGTCATGATAAGTTTTTAAATTGTGACGAATATGTTCCTCATATATTAGTATTATTTAGTCACTTAAAAGATTCCCTCCAAATTTTTGGAGGGAAATATTGCCTCCAAATATAAGTATGATGATTTTCAAATTTTATCACTAAATTTATTATTTAGTGACAAACTAAGTAATATAATATGACAAAATTTTTATTGGTCATGAAAACAAAACAATCAATGATGAATTAAGTTTATTGTCATATTAATTAACTTTTTTGTGATGAAATTACTTTCGTCATAAATTTTTTTTTCATATAATGTGCAATTTCTTGTAGTAAAATCAATCTTTCTATCTTCTATTGATTTTATCACTAAGCTCAATTTTATTAAATTCTTTAATAGATTTTCATTCACTTCAAAAGTATAATTTCTAAGTATTATATGTATATAATTTAATGGAAAACACATAATCAAACAAAATTACTTTTCTTTCAATAAAAACTAAGTATAGATAATTTTCCTAACAATAAAAAATATATGATAGAATTGATGAAATGATATTATTAAATGAAGCCAAAATCATAAACATTAAATTGCAAAATATTTAGAATCAATACAAAATAAAAATTAATAATCTAACATAGTTTCATCATCCGCCTTAGTACAAACAAAACTTAGAAAGACATAATTAAAACAACAAAATAAACAAAAGAACCCATTATAGCAATTTGGATCCTTAATATTAAAATCTCAACTTTTTTCTTATTTTTTCAATTATTTCCCTCACAAGCTCCTCTTGTGCTAAGCCATTTCCCTTCTATTTGTAAGTATGAATGGCTAGATGGCAAGTTGATGAAGAAACCAATTTTCAAATGATTTTTCTTCCTTAGCATCAAATATGTGACTTTAAACTTTGAATTCTTGGTTTTCCTTAGTTGGATTGCATATGGATGTTTGATGATGACTTGAATTTTTGCAAATTTTCTTCTTTAACATCAAATGTATGACTTTGATATTTGAATCCTTTGTTTTCGTTAGTTAGCTTGCATAAGAATAGTTAGTAAGCTCTTTAGTCTCCATTGCATACTTGAAGATGGTGTTCTTTGTCAAAAGAAAAGAAAATGGCTTAGTTGATTTTATTGAAAAATTATTTCTTTCACAAAATTTATTATTATTATTATTATTCATGCAAGTAAAAGACTATAATTTTATTCAATTTTCAAGGTTTCACCATTTTATTTCCTATTTCATATAAATATCATTAAATAAAAATATTTATTTAATAAATGAACAACAAAAAAATAAATTTAAGCGCTATTATTATGTATTAAATTATGCTCATCAAATGCCCCCAAATGTAGATTTTGCTAGTCCTTAAGCAAAAAACAAAACCTAAACTATTCTATTTCGTAAGAAATCACGATTGCATTTAGCATATGCAACAAGCTTTTAAACCTCTAGGTGGCCCATAGAGGATGAGTTGTAGTCTCGTGAGGGCTTCCAGTGGTGATACCCACAAATACCTATAAAAATCTAAACTTCCAACTATTTATCTCAGAGAACAATAAGATATCGCAGCTTCGAAATCAAACAAGTATTAAATTGAATACATACGCATTCAAAAGCTAATTCATCTTGCAACAATCATACTCAAGTGAGTGTGTGAAATAGCTAATATTAATAATAAATGTGATTTGCATGCTTCAAACAAGTAAATTTCTCATAACCTTACAATAACACTCATTCAATTTCTAATAAAAAATTAAGTATTATAAGCTTCCCCTTTAGTATAAATCTCCACTACTTTGAAGGCATCACAAGAGATCAAAAGGTCTTTAATATTGGTTGTAATGAGGCTGTGGGGTATGATGTGGTTAAAGAATGAAAGGGATAGGAATTTACACAAGTTCTAAAGACTTCATAAAGTTAAAGACATCATAGTATTTTGTAAAAGACATTTCTCAAAACCCATAGAAGCATAGAAAATGTAGCCAACTATTATTATGTTGGCCTTTACTTTATTCTAACCTCCACTTGTAATATCTAAGCTTTGATCTTCAAACTCAAGATTTTTTTTTTTACTTTTTTCTTCTTTTTTTTTTTATTTTTTTTTTGAATCAATATTTTTTTTTATTACTCTACAAATTTGTCTTATTATTTTTATCCCAAACTTTTAAGAAATATCTCTTGATCATGAAATTTGTCTTTTTATCTCTATTTCATCTTTAGAATAAGGGTAAAGATATAATCATGTTTAAGTTAGGTCAGAGATGTGGTTACCAAAGAAAACAGTTAATCAATATAGGCTAAAATTGGCTCACTAAAGGGATGTTCTCTTGGAACATCAATTGGGAAACTGGTTTATTTGGCTTTGTGGTGAAAATCCTAATGCATTAATCATTTCACAAGTGATGCTCAATTAGTCATTCACCTTGAAAGACCTCAAGGGAAAGTTCTAATATATAATTATTTCAAATCGAAATTAAGATGATCATCAAGGTAAAGGTATAAGAACATACCTATTCTAGCATACTTATCTTTCTACAGAACAATCATTACTATTGTGAGAAAAGAGTTGAGTATAATCATTGTGAAAATAAATTAACCAAAGAATATCATCAAAATTCAAATCAATACTCATTACCAGTCAAAGCCATGACATTAAAGCTCAATTCTCATCACATTAATTGGAAGTTTTTTTTTTTTTTGAAAACAAGAAAAGAAAATTAAAAAAATACAAATGCATATCAAGAGCACAAAAGTAATTCTTTACTTTGCCATATGAAATTTTAGTGAATCAAACTTGGAAAGAATTGAGAAAACATAATTTTTTTTTTAAATAACAGTTTCTCCACCCCCAAACTTAGATGAGACATTGTCCCCAATGTCTATTATAGATAAATAAGGAGTAGTGGACTTCACTTGATCAGGTGTAATAAAAAAAATGCAACAATAAAAACTATAAGATTTAGGGAAGTTACAATTGAAGATTCAAATCTAGTCTATACTTTTTGCTACTACTAGCTTTGGGATGCCAAACTACTTACGCCATCAATGGATCAGGTTCAAACATAAATTTTTGTAATTGGTCAATCAATTGATCAATAGTTGAAGCAGAGACTAGGATGTGTTGACTCATCGGTGTCATAAAACCCTATCCACATCATGATCGAGAAAAGATAGCAAACCATCATAAAAACCATCAACATTAAGTAATCCCAATGGCTTCTAAAAATAGTTAATTGAGTCTAAGATGTAATGTTAAAGATATCTTCAACCATTTCTAAACCACCAAGTAATGCGATAAAAGTATCAGCATTGAGATTCATGTATGCCATTCATTCGTACATGCTCATGACTTGTAACTCATTACCTATAGTTCCACTAGTGATGTGTTTATTTTGTCCCAAAGTCTTTAGAACTATTCCTAGGACTTTGCTATCTCCAATATATGCAAAACTTGTGACACAACCTCTTAACCATAAATTGCCTCCCTCAAACACCCAATCAATTTTTCATTCAGCTAAAATCCTACCAAGTTCATTAGCTGCTATCAAGTACTCTCTTTTCTTGCCAGAGTTTGGGCTATAAAAGACACAAATAGTTTTAAATTTATGTGTTGAGTGTTCTGCCATTTTTTGTTTTTTTTGTTCACAGATTTCATCAAGAGGTTCTGTACATATTGAAAATGACAAATGTGCATATAAAGAAAATAGCATAGTAAAAGAATAGTTTAATGGGATAAAATAATTATTGATAAAAAAAATAAAGATAAAAAAATAACAATAAAAAACAAAAATAATTAATGCTATGTATACAAATGTTAAAAAGAAAACATTGAAAAGCTAAAAGCAGATATTGAAAGATTAAAAAGTTAACTAAAATAGAAAAATTTGCAGAAAACAAAAATCTAGGTGCTGAAAATTCAAAAAGTAACTGCAGCGTGTTGAAAAATGCACAAAAGTCAAAAAGTTAGTGATACACCTGATCATGAATAGTAGTTGTGACTGTGGCTCACATCTTCCTCAGGTTATGTCCAGTAACGGCTTAAACACCTTCTATGAGTCAAAGATATGCTTCCTATCTAATTTTTTTATTAACTGGCAAACAAGGTCTTTTAACATCAGATTCCCTAGACTGTTGTAACACTGTTTCTCTTCTTTGAATAAGTCCCATAAATCTAAAGAGTATATTGAACTTGTCTACAAGGATGCATCTCAAGAGTCTACAGGATATTATCCAAAGACTCCTTACTCAGTCCATCCTTTATGAATTGAATTTTATCTTCTCAATTTATGGATGCATATCCAATATTTCTATAGCATGTGTTGCAATTCCATCTTGCACACTTATAGCAAACTCCCATTCTTTTTGCTTTCCTTTTCTTTGAGTAAGAACTTCTCCCCATACCTGGCAAACATTTAACAAATGATTCATTTAACTCACCTTCCAGTCGTACTTTGACTTCTATGATCTAGCGAATATCTTCAGGAAGATTCAGACGTCTAAATGCCTTCATTCTTTCCAGTCTGCATTCGTCAATTTTTTTTAATACATCTTGGGGAAGAGTTGGAAACCTATTTCTGAGTGTAGCAAGAGATGCTTCCATATCTGGCTAAAAAGTTTGTATTCTATACTTACAAAACAAAGAACAAATGTTTAATATAAACAAAAATTAGTTACACAAAGAAAAAGAAGAGAAAAAATGACATAAATGAATTGAATTGATCCTAATAAATAGGATCACTCAAAAGTACTTATTCCACTGTTGTTGGTTCTACTTCCAAAAATGGTTTCAATCTTTGTCCATTGACTTTAAATACATCACCTTTTTTAGATTTTCAATTTCAATTACTCTATGTGGAAATGTAATGTGAACCAAAAATGGGCCTAACCATCGAGAACGCAACTTACTAGGAAATAGATGCAACAAGAATTGTATAAAAGGACTTTTTGACCAAGAGTAAAAGATTTTCTCAAAATATTTTTATCATGGGAAATTTTCATTTTGTCCTTATACCATTTTGCACAATCATAAGCATCACTTCTAATTTCCTCTAACTCATTCAATTATAGCATTCTTTGAGCACCAGCTTTATCTAAAGAGAAATTTAATGTTTGATTGCCCAATATGCTCTATGTTCCAATTCAATTGGTAAGTGACATGGTTTTCCATAAACAAGTCTAAAAGGAGACATTCCAATAGGGGTTTTAAATGTTGTACGATAAGCCTACAATACATCATGTAATTTTAAAGACCAATATTTTCTAGTGGGGTTAACCATTTTCTCAAGAATATATTTGATTTCCCTATTTGAAATTTCAACTTGACTACTTGTTTGTGGGTAATAAGGAGTAGCTACTTTACAAGTAATGTCATATTTCTTCATCAAATGCTCAAAATGCCTATTACAAAAGTGCTTTCCTCTATCACTAATGATTGCTCGTGGTGTAGCAAATCTAGAAAACGTGTTCTTTTAAAAATTTCACCACAATCCTATGATCATTTATTCTACATGCACTTGCTTTTACCCATTTGGATACATAATCAACGACAACAAAGATGTACAAATTATCAAAGGAATTAGGAAAAGGTCCTATATAATCAATACCCTAAATATCAAATAATTCAACCACAAGAATTGGATTTAAAGGCATCATATTTCTATGGGAAATGCTTCCTAATTTTTGGCATCAATCATAAGATTTACAATGCACATGGGTGTCTCTAAATAATGTAGGCCAATAAAATCTGCATTGCAAGATTTTTGCAGCAGTTTTCTTTACACTAAAGTGGCTTCCACAAGCATAGTCATGACAAAAGGAGATAATATTTCTTTATTCACCTTCAGACACACATCTCCTAATCACTTGATTAGGACAATATTTAAACATATATGGATCATCCAAAAAAATTTCTTTACCTCAGCTAAAATTTTGTTTTATCTTGGTTATTCAAATGCTTGGCATATGACCAATAACAAGATAATTTACAATATCAGCAAACTAAGGTAACTGTGATATGGACATAAGTTGTTCATCAGGAAAAGTCTCTTTGGTAGGACAATCCTTATTAATAGATTCCACTACCAGTCTAGACAAATGATTAGCCACAACATTTTCAAAACCTTATTTATCACGAATTTCAAGGTCAAACTCTTATATTAAAAAAATCCATCGAATCAAGCGAGGCTTAGCATCTTTTCTTGAAAAAGGTATTTCAATATAGCATGATCAGTATAGATAAAGACTTTGGATCCAATAAGATAAGATCTAAATTTGTCCAAGGCAAACACTATAGCAAGCAACTCTTTCTCAGTGGTTAAATAATTAAGTTGTGCATTAGTAAGAGTTCTACTTGCATAATAGATAATGATAGGTAGCTTATTGACTCGTTAGCCTAAAACAACACCAAGGGCATAATCAGAGGCATCACACATGATCCCAAAAAGAATGCTCCAATTAGGTGGTCTAATGATGGGTGCAGATGTCAACAAGATTTTAAGCTTTTCAAAGGCTTGAAGGCATTCATTATCAAAGATAAAAGGTGTATCTTTTGCAATTAAGTTACACAAGGGGTGAGAGATTTTACCAAAATCTTTGATGAATCTACGGTAGAAACCATCATGACCTAAAAAGGATTGAATTTCTTTTATAGTGCGAGGTGGAGGAAGGCTAAATATTAAGTCTATCTTTGCTTTATCTACCTCAATTCCTTGTTGTGACACTACATGACCCAGAACAATTCCCTTTTTAACCATGAAATGGCATTTTTCCCAATTTAACACAAGATTTTTTTCTTTACATCTAATCAAAACCAAGGTCAAGTGATGCAAACATTCATCAAAACTAGAACCAAAGACAAAAAAAATCATCCATGAATATCTCAAGAAAATGCTCAACCATATCAGAAAACATACTTATGATGCATCGCTAAAATGTAGTAGGTGCATTGCATAACCCAAAGGGCATACGTCAATAGGCAAAGGTTCTAAAAAGACAAGTGAAAGTGGTTTTCTCTTGATCCTCAAGTGCAATTGGGATTTGATTATATCTACAATAACTATCAAGAAAACAATAGTATGCATGACCAGATAATCTCTCAAGCATTTGATCAATGAAAGGAAGTGAGAAATGATCTTTCCTTGTGATGGCATTCAACTTCCTATAATCAATACAAACATGCCATCTAGTTTGGATTCGAGTGGGAATTAGTTCATTTCATCATTTTTCACTACTATTATCCCAGATTTCTTTGGAACTACCTGCATAGGACTTACCCATGAACTATCAAAAATAAGATAAATGACACCTACATCTAAAAGTTTTATCACCTCAGCTCTAACAACTTCTTTCATATTGGGATTTAGTCATCTTTGGGATTCACAGCTAGGTTTAACATTGTCTTCTAAATGAATTCTATGCATGCAAATTGAAGGACTAATATCATTAATGTCTAAAATTGTCCACCCTATTGCTTCTTTATGATCTTTCAAAATATCAATCAACTTGTTTTCTTGTTCAACCTCTAAATCATATTCTATGATAATAGGCAAAGTTTTTGATAGTCCTAAAAATGAATATTTCAGCGATTCAAGCAATGGTTTCAAGTCTAACTTTTGTGATTTAGGAATTGACTCTTTAGATTCTATAGGAAATAGAGGTTCAATTTTGGCTTTCCATTTGTTTGTATCCATTAGTGGAATAGATTCTAATAAAGAATTCAAATCACTAATTGAATTTTCAACATCTAAGTCCATGCCAAATTGAGGTAAACATTTCTCAAATGGGTCATTTTTATTCATTTCCACAAAACAATCATTGATCACACTTCAATCATGTTAACTTCACACAAGTCATCATTGTCAATTAGTTGACGAGCAACATTAAAAAAATTAAGTTCAACAGTCATATTCCCAAATGACAATTTCAAAACACCACTTCGACAATTGATGATTGCATTGGATGTGGCCAAAAATGGTCTTTCTAAGATGATAGAAATTTGATCCTTTGTGTTTTCAATAAGCTGAGTATCAAGAACAATGAAATCCACTAGAGAGTAAAACTTATCAACTTTGACTAAAACATCTTCTACGAAACCTTTAGGAATTTTGATAGACCTATTAGCTAATTAGAGTATCATAGTTGTGGGTTTCAATTCTCCTAACCCAAGTTGCTGATAAATAGAACATGGCAACAAATTCACACTTGCTCATAAATCAAGTAAAGCTCGGTTGATTTCATGATTACTAATGGTATAAGAAATTGTCGGACAACCAGGATCCTTATACTTAATAGGAGTTTTATGTTGGAGTATGGAACTCACATATTCAGTCAAAAATGCCTTTTTAGGAACATTTGTTTTTCTTTTTACCGTACAAAGATCTTTCAAAAATTTAGCATAAGCAAGTACTTGTTTAATAGCATCAAGAAGAGAGATGTTAATGCTAACTTGCTTAACACCTCTAGAATGTCATTATATTGGATACCTTTCTCTTTTAGACAAGTTTTTATGGGTAAAAGGCTTTTGGAACATAAGGCAATGATTGATTGTCTTTTTCAACTGAGTCTTTAGATGATGAAATTTCAAGATGACTCTTTTGACTCTCTTTTTGAGGTTCAGGTGTATAATCAGGTTTGACTCTGCATTTTCCAAACATAAGAGTAGTTATGGATTTAGCTTCTTCATTAGAACTTGATGAACCTACCTCATATTGACCTTTTGGATTTGAAACAGGTTGACTAGAAAATTTTCCTTTTCCCTTTCAGCTACAACAGTTGCAAGTTGGCCCAATAGTGTTTTAAGTTTTTCAATGGATTGAGAATTTGATTGCAAAACTTATTGGGTTAATTGCATGAATTATTGTAAAGTATCCTCTAAAAAAGGTTTCTTCTGCTGTGGAGTAGAGAATTAGGAAGCATTTTGAGGATATGGGAGATTTGAATGACCAATGTGTTAATTGGACATATCATATTGGTGACTTTGATTCGTTGGAGACTGGTTCTATCTGCATGAAAAATTACGATGGTTTCGCCAATTTGGATTATATTGGGGGGCATATGGGCTATCAGATGATTTTCCATAAGAATGAAGTGCATTTACCTGTTCAAAGAATGTTTCTTGGTAGTTTGGCATTAAAGAACAAAATTGAGCAGTATGAGATATACTAGAACATAAGGCACACAACTCACTCCTAGTGTTTGTTTGAGGATTCATGAATTGACTTAAGACTAATGCTTCCACTTTCCTAGACAAACTAGCTAGAGTAGTTTTCAAATCACTTTCATCTCTCTCTTATCTCATAAATGCCTCTTTTCTTGGTTACATGATTAGGTTTGGCTCTAAGATCTAAACAATTCCATTGTTGAGAATTTACAGCTAATGTTTCAAGTGAATCCCAAGCTAGACTATCTTGCAGATGCAAAAATTTTTCACCATGCATGAATTGAATTATTTGACAATTTAATGGAATTAAACCATCATAAAAATATTTTACCAATCTCCAAATTTCAAAACCATGATGGGGACACTTTAAGATCAAATCATTAAACCTTTCCCAACACTCATAAAATTCTTCTCCCTCCTTTTGGTAGAATTTGAAAATTTCTCTTTAAAGACTATCAGTTTTAGACATGGGAAAGAATTTTGATAAAAATTTATTAACTAGTTGATCCCAACTAGTAATTGTTCTTGCTTGAAGGGAATTTAACCAGGCTTTTGCTTTATCTTTTAGTGAAAATGGAAATAGCCTCAGCCTAACTGAATCATCAGAAAATTTTTGAAAGTGAAATGTGGAACAAATATCCAAGAATTTTTAACATGCATGTATGGATCTTCTCTCTCTAAACCATAAAAAAATAGTAACAATTGAATTATGGCTAGTTTAAGCTCAAAATGAGTTGCATTTGTTTCAGGTAAAACTATGCAAGAGGGAGAATTGGCAGTGACAAGAGGAAAATATTCTATAAGAGTTTTTTTCTCTTTCAACATGGACATAATTATCTCTTGGATTTTCTATATTTTCACAATTTATTTCACCTCTGGACATTTTTATTGATGATTCAATTTTAATGTCACTTAAGGATAATTCTTTTTTAACCAAACGACACTTGGAATCACGTTCTCAAGCTAGCATAAACTAATAAAATTAAATTAACTTATTTCAATACCAACTATTAAATGAAACAAAAGAAAATAAAACTAAAAATAATAATAATGAGTATGCAGCAAAAATAAAATAAAATAAAATTTCTCTTTCAAAGTTTATAAAAATTAAAAATGTGCAACTAATAAAGCTCCTAGAAAAAATTAGGGGTCTCAATGGACCACTTAAGTCTCAGTTTCCTTAGACAGATGAATAATTAGTCTTTTTGATAAAGCCTATCAAGTTGTGCATTAGTCACACTTATAAACCAAAAGAGAAAGAAAAATAAAAGAGACAATGCGAATTAACTTCAAAAAATAAAAATAAAAATTCAAATGATTCAACGTAACACAAAAAAATATATATATATATTTAACTCTAATTTTTTTTAAACAATAAAGATCCTAGAAATAAAAAAATAAAAAAAATATAAATATATAAATAAATGTAGAACTTTATGACAAAAGCTAAAAAAAAAAATTGAAAATTAAAACAACTTTTTGTAGAAAAATAAATTAATTATTTATAGTAACTAACTAACCATGGAAGAAAAATACGAAACCATACAAAATACGTGAATAGTAACCGAGTTGCTTCAATAACCCAATTGAAATTTTCTGCACTATTCTAACTCAATTCAACTCAAGTTAGTACTATTGAAACTGGAATTTTTTTTTTTTTCAAATGTGCAAAAATTAACAAGAAAATTGTTACAACAAAAAGTAATATTATTTTATGACTAAACAGATAAAAAAAAATAACGAAATAATAAAATAAAATAAAAATTCACAATAATTAAGATTTAACTAGTAGAAGAATTAAACAAATCTTGATCTAATAAACTTTCTTCTTTCTTTTTGATGTCTCCCCCGCAATGACGCCAAAAACCTTTTGTGAAATTTTATTTGTACTCACAAGCATACAAATCACTGATTCTGTAGATAAATGGTAACAAAATCATTCCCACAAAGAGACGTATGAAAAGAATTATAGAAAAGCTTAATCAAATCACAGTAATTTAATTCTAACCTAGTTCCAAATAATAATTTTTTTTAAGATAATGATAAAGAAATAGAAACGTCAAAATAATACAATTAAGAGTAGATGAACTTGTGAAATAAAATTTAGATGAAATATTACCAAGGTTTCAGAATTCACCAATATTTAATTAATAATTTTTATAATGTATTGATTATAATTTTTAGAAAATAGTTTATAAATCAATCTTTCTATCTTCTATTGATTTTATCACTAAGCTCAATTTTATTAAATTCTCAAATAGATTTTCTTTCACTTCAAAAGTATAATTTCTAAGTATTATATATATACAATTTAATGGAAAACACATAATCATAGAAAATTACTTTTCTTTCAATAAAAACCAACTATAGATAATTTTCCTAACAATAAAAAATACATGATAAAATTGATGAAAGGATATTATCAAATGAAGACAAAATTATAAACATTAAATTGCAAAATATTTAGAATCAATACAAAATAGAAATTAATAATCTAACATGATTTTATCATCTATCTTAGTAAAAATAAAACTTAGAAAGATATAATTAAAATAACAAAATAAACAAAAGAACCCGTTTTAGCAGTTTGGATCCTTAATCTTGAAATCTCAACTTTTTTCTTATTTTCTCAATTCTTTCCCTCAAAATTTCTTTTTTTGCTAAGCCATTTCCCTTTTATTTTATTTATAAGCATGAATGGCTAGATGGCAAGTTGATGAAGAAACTAATTTTTGACTTTAAACTTTGAATTCTTAGTTTTCCTTAGTTGGATTGCATATGAATGTTTGGTGATGACTTGAATTTTTGCAATTTTTCTTCCTTAGCATCAAATGTATGATTTTGATCTTTGAATCCTTTATTTTCCTTAGTTAGCTTGCATAAGAATGGTTAATAAGCTCTTTAGTCTCCATTGCATACTTGAAAATGGTGCCCTTTGTCAAAAGGAAAAAAAATGGCTTAGTTGATTTTATTGAAAAACTATTTTTTTCACAATATTTATTATTATTATTATTATTATTATTATTATTATTATTATTATTATTATTATTATTATTATTATTATTATTATTATTATCATTATCATTATTATTAATATTATTATTATTATTATCATTATTCATGCAAGAAAAAGACTATAACTTTACTCAATTTTCAAGTTTTCACCATTTTATTTCCTATTTCATATAAATATCATTAAATAAAAATATTTATTTAATAAATGAACAACAAAAAAATAAATTTAAGGGCTATTAATATGTATTAAATTATGCTCAACAAATACTAAAACTAAGAATGAGAAATTAATCACACAAAAACAAAACTAAAACAAGAGAAATTTAAAGAAAAAAAATAAAGTTCAGAACATAGATTGCCTTCCATGAAGTGCTTCTTTATATAATCAATAGCTTGACTTTTGCTATGTCTTCCTCAATGAGGATAATATACAAAGTACATCATCCTTATAGTTGCACAAGGATGCACCTTCGCCAAATTGAATAAGTTAAACCATCTGAATTTGAGCCTATGGAAAAAGTTTAAGATGAGAATTATTCAATATATTACAATGAGGCTCATAATTTCCAAAAACTTTCTAACAAATTCTTTTTCTTGCTCAAAATCTTCCCAAGAAATTGAAATAGAAAAATAGCGTTGGCTCAAGAGTTATTGTTTGTTTAATTGATGTGGTGAATGCATCTTCTTTTCTTCTAAGTCATCAAATTGATATTCTTTATGATATAGCACACATAGTGTAGTATTCACCAAATAAATTAGAAAATTTTCCTTTTGGTGTTCTTTTTCAAATAATCCAAAGAGGGGTACATAGGATTGGGTGATTTATTCACCTTGATAGAGATAGGGAACCATATGGTAGATCTCACTATCAAAGCATACCCTAAGAACCTAAACAAAAGAATTTGAGGAAGGAGAGGAATAAGGAGATAAACATCATTCTTGAAGAGGAGTTCAGGGGTCGATAACTTTACTAAGAGAAAGCGAGCAATAAGCGATGTGTATTCAGTGAGTACCTCGAGAATTATAAAGAAGGTTCCTAGTTTAGTTACTTTCTTAGAGGAGAATAGAGGATTAGTGATCTTGCTTCATAATGATGCCCTAGTCATTTCGAGGCTCTCAAGCAATATCTAGTAAGGAGAATGCTAGTTGATGATAGAAATTCTGTTAATATGATCACTCTACTATGGTCAAAATTATAGGCCTAGCAAAAAAGAGTTTGATACTAGTAGCAATGCCCTTAGTATGCCTAGGAGGGTAGAAGATGTCAGTGGAAGGATGGTAGTGTTAGATGTGGATTTTAGTGATTAGGATATAACAAAAGAAACTAGAGCAAAATTCATGGTGGTAGATATACCATTTACTTATAATGCAATTATCGGAAGATTGATCTTATATGCCAATTTTGCAGCAGCTTGTATCAGATACTTGATAATGAAGATACCCATGTTTAGAGGAGTGGTGCTTATAAAAGACTATTAGGAGACAACAAGGAAGACCTACTTTAATACTTTAACATGGGTTTTTCCCACTTTACACGTTGAACTTGAAGATAGTTTGTATATGGAGGAAAAGGCTAAACCCAGTGGTGGAAGGGTGACTATAGAGTTGTAGGTGGGAAAAATGGAAAGATTGAGGCTTCTTTGATATAATATATCGATATTGAGGTGAATAGAGTTTTAAAGAGAAATTATGACTCTTTTGCTTGGGAAACTCTTGAACTATTAGGGGTGAGTAAGGAAGTGATCACCCACAAACTCAACATAAATCTATAGGTCAAACCAGTAATGTAAAAGAAAAGGAAGCACAAGTTTAAAAAGTAGATCACCATAATTGAAGAGGTTCGAAAGTTATTAGATGCTAAGGTAATTTAGGAAGTGTATTACCCGGAATGGTTTATGAATGTAGTTTTAGAGAAAAAACCAAATGGCTCTTTTAGGATGTGTGTAGACTTTATAAATCTGAACTGAGCCTCTCCTAAAGATAACTAGCCTTTCTTAAACATTGATCAGCTAATAGATTCTATAACAGGACATGAACTATAATCCTTCCTTGATATAAAGTTGGGTTATCATCATATTTAAATGCATACATCAAATGAAGAGATAACATCATTTGTGATTGATTAAGGCACCTTATGCTGCAAGATGATGCATTTTAAGTTAACAAATGCTAAAGCAACTTATCAGAGACTAGTGAACCATATGTTCAAGAAGCTTATTGGTAAAAATATCGAAGTGTATGTGGATGACATGATCATCAAAAGCTGGCAAGCTATAAATCATCCTAAGGACATTGAAATGATACTCAATATTATGAAGTCTTACAATTTAAAGCCGAATGCTGAGGAGTGTGTGTTTAGTATATGGTTTCACATAGGGGAATAGAGGCAAACCCTAAAAAAATAGATGCACTTTTGAAGAAAAATAAAAAAAAATAAGAACCCATCTATGAATATCAGAGAGGTCCAAAAGCTGAATGGGCGAATCACAACACTAAGGCAATTAATTTCCTATTCGGCTAAGAAATGCTAACCTTTATTCAAAATTTCAAAAAATTTGAAGAACTTCAAATGGACAAATGAGTACCAAAAGTATTTTGAAAAGTTAATGAGGTTCTTAACAACTCCTTTTGTGCTGAGTCACCCAATCTCAAGGAAAGATCTATACTCGTATTTATCCATAACGACTGAGACAATAGTAGCAGTGTAGGTAAGAGAAAAGGAGGGAGAACAATAATTGATCTACTATGTCAACAGAGTTCTCCAAGATGCTAAATTGATGTACTCAACCATGGAGAAGCATGCCTTGGCATAGCTTATGACTATATAGAAACTAAGACATTAATTTGAAACTCACCATGTGATCATCCAAACAACTCTACCATTAAGAAAGTTTTTTCAAAAGCCAAAGACATTAAGAAGAATAGAAGAATAGGCATTCAAAATCAGTAGTCTAGGTGTTAAATATGAGCCAAGGCTAGCTTTGAAGGGCTAGATCCTAACAGACTTTATGGCCAAATTGATTCCCACTAAAAAAGAGCACAAGTGGTAAAAAAGGAATAATGATAGATATATGTAGATGGTGTTGTGGAATTGGAGAGGTCAAGCATTGGAGTCATCTTAAAAAGCTCTCATAAGTTAGTCATATGATATGAAATTAGACTTTCCAATCTCCAAAAATGCAATATAAAATGAGGCTTTACTGATAGGTCTCTCTTTGGCTTAGGAAATTAAAATGGAATACTTAGTAATTTATAATGATTCTCAACTAGTTGTCAACCAAATCAATGGCAATTATGTGCTTAGAAAAGAGGCACTAAAGAAGTATGCCTAACTCTCAAAGTAGGCTCTCTTGGAAGGAGAACAATTAGGAAATAGTTGGATACTAAAATAGATCTCCAAGCAAAAAATGAAAGAGCTAACAAGATCTCTAAATTGGTGGCATCATGAAGAATGGCAAACTTAAGAAATGTCCCCACAAAAGTTCAAAAGTCACTTATAACCAAAGTGCTACCTATACTACCCATAGATAGGTGATGTGATGTAAAATGGTATGGATTTAGTGTTATTTCAAGTGCATTTTAGTTGCTTTTTAGGTATATGTTTAGTATATTTTTATGCATTTTATGTGTATTTCCTTAATATTTATTATACTAACATTTTCTCAAAGGTTTCTCCTTAACCAGATGGTTTTGAGAGTATTTTATAAAGTTTTAATAGGTTAAGGGAAGAATTGGAGGTTCCTAGAAGAGCCAAGTATAAAAAGAGAAAGCAAAGTTTGAAAAGTACTGGTGCCGAGTTGGCACCCTTCAACTCAGTTGGTGCCAAGTCAGCACCAATGGCTACTTGATTGAAAGGAAGATGAGTTGGTGCCGAGTCGGCACACACCAAAAGACAAGATCCTTTATGAATAGTCTGCAATGTTTTAGTCATAACTTCCTCTACATAAGTCGGATTGAAATGATTCAAGAGGCTATAGAAAGCTAAAAAAGAGGCCTACAACTTTCATGAAGACCTTGAAGTCTAATTTTGCCATCTAAATTGACCAAAATGCCCTTGAAGTTTTTAAAGTAGTTATTAGGTGACTTTTCACAAAGTGTTGCATTTCTTTATGAAATGTTATGACTTTTAACTATTCAAAGCCTTTAAATAGTTGAAGTTTCGTCTGTAAAAGGGGAGATAGAAAATCTAGAAAATCAGAATACAAGTAGAGAGTATTATATTAAGAAGAAAAAGAGAGATCTTACAAGTTTTAGCATTTTCAAGTACAACACTTTGGGAAACTATTCTTGTATCAAGGCTTCTAATCTTGACAAGGGCTAGTAAAAGATTTCTATAACTTTTTCTTTGCTTAATCTATTTTATTTCTTTGATGATTGAATGTTTAATCTTCTTTTTTATCTAACAATGCATCAAGGCTAAAGTACTTGTGGTTAGGATTGCAATGCAAATTTAGTCTATGAACTTTACTTTAATATTTTATTAATGAATGATTGATTTGGCTTCAATTAAGTTCTTAATACTTGTTATATATGCTTGATCACCATATGTAATATAATAGTTAAGAATTTGCAATGAGAATTGGAATTCTTAATGGAAAAGTAATTGATGTCACTTAAGTTAAAAGATTAATTAGAATCTACTTCTAAAGGGGTAAAAAGAATTAACATTGAACTTCATGGTTTTTCTTTACATTTACATTGACATGAGAGTGCATGTAAGTCTATTCAAAAATACCTTTAATTGACTTAGAGATAAGCTTTTAAAGATTTCAAGTTAATTCTCCAATCAACTCATTCATAATCTTAATTCATATAAATATTAGAAGTTCATTGATTTAAATTTAATTTGTAATTCTAACCTGTTCTCTTTCTAGAAATTGTTTAATAACTTTGAATTATTTAGAATTTAGTGTTTTGTAGTTAAATTAATAGTTAATTAGTTACTTAAACTCCAATTATTCTTTGCCTATTCATCTTATTATTTGTTCGGTTAATATAAAATTGCTCCAAATTCCCTAGAGTTTGACACCCTACTCACTCTGTACTTAGTCTTAAGGGCTAGGGTATAATAATTTGCTCACATCAAATTTGGCGCCATTGCCGGGGAGTTTGATAAGAATTTTTATTAACTTAGGATAAAGAAAGGTTGTTTTAGGCTTTAACTTAGGATATTAATTGTTTTTTTTTATTTTTTTTTATGAGATGTACTCGTAGTTCCACTAGTATTTTATCTTACGATCCTGAAATTGAATGATCTTTTCATTTATTACGCAGGAATCAAATTTACAAAAAGTAGAAGAAAATAGACGAATAAAGATGGCCGAAAGGAGAACTTTGGCAGACTTTGCTATGCCCGATGTTTCTGAAAATTCAGGAGGCATAGTGGCACCAACCATTGCTAACAACAGTTTTGAAATCAAGCCTAGCATCATTCAAACGATACAAAACAATCAATTTGGAGGCTTACCCGGAGAGGATCCATATGCTCATATTCTTACTTTCCTCAACGTGTGTGCAACCTTCAAAATTAATAACATTCCAGATGATCCTATAAGGCTTAGATTGTTTCCTTTCTCCGTAAGAGATAAAGCACAAATATGGCTTTCTAGTTTGCCAACTAATTCCATCACAACATGGGATCAGTTGAAGCAAGCCTTTCTACACAAATACTTCCCACACCACAAGACAGCAAGACTTCGCAATGAAATTAGTACTTTCAAGCAAGGAAAGGATGAGACACTCTATACAAGTTAGGAGAGATTCAAAGAACTCCAAAGACAATGTCCTCATCATGGGTTACCCGATTGGATGATTCCTCAAATTTTCTATAACGGGTTGACCGATGATGATAGGAACATTGTCAATGCAGCCTCAAGTGGAAAATGGATGAACAAAACAGCCTCAGAAGTAATTACTCTATTGGAAGAACTTGCATCTTAAGGATATATGGGTGACGACACAACTTTGGCAAGAGGTAAGGGAATCCTTGAACTTGATAGTATCAATATTTTGAATGCTAAAGTTGATGCCTTGACAAAGCTAATAAGCAAAGCACAAATAAATTTGGTGGAGAAATCTGCATCAACTTGTGAGTTATGTGGCGATCATCACTCATACCATGAATGCAACTTAAGGACCAATGAAGATGTAAATTACATGCAAGGAGGTTTTAACCAAAGGTATGGACCCAATCCAAGCAATTACAATTTTCAATGGAAAAATCATCCTGGTTTTTCTTGGTCTAATCCATCATCTCAACTTAACCCCCCATTCAACCCAAACACTAAACCACAAAATCCACCCAGTTTTCCTATGAAACTACCCCAATCTTCTTTAAATTCCCTTCTAGCAAAGTCTAATTTAGAAACCCTTATAGAATAATTTATTGGACAACAAATTGCCATAAATAAACAAAATGAGGAGCAATTCAATCAACTCAACTATAAAATTGACCAAATTGCTACTTATAACCGCATCCTTGAAACACAAATTGCTCAACAAGCATCTTCTACTTCCAAACCTATGGGAAAACTTCCTAGCCAACCAGAATTTGCTGCAAAAGAATCTTGTCAAGCAATTACTTTAAGGAGTGGAAAAGAGATTGGTGATTCATCTAATAACAAAGGTGAGAAGGAAATATCTAATGATAGTAAGGAGAATGTTGCTAAAAATGATTCTAATAGCAAGAAAAATGAAAAGGAAGATACTTTTAATTCTAGCAATGAACCTAACATAGATTTGAAGGAAATTCCCTTTCCCCAAAGATTTGTTAGACATAATTTAGATAAGCAATTTGGTAAATTCCTTAATCATTTAAAAGAAATTACTGTTACTATACCTTTTATGGATGCTATTAGAGACATGCCAGCATGGGGTAAGTTTTTAAAAGATATCATAAACCATAAAAGCAAACTTAAGGATTGTGGTTTAGTTTCATTAGTTGAAGAATCTAAGGCTATGTATTCTAAAGTCCCTCCCAAACTCAAAGACCCTGGTTGTTTTACCGTTCCTTGTATAATTGGTGAATCACACTTTGATAAAGCTTTATGTGATATTGGTGCTAGTGTGAGTCCTATGCCATATTCCATTTACAAGAAACTTAATTTAGGAGGTCTAAAACCCACCAATATATCTCCTTCCATGGCTGATAAATCAATTAAATATCCAATAGGTATACTAGAGAATGTTCCAGCTAAAATTGGAAAATTTGTAATTCCTGTGGATTTTATTGTATTAGACATGGAAGAGGATCCTAAAATCCCAATTCTTTTGGGAAGACCATTTTTGAGAACTGCGGGAGTAGTAATTGATATGAAAAAGGGTAAGATCACTTTAGAGGTAAATGATGAAACTATGATATTTGATGTATTTAGGATGATAAAGAATACACCAATAGAGACTATTAACATGGTTGAATTGGTTGACCCAATTGAAGAATGTGTTAATGAAGTAATACATAAATGCATTAGACAAGAACCTATGTTAACTTGTTTAACACAAGAGGAAAATGGTAATATAGAGTTAAATGCTTGTGTAAAACTCCTAAAAGCAACTCCATATCTTAATCCGCATAGGGCTTCAAAGTTTGAACCATTGCAAAAAGAAGATGATGACAAGAATGAAAATCTTATACTCAAACCTTTACCTTCCTCTCTAAGGTATGCATTTCTTGACTCTAATACTAATTTCCCTTTTATTGTTAATTCTTCTTTACCAATTGAGAACATTGAAGCATTGAGCAATGTTTTATTGAATCATAAGGGTGCTATTGGTTATTCCATTAATGACTTGAAAGGTTTAAGCCCAAGTATATGCATGCATAGAATTTCTTTAGAAGATAATGTAAAACCTTCCATTGAAGGTCAAAGGAGGCTTACTCCTAGACTTAAAGAAGTGGTAAGAAAAGAGGTAATTAAATTTCTCGATAATGGAATCATATACTCTATTAGTGATAGCAAATAGGTTAGCCCTGTCCAAGTTGTCCCCAAAAAGGGTGGCTTGACGGTTGTTAAAAATGAATCAAATGATTTAGTGCCCACTAGAACTATCACGAGATGGCGTATGTGTATTGATTATAGAAAACTCAATAAAGCAACAAAGAAAGACCATTTTCCTTTACCTTTTATTGATCAAGTCTTTGAGAGATTAGCAAATTTCTCTTATTTTTGTTATCTTGATGGTTTAAGTGGTTTTTACCAAATACCTATTCATCCCAATGATCAATCAAAGACCACATTTACATGTCCATATGGTACATTTGCTTTTAGGCGAATGCCTTTTGGACTTTGTAATGCACCGGCCACATTTTAACGATGCATGTTTTATATTTTTAGTGACCTAATTGATGATTGTGTGGAAGTTTTTATGGATGATTTTAGTGTTTATGGAACTAATTTTTCCAATTGTCTTGAGAATCTTTCCAAAGTGCTTGATAGGTGTAAAGAGCATGGACTAGTGCTAAATTGGGAAAAATGTCACTTTATGATACAAGAAGGAATCGTCTTAGGTCATAAAGTATCAAATAAAGGCATAGAAGTCGATCAAGCCAAGATTGAGGTCATAGCCAAATTGCCTCCACCAAAATGTGTCAAAGATGTGAGGAGTTTTTTAGGACACGCAGGGTTCTATAGAAGGTTCATTCGAGACTTCTCAAAGGTTGCCAAACCATTATGCAATTTGTTAGCAAAGGAAGCACCTTTTGACTTTGATGAGGCATGTTTGGAAGCTTTTGACAAACTCAAAAAGGCTCTTATAATGGCTCCAATTTTGCAACCACCTAATTGGGACTCGCCGTTCGAAATTATGTGTGATGCAAGCAACTTCACTGTGGGGGCTGTTTTGGGACAAAGGAAGGAAGGTAAACCTTGTGTGATCTATTATGCAAGCAAGCTCTTGGATGATGCCCAAGTCAACTATACCACAACGGAGAAAGAACTTCTTGCCATTGTATATGCTTTTGACAAATTTAGAGCATATCTTGTTGGTCAAAAAGTGATTGTCTATTCAGATCATGCTGCTCTTAAATACCTTTCAAGCAAGAAAGATGCCAAGCCTCGATTACTTAGATGGATTTTGATGCTTCAAGAATTTGATTGGGAAATTAGAGACAAAAAAGGTAGTGAGAATTTAGTTGCGGATCATTTGTCAAGAATCAATTTGGAAGATTTAAGGAAGCAAGATGATGGGGTGCCTATCAATGAAACATTTCTGGGTGAACAACTTCTCCAAATTGCTATAAAAGAGATTCCTTGGTTCGCCGACATTGCCAATTATATTGTAAGTGGAATTTTACCCTATGACATGGATCCTAGAAAGAAAAAGAAGTTTTTACATGATGCCAAGTTCTATTATTGGGAAGAGCCACTCTTGTATAAAAGATGTGGTGACGGATTGATTAGAAGATGTGTTCCTCAAGATGAAGTTCAAGATATTTTGAAACATTGCCATTCCATGGAGGTTGGTGGACACTTTGGCACATCTAGGACGGCATCTAAGGTACTTCAATGTGGTTTTTGGTGGCCTTCATTATTTAAAGATGCTAGAAATTTTATTCTTGCATGTGATAGATGCCAAAGAACAGGAAACATTACTAAGAAACATGAAATGCCTATGAATGATATCTTAGAAGTAGAAATCTTTGATGTATGGGGTATAGACTTTATGGGACCTTTTCCAAGTTCTCTTGGTAACAAATATATTCTTGTAATGGTAGATTATGTTTCCAAATGGGTGGAAGCAATTCCATCTATCACTAATGATGCCAATGTAGTAAAGAAAATGCTTAGGAAGACTATATTCCCAAGGTTTGGTACCCTAAGGGCCCTAATTAGTGATGGGGGATCTCATTTTTCTAACTACATAATTGAATCATTATTGAAAAAGTATGGGGTGACACATAAAATTGCAACTCCATATCACCCTCAAACTAGTGGTCAAGTAGAGGTTAGTAATAGAGAACTCAAATGGATTTTGGAAAAAACGGTTTCTTCTTCAAGAAAAGATTAGGCATTAAAACTTGGTGATGCCTTATGGGCTTATATGATAGCTTTCAAGACTCCCATTGGTCTTACACCTTACCAATTGATTTATGGGAAATCTTGTCATTTGCCAGTGGAATTACAATATAAGGCTTATTGGGCAACGAAGGCTTTGAACTTTGATTTCAAGAAAGCAGGACAAAAGAGGCTTCTTCAGTTGAATGAATTGGAAGAATTAAGGATGAATGCTTATGAGAATGCTAAGATTTATAAGGATAGAACCAAGCAATGGCATGACAAGCATATTCATCATAAGGAGTTTCATGAAGGACAACTTGTTTTATTATACAATTCAAGGCTTAAACTCTTTCCCAGTAAGTTAAAATCAAGATGGTCGGGTCCTTTTAAAATCATCAAGGTTTATCCTCATGGTGCAGTTGACATTGAAAATTCAAAAGGGGAAATTTTTAAGGTCAATGGTCAGCGTTTGAAATCCTATGTCGTTGGTGATCAAATAGGTAATGAAAATAGTTCACAACTAGAGGTTTGGGGACTACTTGGTGAACCTTTGGGTAAATATGATTATAAGGTAAAGTTTTCACCACCACCTAGTTCAAGCATTCTTATTGAATCCATCGAGCCATCGGGTTAGGGAGAAGAATTTGATGTTATCAACAATCAAGGAACAAAGGAGGTTCATACCCTAACTCCTAATCTTAACTTGGAATTTAAGGTATGATCAAACTATAGATTTTAGATTTAGCAATGTATGATACTTACACATTTAGTTTATTTTTATTTTTTTGTATATATTTATCTTCATAATTTTTCTTTTATTTTTCACCAAAAAAAAAAAAAAAAAGAGGGGTAACACAGAAATTCATTGGTGCCGAGTCGGCACACTTTAACTCAGTTGATGCCGAGTCGGCACCAATACATGCTATGCTGAGTGGCACTCAGCAGTTGAACTCGTGCCGAGTCGGCACACATGGAACACGTCCCAAAAATTCAAATTTTGCATCTTTTCAATTGCTGGACCATTTGACTTCAATTTTGTTGTTTTTCAAACTCAAACATCACTATGAAAGAGCATATATTCCTTAGTGTCTCTTGGGAAGGGACATGAAAAGACTACACAACTTTATCTCTTTATAGTTAGTTTTTCTTTTATTAAACTTCTACATTCTTTTCTTTTTCTTTTTATTTTCATTTAACTCTCTCTTCATCTTCCTCTCTCTCACGTTTCTCTCTCTCACTTCTTATCTTCTCTAAGCTTTAGTTTTCTTCCCTCTTTCTTAACCAAAACCCATTCCTTTTATCTTTCAAAAATTGCTTTACAAGATGGGTAGATCAAAAACAAATCCATCCTCATCTTCAAGGGGAAAGGAAGTTGCACAAGAGGAGGAAAAAGTTCTGGATATTGCACCACAATATAGAGCACCATTTCCAATTTTTAAAAAATGGGAAGGACAAAGGTATGAAAAATGTCTTAAAAGAAATGTTGTTGGTTCTAGGTTTCTTCCTCTTGATGTTGTTAGTAAAATGGGTTTTGTTGAAATTCTGCAGAAATTTCTTAAACAAATAGGTCTTAAAACTTTGGTTTCTTTAGAAAAGGACACTTATGTGCAACTAACACAAGAATTTTACTGCACTTTGAAATTGAATGATAATGATTGTCATGTGCTAGATTTTCATATGCTAGGAAACCCATATCAATTGACTTATAATTTCATGAAAAAAGTGTTTGGTTTTTCTAAGGATGGAGTTTGTGAAATCCCTCGTAATTGGCATGCTAGTGAATATTGGAATGAATTAACTGATTTACCTCAATTTAATCCTAGGAAAGGCCATGCCATGTTCATTAAAGATCATAAATTGTGGCTTTTACATAAAATTCTTGCATGTCTTGTGTTTGGTAAGTCGGAAGGAAATAGAGTCTCTATCCAAGAAATTTATTTGATGTGGTGTATTAGCATGAAAAAGCAAATTTGTTGGACTTATTAGATTTTTAATAAATTACTTGAATGTGCTAATAATAAAAGTGGTCCTTTGACCCATGGTTATATTATTACTTCTATTGCTAATGCTCTTAAAATTTCACAAGCTTCTTTAGATTCCATGAGAATGGTGAGTATGGTTTGCCTTACTAAATCTGCTTTCATAAAAGGTAAGGTTATTTATCCTAACTTTAATTTAAGAAATGCAAAAGATAGATCATACTGGGTAGGAGTTGAGAAAAGCGAAGAGAGTAGTGAAGAGGGTGAACATGAAGATCAAGGTGATGAACAAAGTGATGAACAAGGTGTTAATGTTGGTGGTACATCCACTACTACTCCTGTTGGTGGAGGAAGTTCTCATGTGTCCCCCGACATGGCTATTTGGCAACAAATCCTTCAAAATCAACAAGCTATGAATACACAATTGGGACACATGGATGCTAGGCAACAACAAATGGAGAGGCAACAACGAAGACTAGCTTACAAGATGGATCAATTTTTTGCTAGCAGTGGATATCAATTTAATTCTCCACCCCCTTCACCATAGGTGGATTAAAAGATAAGCATTTCTAACCTTTCCCTATTTTTCTTTAATAAATGTTGCCTATTTTTCTGTGTTTTCTTCTTTTTTGGGACACATTGGGGGCAATGTGTACTCTAAGTGTGGGGGAGGTTATATCTTGTTTAGTTTTTTTTTTGTTTACCCTATTTTATAAGTTTATAGGATTTAGTGTTTATGATCTATGCTATGATGCATCACCTCAAAATATTTTGAAATTTTTTGAAGACTCCTTCTAATTTTATATGATATAGTTCTAGTTTGGTTCATTATAACATTAAGGGTTAGAAACATTTAAGAATTGATTTATGATCAACTTCCCTTGCCTTAGTTAAAAACATGAACTTCTTATATAGGCTTAAGGGTGATTTGTTTGTCTTTATTTATATCTTGAGAAGTTTTAATTAATTTGGACTAATGAATGCTTGCTTAAGTTTTAAGGGATTTTATTTTTTTTTTAGTCTAGAGGAAATTTAAGTTAATACATACCTATGATCAGTCAATAAAGGATGAGGAATAAATATAAATAAATAAATAAATAAATAAATATATATATATATATATATATATATATATATATAAAATAAAATGATATATAGGTTCCGAGTAAGTCGTATACATTTGTGTTTGCTCCTCAATTGTATTCGTTCAGAAAGGAATTTATATATGAAATAACATCCATACATGGCGGAAGTGAATGAGTAAGTCGTGCATGTTTGAGTATGCTCCTTAAATATGTTCGTTCGGAAATATTCACTTTTGTCATTTAAAAAAAAAAAGAAAAGAGAGACAAATTTTCCAAAAATGCCTTAAGATTGATTATGGGTATGTATGCTTTCCTTTTTTCTCAGATGTTTAAATAGTTCCCTTTTGACTTGAGTTTGGTAATCAATTGAATGAACTTGACAAATTCTTCTTATAATCTTTGATAAACAAATCACCTTATTGCTTATATTAGTTGTGTCAAACATTTTTCTTGTAGGCTTATAGAGTTGTTTTATAAAAACTCTTCTTCTTTGTTTCTTTTTCTTTAAGGAGTAATGACCCTTATTAGTGCTTTAACATTTGAATAAGAAGGAGTAATTTTTATGATTATGTTTTTTTCCTTTCAACTTATGAAATTGCTTAAGGACAAGCAAAGTCTAAGTGTGGGGGAGTTTGATGTGATGTAAAATGGTATGGATTTAGTGTTATTTCAAGTGCATTTTAGTTGCTTTTTAGGTATATGTTTAGTATATTTTTATGTATTTTGTGTGTATTTCCTTAATATTTATTCTACTAATATTTTCTCAAAGATTTCTCCTTAACTTAATGGTTTTAAGAGTATTTTATAAAGTTTTAATAGGTTAAGGGAATAATTGGAGGTTCCTAGAAGAGCCAAGTATAAAAAGAGAAAGCAAAGTTTAAAAAGTACCGGTGCTGAGTCGGCACCCTTCAACTCAGTTGGTGCCAAGTTGGCACCAATGGCTACTGTGCTGAGTTGATTGAAAGGAAGATGAGTTGGTGCCGAGTCGGCACACACCAAAAGACAGGATCCTTCATGAATAGTCTGCAATGTTTTAGTCATAACATCCTCTACACAACTCAGATTGAAATGATTCAAGAGGCTATGAAAAGCTGAAAAAGAGGCCTACAACTTTCATGCAGACCTCGAAGTCTAATTTTTCCATCTGAATTGACCAAAATGCCCTTGAAGTTTCTAAAGCAGTTATTAGGTGACTTTTCACAAAGTGTTGCATTTCTTTATGAAATGTTATGACTTTTAACTGTTCAAAGCCTTTAAATAGTTGAAGTTTCTTCTATAAAAGGGGAGATAGAAAATCTAGAAAATTAGAATACAAGTAGAGAGTATTGTCTTAAGAAGAAAAAGAGAGATCTTACAAGTTTTAGCATTTTCAAGTACAACACTTTGGGAAACTATTCTTGTATCAAGGCTTCTAATCTTGACAAGGGCTAGTAAAAGATTTCTATAACTTTTTCTTTGCTTAATCTATTTTATTTCTTTGATGATTGAATGTTTAATCTTCTTTTTTATCTAACAATGCATCAAGGCTAAAGTACTTGTGGTTAGGATTGCAATGCAAATTTAGTCTATGAACTTCACTTTAATATTTTATTAATGAATGATTGATTTGGCTTCAATTAAGTTCTTAATACTTGTTATATATGCTTGATCACCATATGTATATAATAGTTAAGAATTTGCAATGAGAATTGGAATTCTTAATGGAAAAGTAATTGATGTCACTTAAGTTAAAAGATTAATTAGAATCTACTTCTAAAGGGGTAAAAAGAATTAACATTGAACTTCATGGTTTTTGTTTACATTTACATTGACATGAGAGTGCATGTAAGTCTATTCAAAAATACCTTTAATTGACTTAGACTTTTAAAGATTTTAGGTTAATTCTCCAATCAATTCATTCATAATCTTAATTCATATACATATTAGAAGTTCATTGATTTAAATTTAATTTGTAATTCTAACCTGTTCTCTTTCTAGAAATTGTTTAATAACTTTGAATTATTTAGAATTTAGTGATTTGTAGTTAAATTAATAGTTAATTAGTCACTCAAACTCCAATTATTCTTTGCCTATTCATCTTATTATTTGTTCGGTTAATATAAAATTGCTCCAAATTCCCTAGAGTTTGACACCCTACTCACTCTGTACTTAGTCTTAAGGGCTAGGGTATAATAATTTGCTCACATCAATAGGGAAGGTAATTGGATAGAACCCCTCATCCAAAGGGATCAACTAAAAGGAAAGATAGAAGCCTAATGAATAATAAAGAGAGTAAAAAAGTATATATGGTACAAAGGGATCTTTATTGGCAATCCAAAATACATCTCCAGTTGAAATGCATCTGAACTGAAGATGGGAATTATGTTCTGAGGGAGATTCATGAAAGAATTTATGGAGCTCATGAGGTGATCTCTTGCTTGATAAGAAAAGCTATTTTATAGGGATACCATTGGCTGACCATTAAAAAGGATGTAGAAAAGCTAGCTTGACAGTGCAAAAAATGTCAAGAACATTCATTTGTTCTGTGGCGACCCTCTATAGAGATCACACCATTAGTTGTGTATGGCCCTTCCAAAAATGGGGCATAGATGTTCTAGGACCATTTCCACCATCACATCACCAATTGAAATTCCTCGTAGTGGCTATTGACCACTCCACAAAGTGGATTAAGGTCAGGCTGCTAGCAAGGATCACCTAGCAAAATATTACTAACTTTTTCTTCAAGTCTATCATATGCAAGTTTAGAATCTCAAAGACTATAATCTCAGAGAATGGCAAACAATTTGACTTTCCTCAATTCAGATCTTTTTGCAGAGATCTCCATATAGACCTAAGGTTCACTTTAGTTGCTCATCCATAAACCATTGGCAAACTAAAGTTGCAAACCATATTATATTATAAGGACTAAAGAAGAGGTTAGACGATAACAAAGAAAGGTGGGCAGATGAGCTCTATAACATTCTATGAAGCTACTAAAGCACACTAAGAGAATCAATGAGGAAGCATCATTCTCCTTAACTTATGGCTCACAAATAATAGTGGCTATGGAAATCGGCCTATCCATCTACCAAACTAAGTGAGCTAGAGAGATCGACTAGGAAATAGAAATCAAGATCAACCTAAACTTGCTAGAAGAAAAAAAAGACTTGGCCTACAAAAAAGCCACTACATATAGACAACGAGTAGCTCGGTACCATAATCAGTGAGTTAAAATGAGATTTTTCAAACTAGGTGATCTCGTCTTAAGAAAGATAGAGATTATCAAAGGCAGTGTAAGAGTAAGCAAGTTGCAGTCCAATTAGGAAGGTTTTTATAAGATTGCCAAAGTCATAGGCTTTGGAGCTCATAAGTTAAAAGATTTCCATGGCAAGCTTCTTCCCCAAATATGGAACTCAAACAATGTAAGGGCATATTATCAGTAACACATCAATTATTTTTATATATTCAATTTCAGTTGTTTTGTTCTTTTAATTCCCTAAGAGGAGTATATACCTAGATCACTCTTTATTTGCATTATTTTTGAATTTTGTTATGGTTTGCCTTATTTAATGTAATTTATTTATTCAAATGACTAATAATCTCTAATGTGAAGGGCAAGCTTTAATGCTAGAGTTCTCCAATTTCAAGCCTTGAAGTTTTCCATAGAATGACGATCGGACATGTACAATTGCAACTATAATTCTACTAAACGAATGAAAGAAAGATCTTCATTATCCGTTCACCAAAGTAATTCTCCTCAAGAATATTACTTTAATAACTCCACTAAAATCACCAATAAAAGATCTCATCTATAGGTGTATGCCTAGTTTTTCCTAAAATACTTCAACGCCAATAACTTCTTAAAAGGAAGGTCTTATCAAATAAATCCAAGGAATAGGCAAACTAGGAATATGCCCATGACCCCTTGGACTTTCTACAAAAATCCCCAACTGAAAAAAGTATTGCATACTCACCATACAAATGAAATTGAAACTTAAAAATAAAAAGGAGTAGATGAACTAGAGTTCGCTAAAACTTCTTAGGCATTCACTAAAATACTTTATTGTACAATAGCTCATAGTGATGTGTTTTGTTGTATTTTTATTGTTTTTAATCTAAGAATTTGTTGATTTATTTAGTGCTTTATTATCATTTTATAAGTTTTAGTGTGTTTTGATGTGTTTGTTAGTGTTTTCAGTCTATCAATGAAAAGGTACAGGAATGGTGCAAATTTGGCAAGAAACTGAAATCAGGCTCTGAGACACAGCCATTGACAAGCTTGTGTTGCTGGGCTTGTCATTTGGAAATCAGTCCAATAACTCTACACTGCCAATGACACGCCTGTGTTACTAGGCATGTCCAACCTAAAAAAATTGCTATTTAAACCATGCAAATAGGGTTTTAAAAAAAAGGAGAAAAATCACATAATAAAAGGAGAGAGCAGTTTTTAGGGGAATATCTAAGGACGGCTACACTAGAATAAAGGAAGAGATTGACGATCTTCTTTAACGCTAAGCCTTGCAATCGATTATCAAAGATCACTTTTCATCTTTGTGATTTGAAAAAACATTTAGATTAGGATTAGGATTAAATTGTGGAAAGTTAATATTGAGGTTTATTTCTTCATCTTTACATTCATTATTATTAATTGAATTGATGAATTCCTTTGATTTCAATTATACTAAGATGGATTATTTAATTTCTATGAACTATTTTCATCCTAGTCCAGGGTTTGTTATGATATTTATCACAAATATCAACTGATTAAATTATTTCCCAATTGTTTATATGAATTTTCTTAATTGAATTGAATGATTGATTATGAACAAGTGCTTAACTACCATTTGTTTAACTTAGAAATTGAATGATAGATCGAGAGAGGAAGTTTGATTTCTAAATCCATTCAAATAAGGTCTTAGGTTAAATTAGAAATATATGCCTAAGATAGAAGTTTGAGTTTTTAGAGACAAGATTAATAGATTCATATTTATCAATGCAAAAGCCAGTAAGTTTATTTTTATTAATTTGATTGATAAAAATAAGAACCATAACATAATCAATTGGGATAATTCTTCAACAAATAATAGTGATAAATGGATTGCAAACCCTAGACACCTTTATATCATTGCATCAAAACCCTAAATTCTAAATCAACAACCTTTTTAGTTTTTTTTCTTTTAGATTAATTCTTTTACAATTCACAAATCATTGACTTTCTTTGCTTTCATTTAGTTTTTGCAAAATTTATAATTAATTACCCAACTAGACACTTCCTTAAGAGATATGATCTTAGGTGATTCCTATATATTAACATTGCCCCGTATATTTACAGGTAGCTTTTGGACATTATATATGTGAGCGAACAAGTTTTTGGCACCGTTGTCGAGGAAGTGTCGGTGTAAATAAAAAAAATTATTTTATTTTATTTTGTTATTTTTGCTGTTTGTTTTCATTTTGCTACTGCCTTTTCCTTGTTAGGTTAGACTTTTTTTTATGCAAGGGTGACTATCTCTAAAAGGGCAACTCGCCCCTTTTATTAATAACATCCATAGGATAGAGAGGATTGCAAGAGGAGTTGAGGAGTTCAAAGATATAAACTTAGAAGAAGAAGAAGCCGATTAAGGAGAACAAACAAACATCATGGCACAAGCTGGGAGACTAATGAAGGAGTATGCTAGACTGATCATAGGTACCACTATGTCATGCATTAGACTTGATATGACTGCCCAAAACTATGAATTAAAGAATATTCACTACAGCATGCTACCATCATTTTATGGGGTGCCGAATGAAGAACAATTGAACTTCATTAGGGATTTTTACTCCACCATCCAAACCTTTCCTCTACAAGGTCTGACTGAAGATCAACTATGGATGAGGTGTTTTCCTTACACTTTGAAGGATGTTGCTAAATCATGGCTTATCACACTAACCCTGAATTCTTTGACAACTTGGGGGGAGGTGTACAACAAATTCATGGGGAAGTTCTATTCTCATAAGAAGAAAGCTAAGTTGAGGATCAAGATTGCTATATTCACACAGATGGATGGAGAACTATTTCATGAGGCTTGGGAACAGTTCAAGATGTTGCAAATTCAATGCCCCTACCACTACTATCCATTGCAATTGCTGAACCAATTTTTCTATGATTGGCTTACTCTTCAGAGCTAAAGTACATTGGATAATATAGTTGGAGGAGCAATGGGAGAGATACTACTAAAGAGACTTACAATCTCTTTGAGATGCTTGGAGCGAACTCCTAATAAAAAAGTGTGAGAGGTAGAAGGTAAGGATTGCAAGAGGGAAACCTTGGGAAAGATATGGCTATGCAAATAGTTGAACTTACAAGACAAGTCCAGATCTTAAACATGAAAAGAAATACTCCGGTACAACATTAAGAGGTATGTGGTATATGCGGTATTTTTAGGCATGGTGCCAACATTTGTCCCTCTAGTATGGATGTTTTTATAGGTGAACCTGAGCAAGCATAAGTTTTGGATGGCTTCCAATTTAGGTATGGAATGACCCATACTCAAATAATTATAACCCAAGTTAGAGAAACCATCCAAACTTTTCTTGGAAAAACATCAACCAGCAGCAACTACAACAAGCTTCATTTTAGATTTTGCAAAGAGAACATCAACTTTAAGGAGAAACCTCAAACCAAAGTCAGCCTACAAACTCATTAGAGGATAGCTTGAAGGTGTTCATTTAAGTTAGCACTCAAAATCAAGAGGCGAACAACAAAAGGTTTGACTCCTTGGAAGCATCCTTTAAAAAGGTGGAGACCCAAGTTGGACAAATAGCTAATCAAATGCAAACACACTAACAAGGGAGACTACCTAGTCAATTGGAGCAAGCTAAGGCCACACGGTCCTTAGAAGTGGAAAGCTAATAAATAATATTATTGTTGATAATGTTGTTGATGTAAGTGCTCGACATGGAGACCAAAAAGAGGATGATCAAGGTTAAATACCTACTATCTTTCTAGCAAAAAAAGAGAAAGAGAAGGGGAAGAAGACATCCTCTCCACGCTATATAAGGCCGATAACCCTTATCAGCCGCCAATTCCTTTTCTGAGCCGATTGACAAATAACAAACATGACAAGCAATTGAGGAGCTTTTCAATATGCTCTCCAACATAAGTATAACTTTGCCTTTACTTAATGTAATTAAAAACATGCTTGCTTATGCTAAATTTTTCAAAGAGTTAAATTCTAGAAAAATAAGACTAGGAGTGGAGGAAAAAGTAGTAGTCTTGGAGGTAACTAATGCTATACTTTAGCACAAATTACCTCCAAAAGAAAAAGATAATGGTAGCTTCATAATTAGCATTAGCATGGGTAATGGAAAAGAGGTAAAAAGCATGATGGACTTAGCAACAAGCATAGATTTGATTCCTTATACCTCATTCATGTAATTAAATGTAGGGAAGCTTAAACTGACTAAAATGTGTTTGCAACTAGTTGATAGGTCATTGAGATTTCCTAGGGGAATAATTGAAGATATGCTAGTTCAAGTAGGGGGGTTGATTGTGCCTGTTGACTTTATGGTATTGGACATAGGTGATGAGTTGTCTAGTGGGACTAAATTGCATATTTTGATAAGCCGACCCTTTATGGCAACAACTAATAATTTGATCAATGTTAAGAATGGAAAACTTACTATGACTGGTTTGGTCAAACCATTAAGTTTTCCATCATTGTATGAAGAATGCTCCAACCACATCATTGTATGAAGAATGCTTTTTCGTTAATTGTATTAACAATTGTGTTCAAGAATTTTTCTTGCAGGATTCTTCAGAAGATAAGCTAGAACCCAATTTGACCCTTGAAAAAGGAGCTAAAATATTGTTCCAGAAATTGTGAGTTACTTTGAGAGTTTAGACAAAGAAGAAGAGGTGGGAGCAAAAGAAGAAAAATTATTAGAGCTCTCATCAATCCAAAGTGAGAAGAGAGAACCCCCACCTTCCTTAAAACTTAAGGAGCTTCTAAAGCATTTAAAATACTTTTTCTTAGGAGAAGGTGAAACTTTACCTGATATTATTTCAACTTTGTTGAGTGAAATTGAAGAGGAGAGAGTAGTAAATAAGCTGAAAAGATTGAGGAAAGCAATAGGTTGGGGGTTGAGTGACATTAAGGGAATTAGTCCCTCCATATGCCTGTATAGGGTAATTCTAGAAGAGGGAACTAAACCTGTGAGTGATGCTCAAAGGAGACTGAACCCCAACATGAGTGAGATAGTGAAAAAATAAGTACTGAAATTGCTTGATGAGGGACTGATTTATCCTGTGGCGGATAGTGAGTGGGTCAGCCCTATTCATATGGTTCCTAAGAAATCAGGTATCACAGTGGTGAGGAATGAAAGGAATGAATTAGTCCCAATGAGGACTACCACGGGCTGGCATATGTACATTGATTATAGAAAATTAAACAATGCCACTAGGAAAAATCACTTTCGCCTACCCTTTATCAACTAGATGTTGGACATACTATCTGGTCATATGTATTATTGCTTTCTTGATGGTCTTTCAAGTTATTATCAAGTGGTGATAACACTGGAGGATCACCTAAAGACCACTTTTACTTATCCTTTAGGACATTTGCTTTCCAAAGGATGCCTTTCGAATTGTGCAACGCACCAGCAACATTTCAGCGATGCATGATGTCAGTATTCTTTAACATGATCGATGACTTCATTGAGGTATTTATGGATGACTTTTCTATTTTTGGAAATTCTTTTGATGATTGCCTTAACAAATTGAGTCTTGTGCTTGAAAGATGCATTAAGTGCAATCTTACTTTGAGTTAGGAGAATAGTCATTTAATGGTAACTTATGGAATTGTTTTGGGCCATGTTGTCTATAGTAAGGGCATGGAAGTGGATAAGGCTAAAGCGGACTTAATTGCCAATTTACCCCATCCAACATCTATTAAGGGGATAAGAAGTTTTTTGGGTCATGCAGGTTTTTATAAGAGATTTATTAAGGACTTTTCTAAAATAAGTCAACCATTATATAACTTGTTAGGAAAAGAAGTTCCCCTTAATTGGTCTTTACCTTTTGAAATTCTGTGATGCATCTAACCATGCATTAGGGGCTATTTTAGGACAAAGGGTTGAGAAATTTCTGAAAGTAATTTATTATGCAAGCTTGACCCTTAATAGTGCACAAATGAATTATACGACAACTGAAAAGGAAATGTTAGCAGTTATTTCTACATTAGATAAGTTTAGGGCATATTTGATTGGGTCTAAAATAATTATGCATTCTGAGCATGCTGCTTTGAAATATCTCTTGACTAAACAACATGCTAAACCACACTTAATTAGGTGGGTGTTATTTTTGCAAGAATTTGACTATGAAATTAAAGATACAAAGGGGAGTGAAAATGTTGTAGCTAACTATTTATCTAGGTTACCCTTTTTAAATAATAGTCTTGCATTGAGTGACACCCATAGAAATCTTGAGTCATTTCTTGATGAGTAGTTATTTGTTATGTTACATGTCCCATGGTTTGCGAACATAGCTAATTTACTTACGTGTGGTGTTATACGACCTAATATGCCTGGGATGAACCTTATCTATTTAGAATTTGCAAAGATAAGATTGTCTGCAGGTGTGTTTTGAAAAATGAGCAATGAAGTGTCCTTAAATTTTGCTATGATCTCAATTGTGGTGGACATTTTGCAAGCAAGAAGAAAACTGAAAAAGTGTAGCAAATTGGTTTGTATTGTCCTAATTGTCCTACTCTTTTCAAAGATGCACATTCTTATTGTAAGCAATGTGATAGATGCCAAAGAGTAAGAAATGTCAGTAGAAGAAATGAAATGCCCCTTACAAATCATGTTGTTCTTGAAATCTTTAATGTGTGGGGTATTGACTTTATGGGACCATTTCCTATCTCTTTTAGCTTTCAATACATTTTCATTACTGTTGATTATTTTTCTAAATGGGTGGAAGCAATTCCTACCCATACTAACGTGCTAATGTTATGGTTAAATTTGTGAAAGAGTTTATTCTTAGCAGCTTTGACACACCTAAAGTGATCATTAGCGATGTAGGGAGTAAAAATAATGAATGAAACAGTTATAGATGGTAAAATCAAATGACAATTGTAAATAAATAAGCAAAAATAAATCCTACTTAATTATTACAAAACCAAAATGAATGAAATAAATAGGATCTTTCCTCTAGCCCTTATGGGTAATAGGGAAAGCACATGTTCCTCAACTAAATTAAAGAAATGAACATAAAGAATAAAGCACATATACAAATAAATAACAAATTAAAATGAAACTTAAACTATAAATATGAAGGGGAAAATGTTATTGAAAAATATTTTGGAGTTGATGCCCTACAGAATGGCATGCCTATATATCCTATTGAATAGGAATCAAACCCTACGCAGTTCTTCATTCTTGTGAAAGAGGGGTTCTGTAAAAAATATTGATTTGGTTTATTAAATTAATTGTCTTTTAAATTAGTAAATTTTAGATCTTTTCTATTTTAGACCTAAAGAAAGGTAGAAGAGAAAGAATTCTAGATCAGAATTTAGAATTTTAGAAATGGAAAGAAGAAAAGGAACTTACTTTTGTTTTTCTTGACTTTCAGATGAATGGGGTGAGCTTTACTTCAGATTTAGGCTCCACCTTGGATTAGGGAATCTTGAAGTTGAACCTTACACAGAAAATATTAACAAAATAGAATAATAATTGCAAATTAGAAGAATTTAAAGTGATAGATTTCAATATTAATTTTTAACTTTAATTTAACACAATTTTAGCATAGAAAGAAGAGCAACTAGGTGAGTTTTCACCTCAAAAATCATGTAAAGAGAGCAGAATGGAAGCTCTATTTATAGAGCAAAGGTGAAGGATCCACCGGTGGCGACAACACTGGCAGCATGCCAGTAAAGTGCCACCAGCACTCTGGGCATGCCACTCGACTCAGTGGGACACCTGGTGTACTACTGGAGCTAGTCTAACACTCGGATCAACCTAATTAAAATGATAGATTTCAATATTAATTTTTATCTTTAATTTAACACAATTTTAGCATAAAAAGAAGAGCAACTAAATGAGTTTTCAGCTCAAAAATCATGTAAAAAGAGCTTAATGGAAGCTCTATTTATAGAGCAAAGGTGGACGATCCGCCGGCAGCGGTGGCACTGGCGGCATGCCAGTAAAGTGCCATTGGCACTCTGGGCATGCCACCCAACTCAGTGGGATCCTGGCGCACTGCTGGAGCCAGTCTAATGCTCAAATCAACCCAATTTTGCACTGTTTTAGCTGGTTTTAATCTATTTCTGATATGATTTAATCGAGTGCTGGTCATCTAAAGGTGAAAGATTTAGAAAATTTATTTTTCAACGGGGAGTTGCCCGCTTGAACCCTGCCTACTAATCGACTAACGGGACCAACGTACTAGCTCTATGTAGTACACTAATCTCAGGAGGTTTCAAGCTGCGACTGGATTACAATGGTGCAATTTTGAGGGTTCACAAAATGAACTATATGAGAATTCTCACATCTACAAGGATCGAATTGAACTTACTCATGAAAAACTCCTTATATGGAAGTCCCTTGAACCTAAGATGAAAGTATTGCTTTTCAATTCTTGATTGCATCTATTTCTAGGTAAACTCAAATCTAGTTAGAGTGGTCTGTTCACTATTTTTGTGGTGTATCCATCTAAAGTAATTGAATTGCTTAACTCTCATATAAATGAAAATTTTAAAGTTAATTGTCAGAGAATTAAACCATATTTTAAGGGGATTAAAGATTTTAAGGAGACTCAAAACATTTTGCTCAAGGATCCTTAAAATCTTCTGACACATCCATCTAAGATGATGTTAAAGAAGTGCTCAATGGGAGGCAACCCATTGTTTTATTTTTGGCTTAATTTGTTGTCTTTTTAAATTGGTTTTCTTCTCTCTCCTATAACACATTGAGGACAATGTGTTGTTCACATTAAGGATAATGTGTTGTTTTAAGTGTGGGATAGGAGAAGTATTTTGTTTTTGTTTACATGCCCCTAGTTTTTATTGAGTCTTGAAATTTAAGTGAATTGGGTTGCAATTATGGTATAAATTTGAAATTTACCCTTTTTAGGATAAAAGTTATTCTAATTTTTTGCATGACAATGACTTGTTGAAGTATGGCTTATTTGAATTAAACTTTTGTTAGAGATTGAATGTGGTAGTCATGTTAGGCAATTGAATTGATAGATTCGAGCATGCCTAAAATTAGAAACTTTAGTTACTTTTTTAGCATATTGTATTCCACTATTACTTTGGTTCTACTTTGGTTGAAATGCATACTATCTTTGGTAGCTTGACTATTTTTCTTGAACAAAAAAAAAAAAAAGGAAAGTGATTATGCTAAGGAGCTTTGAAAATTAAATCTCATTCCATTGTTCTTGATTCTTTTTAAACAAAAGGACTTAAGATTATGAATAGTGCTAGTAGTCATTTGAACTTGTGATCCTAGTTGAGTAACCGGGGGCTAGCATCACCAATGTTTGCATTCGCATCAAAAGGCTAGGATGACAGTTCATGTAAGTCAAGCTCCTTAAGTAATTCAAAAGAAGAATAAGAAATTGAAATGCATGATCATAAGAAAATAAATGAAAAGTCAAGTGAATAGTCGGGTACCTAAAAGAAAATTATAAATAAATCTTCTTTGCTTTAACTTTAGTATTTGTGGAATTATTTGCTCAAACTTGTAACTTTAGAATTTAGGTTTCAGGTTTGTGAGGTTTGTTTTATGAGATTTCTTGATTTAACTATTACATTCGAAAATTAGCATTTGATGGAGAATTTTGAGCTATACTGATAATAAGTTGTCATATGTTTAATTTTCTTTAACTAAAGAGGGGAAGGTTTTACTTTATGTTGTTGTTACGATTTGGTTTGCTTGAGGACAAGCAAAATTCTAAGTGTGAGGTAGTTGTTTTTTCATATTTTTATTGTTTTTAATCTAAGATTTTGTTGATTTATTTAGTGGTTTAGTATTTATTTTATAAGTTTTAGTGTGTTTTGATGTGTTTGTTAGTCTTTTTCAGTCTATTGATGAAAATGTATAGGAATGGTGCAAATTTGGCAAGAAGCTGAAATCAGGCGCTGAGACATAGCCACAAACATGCCCGTGTTGCTGGGTGTGTCATTTGAAGTTAGTCTAATAGGTATGACACACCCAAGCACATGCCTGTGGCGCTACGCATGTCAATTGGAAATCAATCAACTCTACATGGCCAGTGGCACACTCGTGTTGCTAGGCTTGTCCAACCTAAAAAAATTGCTATTTAAACCAGGCGGCTAGGGTTTTAAAAAAAGGAGGAGAATCACATAATGAGAGGAGGGAGTAGTTTTTAGGGGAATATCTAAGGACGGCTGCACAAGAAGAAAGGAAGAGATTAATGATCTTTTTCAACACCAAGCCTTACAATCGATTATCGAAGGTCACTTTTCATCTTTGTGATTTGAAAAAACACTTAGATTAGGATTGGGATTAAATTGTGGAAAGTTAACATTGAGGTTTATTTCTTCATCTTTATATTCATTACTATTAATTGAATTGATAAATTCCTTTGATTTCAATTATATTAAGATAAATTATTTAATTTCCATGAGTTAATTTCATCCTGATCTAGGGTTTGTATGATGTTTATCACAAATATCAATTGATTGAAATATTTCCCAATTGTTTATGCGAATCTTTTTTAATTAAATTCAATGATTGATTATGAACAAGCGCTTAGCTATTATTTGTTTAACCTAGAAATTGAATGGTAGATTGAGAGAGGAAGTTTGATTTCTGAATCCATTCAAATAGGGTCTTAGGTTAAATTAGAAATATATGCCTAAGATAGAAGTTTGAGTTTTCTAAGAAAAGATTAATAGATTTAGATTTATCAATGTGAAAGCCAGTAAGTTTATTTCTATTAATTTGATTGATAAAAACAAAAATTGCAGCATAATATTAATTTGATTGATAGAAACAAAAATTGTAGCATAATCAATTAGGATAATTCTTGAACAAACTATAGTGATAAATGGATTGCAAACCCTAAACACCTTCATATCATTGCATCAAAACCCTAAATTCTAAATCAACAACCAGTTTAGTTTTTTTTTTTCCTTTTAGATTAATTCTTTTACAATTCACAAATCATTGACTTTCTTTGCTTTTGTTTAGTTTTCGCAAAATTTATAATTAATTACCCAACTAGACACTTCCTTGAGAAATACGACGTTCAGTGCTTCTTATATACTTCGATTGCTCTGTATACTTGTGGGTTGCTTTTGGACAACATATCTATGAGCAAACATCATGGCAATATTAAAGTTCAAAAATAAAATGAAAAGCAGACACATAATCAGAAATAAAAGCAAAATTTTCATTAATTTGTTCAAAAAGTTAACAAAATAAAAGTACATAATTATCATTATGTTTCATCTCCCCTAATCTCTATATTTATAATGCCATAGTTAGTAACTGATAAGGAAGGATCTTTAATAAAAGGATCATTGCTATCACCAAATTTATTACTAGAAAGGTCAGCCTCATAGTCAATGGAGGGCATTCTTAGCAACTAGATCACCAACCTCCTTGGCTTCTCCTTCTTCGTCCGGGTAGATCTCCCCTATAAAGTCATAGTCTAGGTCTGGATATTAATTTCAAACCTCCTCTAACACTTTCTCCTAATAAGAGAGAAATTTGTTGGCTATCCGTACTTTATATTTCTGCATCGCCAGCTACCTTTTCTCGAATTCGCCACTCAAGTGGTGAACCTTGCTCTCATCTAGTTCAGCTAAGAGGGAACAGATCTAGCTTAGAAGTGCAGCCTCCATATCAACATTTTTTCTCTTCTTAGAAGAGCATACTTATGATTTCCCTTAGCTTGAGCAAGCTTGGCGGTGTGCATCTTCTCCATCTTTTCCTTAAGGCGTATACCTTGCCTTTAGACCTCCCTTCTAGGTCCCCATTCGCTAGTAAAGTTCAAACAATATATTAGCGTCTACAATAATTCAAAAGTATATTAGCAAATGAGGAAAATAAACCAACAAAAACATGAGTACATTATTTATGGTCCTTAAAGAGATACCCATAAGTTGATCTTGCTAATGTAGCATTAGATAGCTTACTTATATGCTTTTCATCTATGAAAAGCTAGATCACTAGCATGAAGTCTATGGTGATAGCTAGATTCATACAGAAGCTTCCTCTCGTATTTCTGCTCTACTACTTTAGCAAATTCTATGAGCTTGCCCAAAGAGATCTCCTCTACAGCAGGGCAAAGCCTCTTTATCACTTGCCCAAATAGGTCCCTTAGGAGCAGTTTTCTTGGCAAAGTCCCTAACAATTTTGATACAGGGAGGATTAACTAGGATGACCTCTTTTTATGCTGTAGTAAGTGGTGGTGGTACTTTGGGCAAACCCTTAGCGCCCCAACCCTCACCTACAGTGTTAGCCTTTAACTCTTTAGTCTTCTTCTTCTTTTTCTTTTTCATTAGCTAAGTTATTGGCTTCATCTCTGTAGTTAATAAAAATTAGAATTAGATGATATAGTCACATGAACATATCTACTAAGAGGAGTGAATTATAGTTAGTACCAGCAATTAGGTTAGTAGAAGCCTTAGTTCTAGACTTCTTCTTCAGACCATAATCATTACCAAATAGATGGTTACAGATTAGCTCCAAACCAAATATAGGATTCATCTTCGTAAAGGTCATCACCATCTTCTCCTCTACTTTAGTCAGAGTTTTCAGAATGCTGAAGGAGTTATAATGGGACTCTTCACCTAATTCTTTGGAGATTACCCCAACCCTCTTTGTGTGAGATAATGCAAAAAAAAAATTATTTCCAATTTTTGAAAGAAAAAAGGAGGGTAAAGATCTTTTTTTCACTTTAAAAATTAAATTAGTTGAATCCCCTCTGAGCCACTAGGGGATAAATTCCTTTGCTACCCTACTAGAGACTTTAAACTCATAGCCCTCCTATAGTATCCTAAGCCCAACCAGTACTTTCTAGAGTTTGGGTGAAGTTAATAGATTGAAATGTTATACTCCCTAAGGATGGTGGTATACAGGTTATGCATAGGGATTCTAAGACCGAACCCTAGATCCTCTAGGTATGCCATCCTATCTAGGTCACCTAGTTTTTGGTTGGTAAAAGTCCCAAGTTTAGGTAATTAGATGTTCGAGATATCATACAGAGCCTTAATCTCACCTAGATGTTTGAAATTTGCTCATAAGGGATCTGTGCCACTCCTTTGCTAGGTTCAAGTTCCTTAGGTCAATTAGGTTTGGGCATGGTAAGAGCAAGCTGACTTTTAGATCCTTTCATTTTGGCTATAGTGGGGCTCTCATACTTCACAGAGGGGGAAGCACTAGTCATTGCATCGGCCTAGTAGTTCAGTTCAACTTATACATATAAAAGGTTTCAGGGGAAAGAGATCAAGAACACTTAAACATAATATCCTCGCCATCATTGTTATCCCTATAGAGATGGTCATTTCAGTTGTCCTCACAATCACTCATTTTTCATGGATTAAAAAGAAGAAAATAAGATGAGAGAAAAGGAAGATGCATTTACTACTAGATGATTTGTAAACAGGGATGGCGATGATTGAGGCACTTTGATAAAATCTTGAACAATCATTGAGTCACTAGAAAATCTAGGATTGGCAAGAAAAATGACAAACAAAGAAGATAAACAAGAGAAGAGACAAAGGAAATCATAGCAGATGGAAAGGAAGTAAACAGAAATTCATTAAAAAAACCCTAAATGGGTCTAAAAGGCACTATTTATAGGGAATAATATGAAAATTAAAAGGTTTCTTGTACCTTTCCCATTACATGTGACAGATAAAGACAAACATCCTCTATAATTGTTGCATTTTTTAATTTTAAAATAGGCTTGAAATGGTAATGACAACTCTATAAATATACTCGTTAAGCCTAAAATGCCAAATAGATTGTTTAGGTCTAAACTTAGAACAAAAGTAGTTTGATTCTAAGCCTTTAGCTTATAAATTATGGGGGATATGTGATGCATAATGATATATATAGATCCCCTAAGCAAGCTATGAGCTCACCTAATGAATCATCCTTGAGTAAGCCATGGCCTCACCTATACATAGATCACTATAGTGACTAAAGGTTCTCCACTAGAGCATACAAATCTCCAAAACCTATAAAGGTTGACCCATGACTTAGACATAGTTCTCCACCCACATTCTTCATTTCCTAAAATATCAAAAGTAAATACTCTAGTACTAGTGCTCTTAATGGCCTTACTTTTTAGGAACTTGTACCTCAAGGCAGTTACTGTGAACCCTCAAATTTGCACCTAATGATACGACTACAGCTTGACACCTACTACGAATAGTGTGCTACACATATGGCAATCCTGCTAGCCAATTAGCGGGAAGGGGTCAAGGGGGTAGCACCCCTTGTGGGGTGTGGGGCAACGCCCCATTGAAGAATAAATTTCCTGAATCTTTTACCTCTAGTCGACTGCTTTTCAGTCGCGAACTCATAGAATCAAATCGGGCATGAATCAAAACTGAAACTAACTAGAAACAAATGAAAAAGTAGGAAACAGGTCGAACCAGCTGTCAGCGTGCATATAGCATGCCACCTCTTTAGGTGGCATGTCGGATGTACCGCCCTATAGGCGGCATGAAATCCATGTCGGCGGTATGGGCGGCACGCCCATTGTGCTACTCAGCTGGCTGGTACCCTACGGGTGCCGTCTATGCTGCCGGCAAGTTGTCAGTGCTGCCACTAACACCCACTTCACCAGCTCTATAAATAGAGCTTCCTTCTAGCTCATTTGGGGGGAATTCCAAGGCCAAAACTCCCCTATATGCTCTACTTATTATGCTTAAGTTCTGCTCAAAATTTGATACAAAAGCTGTGGTTTCAATTTCTTTTTAATTTACATTCATTACGCTATTTTGCTAACCTTTTGCTGTTAAGGTTCAACTTCAAGGTCCTAAATCCAATGTGGAGCTTAGATCTGGAGTTAAACTCACCCCGTTCATCCGAAAATCAAGGAAAGCAAAGGTATAATCTTCTTTCTATTTTCAAAATTCTAAACTCAGATCTAGAATTCTCTTTAGGTCTAAAATAGAAAAGATCTAAAATTTATTAATTTAAGAATCAAAATAAAATTAATAAACCAATCAACACTTTTTCCAGAACTCCTCCTTCGCAAGAAGGAAGAACTGCGTGGGGTTTGATTCCTATTCAATAGGATACGTAGGCCGCCATACTGAAAGGCATCAACTCCAAAATCTTTTTATTAATATTTTTTCCCTTTTACTTTGATTTATTTATATTAATCCTTTACTTTCTATTTCTGTATTAACTTAGTTGAGGAATGTGTGCTTTTCTTAGTACCCATAAGGGCTAGAGGAAAAATCCTCTTTATTTCAATCATTTTGATCTTGTAATAATTAAGTAGAATTTATTTTGCTTATTTATCTATAATTGTCATTTCATCTTATTATATATATCTGTTTCATGCATCATTATATTCATGTTCATACATACATGAAAATTCCTTTTTAAGAGTTATTTTGTATTTTTAGCCAAACTAAAGAAAATCATATTTTCTCAATTGTGTAATTACCAAAACCTGATCCCCGAGCTCTCTTTGGTCATTTGTGGATTAGTGCATTTTCCATTGGGACAAAATCAAAATATTTTTAGAGTCAATCAATTTGGGTTTTCTTTAATTTTCCCAATTAAAATAAGTAAATTAAAGTGGCGACTCCCTTTCGCAATAACAAATCACACAAATCAATTTCTAAACTCACATCGAGTTCCAATCATGAAGTTTCTCTCGAAGAGTATTTTGATTCCTTGATGGATCAGACCGGTGCTCGGGCGAGGCCTCATAGTTGGCGACTCCACTGGGGACTTAAAATATTTTCAAATAAAAGATAAAGTGGATTACTTTTGGTGAAATACCATGTTTGGCTTTAAATACAAAATAACTCTTTCATGCATCACTGCATCAGACTTCTAGTCCACAAAAACCTAGCTTCTAGGAAAACAAAGGATAGAAAGTAACATCGAGCAGGCAACCTTCCTTAGGTCTGCTTACCGATAGTGAAATCATGTAGCGCACGACATATCCTCTAATCCTTTTAGAGGTGTAACGAGTATGCACATACCATTGGACCCACGCGAGGCTCCTTGTCTCACATGTGGTTAGGTATATTGCATCTCTAGTGTGATGGGTTTCCTTTAAACCACCCTAACCCTTTCATGTAATGACTCATAGAACCTTCCTTTAGGATTATATGCATTATAATACTGAACTTGGTATGTCATTATCATGAAACCTTTTCATTCATACATACATACATGCATAGCTTGAATCTTGTGAAGAGTCAAAAACCTATCCAAACACCTTCACACCAAAAGCCCATGGCCCACCTAAACCCATGGTTAACACCTAAAACCCATGGTTCACCTAAACCCATGGTTAACACCCAAAGCCCGTGGTCCATTTAAACCCATGGTCAACACCTAAAACTCATAGTTCACTTAAACCCATGGTCAATTCCCAAAGCCCATGGTCTACCTAAACCTATGGTCAACACCTAAAATCCATGGTTCATCTAAACCCATGGTCAACACCCTAAAGCTCATAGTCCACCTAAACCCATGGTCAAAACCCATGGTCCATCTAAACCTATGGTCAACACCTAAAGTTTATGACCCATGGTTCACCTAAACCCATGGTCAACCCCAAAGTCCATGGTTCATCTAAACCCATGGTCAAATCCCAAAACTCATGGTTCACTCAAACCTATGGTCTAGTCCTATCCAAACCCATGTCAAAGTCATGGTAAAAATAAACCCATCTGTGTTACCCTTATCCTTATCCATAAACTGTTACCCAAGCTAAACACTAATTTAGCTTTCATCTTTCATTGTCCTTACCTAAGCTAAACACTGATATAGCATTATCCTCAACCATCCTTACCAAAGCTAAATACTGACTTTGCATCACTCTTATCCTTACCCGAACTAAATGCTGACTAGGTTTCATCTCTTACATCACTGTCCAAACCCATAGCCCATCTAAGCCCATGATCTAGTCAAACCTATTACCCAACTATCACCAAACCCATGGTCCACCCAACTCCATGGTACATTCATACCCAATTGCAAAACCTATGGTCACTGTATCTTTAAGACTATAGTAAACCATTCATAAATCACAATTCCAATCACCCAAAGCTAAATTCTGATCTAGCCACTCAAAGCTAAAATCTGACCTAGCCACCCTAAGCTAAATTCTGACCTAGCCACTCAAAGCTAAAATCTGATCTAGCCACCCAAAGCTAAAATCTGACCTAGCTCCCTTAGCTAAATACATACCTAGCTAACATCATACACCTTTACCCTCATCTTTACCCATACACCGTCAACCTAACCACAAGACACTGTCATCCATTGTCTTTAAACCTAAGATCCTTTAGTTTGTCACACCTCCCCATAACCCTTTTTTCCAAATCTTAATACTAACCTAGTTCCTTTTCCCTTTTAAAGGTTGACAAGATGTCTGTTGCCGAAGATGAAATCACTGCTACTAGAGCTGATGAAATCTTTGACAAGCTTTTTGCTAAGCTCTCTAAACACCTATATGCTATGATGAAGAGGCAAGAAGCTCTTTTCCAAGACATGCTCAAGGCCTAAATGAGGGCTATCATGGAAGATGTCCGCACTATGTTGGAACAGACCTCCATGGCCCAAAACTCAACCGATCTAAAACTACTCAAATCAAACCCAAAACCTACTCTTTATCCTGTTTATGGATTCACTTCTAGAGCTGATTCCAAAGACAAAGAGCCTGCAAACACTAACATGATCCCACCACTACCTATTCCATCACCTGAATTCCTCATAAACAACTCACCCTATCAACCTATGACAGTTCAACCACCAAATTTCACCCCTACTCTCACTCCCCGACCCGCGGATCCTTTCCAAAGGAAGGAAGTCAACCCTGAAATCAAAGCCTTCATGGAAAAAGTGAAGCACATGGAAAAAATGCTAAATAATCTGAATAAGAAAGAGAACCTAGTTGATATAGGCTCTTTGAGCTTATTTCCCAATGCAAGAGTTCTGCCAAAGTTTAATATGCCAATTTTGGACATATTTGATGGTACTACTTGCCCCAAGATCCATTTAAAAATGTACAACGCATCACTTTGGTATCAATAATGAGCTCCTTGCTCAACTCTTTCATCAAACCCTTGCTGATCCTACCTTAAGATGGTTTATTAGCTTGGATAATACCTAAAAACAGACTTGGGAGGACATTTGCAAGGCATTTATTGAACAGTACCACTACAATAGTGAAGTGGACATTACAAGAAGGGATTTAGAAACCACAAAGCAACTTCCAGATGAGTCCTTCTCCATGTTCCTTACTAGGTGGAGGGCTAAAGCTGCTCAAATGGTAAACAGGCCAACCGAGCAAGAACAAGTAGATATCATCATCAAGAATCGACTTTCCCCCTATAAAGCCCATTTGTTAACACAATACCTACCCACCTTCAGAGCTTTGGTTGCAACTACGTCAAAAGTTAAAGATTGCATCCAAAGTACATTATTTCAAGCTGGAAGACGAAGGGTGTGGGAATGTTAACATGGGTGGCTAGACTCAATTTGCCCATTTGAAAGTTACAGTTAAGGATTAGTCCTTACAAGGAAAGGTCTTGGGCTAAGGAGGGTAGGTCTGGTTAGGAAATCCATTTGAAAGGCTTAGTCTGATTTTGCCTTAAAAGAGATCATAGGCTTCATAAATCAAGGCCTTTTGGGAGTGGGCTTCATGATGAAGGCTTCTTCGTTTAGGCTTTATGATGAAGGCTTTTGGTTTTAGGCTTCATGGTGAAGGCTTTTGGTTTTAGGCTTTATGGTAAAGGCTTTTGGATTTGGGCTTCATAGTGAAGGCTTTTGGGTCATGTACCTCTTAACGAAGGCTTCTTGGTTTGAAGGTAGGTTGAAACCTCTGGATTTGAGCTTCTTGATGAAGGGTTTTGGATTTGGGCTTCTTAATGAAGGCTTTTCGATTTGGACTTCTTAATGAAGGCTTCTAGATTTGGGCTTTTTATGAAGGCTTTTGGATTTGGGCTTCTTGATGAAGGCTTTTGGTTTAGGCTTTATGGTGAAGGCTTTTGGATATGGGCTTCTTAATGAAGGCTGTTGGATTTGGGCTTCTTCATTAAGGCTTTTAGATTTGGGCTTCTTGATGAAGGCTTTTGGTTTAAGCTTCTTAATGAAGGCTTTTAGATCTAGGCTTCATGGCGAAGGCTTTTGGATTGGGCTTCATGGTGAAGGCTTTTGGATATAGACTTCTTAATGAAGGCTTTTGGACTTGGGCTTCTTCATTAAGGCTTTTGGATTTGGGCTTATTGATGAAGACTTTTGGTTTAGGCTTCTTAATGAAGGCTTTTTGGGAGATATGCCTCGACTTCTGGTCTTGCCAAGGAAACTAGATTTAAAGATGATAAGCCCTGATAGACTTTGAAATTTTGGTTTTACTCATTTTGAGATTATACCAAGGAATGGGTGGTATGTGGTATGATTTGCCGATGAGGCTTGGGATGGAACAATACGATTTCATAAAGTTCGAGAATGGTTTTAAAGGTAGGCTGAAACTTCTGAAAAGAATAATGTAGGTTGTATGATTTTGCTTTTTGTAGCATGAATCATGGAAAAGAACAAGTCAAGCTTTTCTTGTTATTTGAGATGGAAGAGACTCTCGGAGTGACACTTAATTGGTTGGACTTTATATAAATTGCACTGGATGAAACAAAAAGCCCTTAGGATTGGCTAAAGGGCTAGTGGAAGAAGACAACTTAGGGATTATGTTCTCAACTGTGAAGGATTGTGCCTTAGCTCTTTGAACTAAGCAACGGGACAAATTGACAATAAATGATGATGTTCTTGGGAAGATATGCCCCCGTTGTAGGATAAGAATATAAAAGATAGAATATCCTTAAAGAATGAACCTCTGGTGAGGAAGGATGACTCTAAAGACATGAGATGAGACAAATTGATTGAAAATGATTTGAAAACTTCAGACATAAGGGAAGATGACTTGGATGAGCTTTTTTTTTTTTTTCTCTCTCTCTCTCTCTCTCCCTCTCTTTCTCAGCTCTAACTTTTGCCTAAGCCACCCTTTTTGGGTTTTCAACTTAGCAAGCTTACATTTAGGAGAAAATATTTTGCCATGATTTGGGCTACTGCTTTGAGGGGCTCTAGCCTTTGAATTCTAGATTTGACAAAGGTCTTTTATGAACTTATTGCCTTTGTTGAGGTGCATTATTTGATTACTTAATGTGTAATAGGTAATTCCATTTACTTGCTCTTTATGCTTCAACTATTTGACCTTCTTTGATTAGGTGCAATTGTTGATGGCACCTCAAATTCTAACATGTGCTAATTATGGTGGATTTGACTATTTGTTCATTTCTCTCTTTTTCCTTTTTTTTTTCTTTTTTTTTTTTTTTGTTTTTTTTTTATGGCTCATCCATGCTGGACTAGAAAGGAAAATGAAAAGAAAATGTATGTGCATTACTATAAAGGAAACTTTATTGTAAGATAACAAAAGAAACCACTATGGTCAACGAGAATAAAAAAAACTAAGATGACAGACTCTGACTCAGATTTGGACTCAGACTTTTGAGATTCTAACTTGGACTCAAGTTTAGACTTGGAATTCAATCTCAGACAGGTCAGATTAGCTAAACTTGAACTACTTGATGACATGCCTTCTGAGGCTGAGGTAAGGTGGGGTTGAGTTAGAACTAGATTCCTCATCACTATTCAGGTTGGTGGTGGGGAATTCAGCTTGAAATGATATACTTTTGATGCAATCTTCAACTTTTGACGTAGTTGCAACCAAAGCTCTGAAGGTGGGCAGGTATTGTGTTAACAAATGGGCTTTATAGGCAGGAATTAGATTCTTGACAATGATATCTACTTGTTCTTACTCAGTCGGCCAATTTACCATTTGAGCAGCTTTAGCCCTCTACCTAGTAAGGAACATGGAGAAGGACTCATCTGGAAGTTGCTTTGTGGTTTCTAAATCCCTTCTTGTAATGTCCACTTCACTATTATAGTGGTACTGTTCGACAAATGCCTTGCAAATGTCCTCCCAAGTCTGTTTTTGGGTATCATCCAAGTTAATAAACCATCTTAGGGCAAGATTAGCAAGGGTTTGATGAAAGAGTTTAACAAAGAGCTCATTATTGATACCAAAGGGATACATTGCCCTCACGTACATTTTTAAATGGATCTTGGGGCAAGTAGTACCATCAAATCTATCTAAATTCGGCATCTTGAACTTTGGCGGAACTCACGCATTGGGAAATAAGCTCAAGGAGCCTATATCAACCAGGTTCTCTTTCTTCTTCAGATTATTTAGCATTTTTTCCATGTGCTTCACTTTTTCCATGAAGGCTTTGATTTCAGGGTTGACTTCCTTCCTTTGGAAAGCATCCGCGGTTTAGGGAGTGAGAGTAGGGGTGAAATTTGGTGGTTGAACTATCATGGGTTGATAAAGTGAGTTGTTTCTGAGGAATTCATGTGATGGAATAAGTAGTGGTGGAATCATGTTTGTGCTTGCAGGCTCTTTATCTTTGGAATCAGCTCTGGAAGTGAATCCATAAATAGGATAAAGAGCGGGTTTTGGTATGATTTGAGTAGTTTTGGGTCAGTTGAGTTTTAAGCTAGGGAGGTCTGTTCCAACATAATGCGGACATCTCCCATGATAGCCTTCCTTTGTGCCTTGAGCATGTCTTGGAAAAGAGCTTCTTGCCTCTTGGTGTTCAGAGAGCTTAGCAAAAAGCTCATCAAAGATTTCATCAGCTCTAGTAGCAGTGATTTCATCTCTGGCAACAAACATCTTGTCAACATTTGAAAGGGAAAAGTAACTGGGTTAGTATTAAGCTTTGGAAAAAAGGGTTATGGGGAGGTGTGACAAACTAAAGGATCTTAGGTTTAAAGATAGTGGATGATAGTGTCTTTGTGGTTAGGTTGACGGTGTATGGGTAAAGATGAGGGCAGAGGTGTATGATGTTAGCTAGGTATGTATTTAACTAAAGGAGCTAGGTTAGATTTTAGCTTTGGGTGGCTAGATTAGATTTTAGCTTTGAGTGGGTAGGTCTGAATTTAGCTTGGAGTGGCTAGGTTAGATTTTAGCTTTGAGTGGCAAGATCAGAATTTAGCTTTGGGTGATTGGGATTGTGATTTATGAATGGTTTACCATGGGCTTAAAGATAAAGTGACCATGGGTTTTGCGATTGGGTATGGATGTACCATGGAGTTGGGTGGACCATGGGTTTGGTGATAGTTGGGTAATGGGTTTGACTAGATCATGGGCTTAGATGGGCCATGGGTTTGGATAGTGATGTAAGAGATGAAACCTAGTCACCATTTAGTTCGGGTAAGGATAAAAGTGATGCTAAGTCAGTATTTAGCTTTGGTAAAGATGGTTGAGGATAATGCTATATCAGTGTTTAGCTTGGGTAAGGACTATGAAAGATGAAAGCTAAATTAGTGTTTAGCTTGGGTAAGAGTTTATGGATAAGGCTGAGGGTAACACATATGAGTTTATTTTTACCATAAGTTTGACATGGGTTTGGATAGGACTAGACCATGGGTTTAAGTGAACCATGAGTTATGGGATTTGACCATAGGTTTAGGTGGACCATGGATTTTGGGTGTTGACCATGGGTTTAGGTGAACCATAGGTCATAAGCTTTAGGTGTTGACCATGGGTTTAGATGGACCATGGGTTTTGGGTTTTGACCATGGGTTTAGGTGGACCGTGAACTTTGGGATGTTGACCATGGGTTTAGATGAACCATGGATTTTAAGTTTTGACCATGGGTTTAGGTGAACCATAGGCTTTAGGTGTTGACCATGGGTTTAGGTGGACCATGCGCTTTGGGTGTTGACCATAGATTTAGGTGAACCATGGGTTTTAGGTGTTGACCATGGGTTTAGGTGGGCCATGGGCTTTGAGTGTGAAGGTGTTTGGATAGGTTTTTGACTCTTCACAAGATTCAAGCTATGCATGTATGTATGCATGAATGAAAAGGTTTTATGATAGTGACATACCAAGTTCAGTATTATGGCACATATAATCCCAAAGGAAGGTTCTATGAGTCATTACATGAAAGGGTTAAGGTGGTTTAAAAGGAACCCATCACACTAGAGATGCGATATACCTAACCACATGTGAGACAAGGAGCCTCGCGTGGGTCCAATGGTACGTGCATACTCGTTACACCTCTAAAAGGATTAGAGGATATGTCATGGGCTACATGATTTCACTATCGGCAAGCAGACCTAAGGAAGGTTGCCTACTCAATGTTACTTTCTATCCTTTATTTTCCTAGAAGTTCGGTTTTTGTGGACTAGAAGTCCGATGCAGTGATGCATGAAAGAGTTATTTTATATTTAAAGCCAAACATGGTATTTTACCAAAAGTAATCCACTTTATCTTTTATTTGAAAAGATTTTAAGTCCCCAGCGGAGTCGCCAACTGTGAGGCCTCGCCCGAGCACCGGTCCGATCCACCGAGGAATCGAAATGCTCTTCGGGAGAAACTCCATGATTGGAACTCACTGTGAGTTTAGAAAATTGATTTATGCGATTTGTTATTGCGAAAGGGAGTCGCCACTTTAATTTACATGTTTTAATTGGGAAAATTAAAGAAAACCCCAATTGATTCTAAAAATATTTTGATTTTGTCCCAATGGAAAATGCACTAATCCAAGAATGACCAAAGAGGGTTCGGGGATCAAGTTTTGGTAATTACACAATTGAGAAAATATGATTTTCTTTAGTTTGTCTAAAAATGCAAAATAACTCTTAAAAAGGAATTTTCATGTATGTATGAACATGAATATAATGATGCGTGAAATAGATATATATGATAAGATGAAATGACAATTATAGATAAATAAGCAAAATAAATTCTACTTAATTATTACAAGATCAAAACAATTGAAATAAAGAGGATCTTTCCTCTAGCCCTTATGGGTACTAGGGAAAGCACACATTCCTCAACTAAGTTAACACAAAAACAGAAAATAAAGGATTTATATAAATAAATCAAAGTAAAAGGAAAAAAAAGTTAATAAAAAGATTTTAGAGTTGATGCCTTTCAGTATGGCAACCTGGGTATCCTATTGAATAGGAATTAAACCCCACGCAATTCTTCCTTCTTGTGAAGGAGGGGTTCTAGAAAAAGTGTTGGTTTGTTTATTAATTTAATTATGATTCTTAAATTAATAAATTTTAGATCTTTTCTGTTTTAGACCTAAAGAGAATTCTATATCTGAGTTTAGAATTTTGAAAAGAGAAAGAAGATTATACCTTTGCTTTCCTTGATTTTTGGATGAACGGGGTAAGTTTAACTCCGGATCTAAGCTCCATTTTGGATTTAGGACCTTGAAGTTGAACCTTAACAGCAAAAGGTTAGCAAAATAGCGTAATGAATGTAAATTAAAAAGAAATTGAAACCATAACTTTTGTATCAAATTTCGAGCAAAACTTAAGCATAACAAGCAGAGCATATATAGAGTTTCTGCCTTGGAATTCCCCCTAAATGAGTTAGAAGGAGGCTTTATTTATAAAGCTAGTGAAGGGGGTGCCGGCGGCACCTGTAGCATGCCAGCCAGCTAGGTGGCACAATGGGTGTGCCCATACCGCCAACATGGATTTCATGCCGCCTATGGGGCGGCACATCCGGCATGCCACCCAGAGAGGTGGCATGTCGCATGTGCACTGACGGCTGGTTCTACCCGTTTCTTACTTTTTTATCCATTTCTAGTCTGTTTCAGTTTCGATTCGAGCCCGATTTGATTCTATGAGTTTGTGATTGAAAAGCAGTCGACTGGATGTGAAAGATTTGAGAAATTTATTTTTCAACGGGGTGTTGCCCCATACCCCGCAAGGGGCACTGCCACCTTGACCCCTACCCGCTAACCGGCTAGCAGGACCGCCGTATGCGTAGTGCACTATTCTTAGTAGGTGTCAAGTTACAGCCGGATCATAAGGTGCAAATTTGAGGGTTCACAGTTACCTATAAGCACCCTAAGACACTCCTATGGATAGGCTTCATATTCTAAACACTTTACTCTCCAAGCTAAACTATTTACTAACTTTAAACATCGAAGTATTTGCCTAGGCAAATCGCTTAAATACTCTAACCTTTTATTTGTAGACACTAGAGTTCACCATAATACCTAGGAGATTGGTTTCTATTTTATACACATTAATATATAAGTTAGGTTAATTATATATACCGCATTGATGAAAATTATGGTATAAGAAATTTGATCCTATAAAAAAAAAAAAATTGACTCCGTCATTGAGCAAGATGCTTCTAGCAAAAGCATGACCTAGGTTCCCTAAATAACTTACATCTACATTACTCTTATTTCATCACATAGGTAGAAAATTCTACGAGATCATTTTTTGAACTCTGCTACTACTATACTCCTTCACTAAAAATTAGACTCTCAAGTGTTATGGATTTCAAATATGTAGCAAAAGACTAATGGATTAGCAAAGGATTCGCAAAATATTTAAAATCCATCATTAATTGACGTACTTATGGCATTACCTCTATTTAGCGAAATAAAGGAATCATTATTTTTTAAGTTTGAAAATGCAAACACTTCTTTTTTTTTTTTTTCCTTCTCTTATTCTATTTTTTGACCAACTGCTTTTCGCTGCCAATCAAGATAATTTTTTTTTTCCCTGAACTCAATTTTTTATTTGTTTCTTCTTTTCTACTCTTTAGTTTTTGGTATTTAATGTTGAATTTTCTCCATTCTTGTTTTTTTTTTCTTTAATTTCTTTAGTTTCATTGGATGTAAAAGAAAGAAGAGACAATGGAGATAGAGGATAACGATGATGATGATGAAGATTGATATTAAGTTGCAAAAATCGTGTTTATGTATGTAATTTTTTTTTAGGCAAAATAGCATTGTGCTAGCGTAAAATTGTGCATGTAAAACTCCAAAACAATAATAGAAATCTAAAACCCCTCAAAAAAAATAGAAATCTAAAATTTTCATCTTTCTTTTCTTTAATTTGAGCAAAAATAAATTTTAATTTGATTACATTTTTGAAATCTGAGAATGTTTATTGTTGATTTTGTTTGATTATTTAATTTATTAATAAGAGTTAACTACTTTATGGAGAAATAAATTAATTAATAAAAATATAATAAATTAATTAATGTTAGAAATATTGACAGACTACAACAAAAATCATGTTGGTTGCTAATTTTAGAATGAATTTTCCACATTTAATGGAAAATTCGTTATTAAATACCTACATATTGTGATAATATTGATGATAATATTTAAGTAGTATGATATAATTAGATATCTATCATTATCTCTATAGATAATTTTCTTATATAAATAGAACTAATTAAATAAATAACTAAAGTATAAATTCTTAAAGAATTTTGGCCTAAGTTCCTGAAAAATTAAGTATCCTGAAATCTAGTATCACAATTCATTAAAGAATTATTTTATGTTCCTGAAAAAATAATTGTATTGTCTATAAGTCTTTAAAAGACTGATTTAATTATGATACAAATTGACATATTACTTATTTTTGTATAGATAATGTCCAACTTGACAAAACTCGAATTTGTGGCCCTCGACATAATGGGCAAGAATTAACTGTCATGGATACTAGATGTTGAAATACATCTGGATGCTATGGGTCTTTGAGACACAATCAAAGATGAAAATTAAGAATCTCAACAAAATCACGCCAAGGCAATGATTTTCCTTTGTCATCATCTTTATGAAGGATTGAAACTTGAATATTTGACAGTTAAAGATCCATTAGTCCTTTGGAATAATTTGAAAGAGAGATATGACCATCATAAATCAGTCATCGTTCCAAAGGCTCATTATATGAATGGATGCATTTACGATTGCAAGATTTTAAAATTGTAAGTGAATATATTTCACAGTTTTTAGAATTATCTCCAAATTGAAATTATGTGGAGAAAATATTACTAACCATAATATGTTAGAGAAGAAATTTATTACTTTTTATGCCTTAAATATACTCTTGCAGCAGTAATATCGAGAAAAAGGTTTAATATTCTAATTTCATGTCTTCTTGTTGCTGAGCAAAATAATAAGCTCTTATTGAAAAATCATGAAACTCGTCCAACTAGTTTTGCTTCATTCCTTGAAGTGAATGAGACAAAATATAATAATATTGGGCATGGACGAGGAAGAGGACAAAAACATAATTGTGGTTGAGGTTATAGTCAAAATCATAATAATAGCAATCATGGTGGTTATAGAAATAATAATGCATCTTTCCACCAGATGTAGAAGAATCATGAAGAGTAAGAGAATAATGGATCAAAGCAAAATACAAAAAATCAATGTTATCAATATAGCATGAAAGGGCATTGGTCTTGTCACTGTCGTACGCCAAAGCATCTTGCTGATCTCTATCAAGAGTACTTGAAAAAGAAAGACAAAAATGTAGAAGCAAATTTAGTAGAAAATGATAATGTTTTTGGTGATGATTCTATTGATGTCACACATTTAGATGTGTCAGATTTCTTTGATAATCCTGTAGGAAAAATTGATCATTTGATTGATGATGGCAATGTAAATGCCTAAAATTATGTGTTTCCTTTAGTTTCATTAGTTTGATTTTTGTTTTCAATTTGAACACTTATTTAAAATGTTGGTGAATTATTTATTTTTAAGTATTTTTGCATTGATTTTAAATTAATAATTTATATTGAGTTGTTTCTTACAAATATGTTTTATCTTTGTGAAGATGTTATGGATCCTAGTCAATCATTAGTAGGAGTAAGAACAAATAAAATAGACTTATGTCTTGTAGATAATGCAACCACATACACCATTTTAAAAGATAAGAAATATTTCTCTTACCTAACAATGGAAGAAACTTATGTTAATATAATATTTGGTAGTAAAAGAATAATTGCAAGCTTTAGAAGAGCTAATATATTACTACTTAGGGGGAGATATTTCTCTATTAAAAATGCATTGTTCTCTCCAAAATCTTGTAGAAATTTATTGAGTTTTAAAGATATCCACTGAAATGGATATCAAGCTAAGACTACAAATGTTGGAAATATTGAATATCTTTACGTCACAACCCTTGTAATGGGTAAGAAATGTGTATTTGAGAATTTACTTGCTTTATCCTCTGGCTTATATTACACATATATGTGTATAATGGAAACAAATGTAGTAGTAAACTAAAAGTTTATCAACCCAAATACTTTTCTTATTTGGCATGATCGATTGGGTCATCCTAGATTAACAATGATATGAAAAATTATTGAGAGCTCAAATGGCCATCCATTGAAGAACCATAAGACTCTTCAATGTAATGAATTTTTGTGTTTAGCTTGCTCTCTAGGAAAGTTGATTATTAGGCCTTCACCAAGCAAAATTCAAAATGAGTCACCTAAATTTCTAGAATGTATACAATGTGATATTTGTGGATCAATTCGTCCACCATGTGGACCATTTAAATATTTTTTGGTGTTGATAGATGCATCAACAAGATGGTCACATGTATGTTTATTGTCAACTTAAAATTTAGTATTTGCTAGATTACTTGCTCAAATAATTTGATTAAGAGCATAGTTTTTAGATTATGCTATTAAGACAATTCATCTTGATAATGCTGGTGAATTTAGATCTAAGGCCTTTAATAATTGTTGAATGTCAATTTGAATAACTGTTGAACATCTTGTAGCTCATGTTCATACTTAAAATGGCCTAGCAGAATCTCTTATTAAACATCTCCAATTAATAGCTAGACCATTGCTTATGAAAATGAACCTCCCAATTTCTATTTGGGGACATGCAATTTTACACGCAGCAACTCTTATACACATCAAGCCAAATAGTTATCATAAATTTTCACCATTACAATTAGTTTCTGACTAAGAGCCAAATATATCCCATTAGAGAATTTTTGGATGTGCTATTTATGTCCCCATTGACCCCCCACATCACACACAAATGGGACCTCAGAGGAGATTGGGAATATATATTGGATATGAATCCCTTTCTATAATTAAATATCTTAAACCATTAATGGGGGATGTCTTTACTACAAAATTTAATGATTGTCATTTTAATGACGCTTTGTTTCCTAAATTAGGGGGAGAGAACAAACAATTAGGAAAATAAATTATTTGGAATGAGCCATCATTAAATCATCTTGATCCTTATACAAAACAATGTGAATTAGAAGTTCAAAGAATCATTCATTTGCAAAGTATAGCAAACCAATTGCCAAATGCATTTCGTGATCCAGAAAGAGTTACTAAATCTCATATTCCAGCTAAAAATGCCCCAATTAGAATTGATGTCCCAGTAGAACATGTTAATAATATGAAAAATGAGTTCATGACACGCCAAAAGCGTGGTAGGCCACTCAGTTCCAAGGATAAAAATCCAAGAAAGAAAAGGGAACAAAATAGGCAAAGTGATAATTCCCAAACTATTAATGTTCCTGAAGAGCCTATAATAGAAATAGTCAAATAACCCTAGAAGAGGTTTACGTACTTGAAAATGATAACAAAGAGATCTCAATCAACTATGTTAATTCAGGAAAGAGATAGGACCGAAATGAAACTATTGTTGACAATGTATTTGCATATGCAATAGCAATTGATATTGCAAAAGAAAGTGAGGACATTGAACCAAAGTTAGTTAATGAATGTCAACATAGAGATGATTGGCTAAAATGGAAAGATGCAATCAAGATAGAATTAAATGTATTAGAAAAATGCCAAGTCTTTGGGCCCATTGTTCTAACCCCTAAAAATGTTAAGCTAGTAGGCTACAAATGGATTTTTGTGTAATCATAATGAGAAAAATGAAATTGTGAGATATAAAACATGACTTGTAACACAAGGCTTCTCACAAAGACCTAGCATTGATTATAAGGAGACTTATTCTCCAGTTGTAGATGCAATTACATTTAGATTTTTAATTAGCCTAACAAGTTTAAAAAGACTTCATATGCAACTTATGGATGTCATTATAGCATATTTGTATGGATCACTTGACAATGATATATAATCCCTGAAAGACTGAAAATGCATGAAGCATGTACTTCAAAACATTAAGAAATGTATTTAATTAAGCTACAAAAATCCTTGTATGGACTAAAACAATCTGGATGAATATGGTATAATCATCTTAGTGAATATCTTTTGAAGGAAGGATATACTAACAATTCAATTTTTCTATGTATTTTTATTAAGAAAACAAAGTTTGGTTTTGCTATAATTGCAGTTTATGTTGATGATTTAAATATCACTGGGACTCGTGAAAAGTTAATAGAGACAGTAACTTATTTGAAAAATGAATTTAAAATGAAAGATTTAGGGCAAACAAAATTTTATCTCAGCTTGCAAATCAAGCATTTATCTAGAGGGATTTTTATTCATTAATCAGCTTATATTGAGAAGATATTAAAATGTTTTAATATGGATAAATCCCATCCAATGAATTCTTCCATGATTGTTAGATCCCTTGATGTAAAAAAGGACCATTTTCATCCTCGAGAAGAAGATAGTGAAGAAATACTTGGTCTAAAAGTACCATATCTTAGTGTAATTGGTGTATTTAATATATCTTGCTAATTGTACAAGACCTGATATAGCATTCTCCATAAGTTTGCTAGCAAGATATAGTCCTTCACCAACTCGAAGACATTAGAATGGTGTGAAACAAGTATTCCATTATTTACATGGTACATCAAATATGAGTTTATTTTATCTGCATGACTCGAAACCAGAATTAATCAGATATGCAAATGCTGGATATTTATCTGATTCGCATAAAGCTTGATCACAAATGTGTTACTTGTTTACATATGGTGGCACTGCCATATCCTAGCATTCTACTAAGCGAACTTTGACTACCATAGCATCTAATCATGCTGAAATATTGGCAATTCATGAGGCTAGTAGAGAATGCATATGGTTGAAATTTATGATCCAACATATCAAAGAAACATGTAATCTTTAATTTGATAAAGGATGTCCAACAATGCTATATGAAGATAATGTTACTTATATTGCACAACTCAAAGGAGGATACATTAAAGAGGATAGAACCAAGCACATATTGCCAAAGTTCTTTTTCACACATGAGCTTCAAAAGTAAGAGTTTTAGATATTCATCAAATTTGATCTATCAATAATTTGGCAGATTTGTTTATAAAAGCATACCCTACAGCCACATTTGAGAAGCTAGTCAATAAAATTAGCATGTGTTGACTAAGAGATATTTGATAGAAATCATGTTTTCATGAGAGGGAGATTTTAGTGCATTGTACTCTTTTTTCCTTAGCCTAGGTTTTGTCCCATTAGCTTTTCTTAGCAAGGTTTTTAATGAGGCATTATCATGGGGTAAGTCTCTGTAAGAATAATGTACTCTTTTTTCCTTCACTAAGATTTTTTCCCATAGGGTTTTTCCTTAGTAAGTTTTTAACGAGGCATATTCCTTGTAATAGATATTTGAGGGGGAGTATTGTGATAATATCGATGATAACATTCAAGTAGTTGTGAACCCTCAAAATTGTACCCTTAGGATCCAGCACCAGCGGCATGCTAGGCATACCACCAGGTCAGGTGGCATGCTTAGAGTGTCGATGGCAAGGGCGGCACGCTGGCCAACCAGCATGCAATTGGTGTCGCCCAACCGACCGATGTCCCACCAATGCCACTGCTTACTTATGCTCCATAAATAAAGCTTCCATTCAGCTCTCTTGGAAGGATTTTAGAGACAAAATTGGAGAGGAAAACTTCCCTATATGCTCTTCTTTCTATGCTAAAATTCAATTAAAATTAAAATCAAAATTAATACCAAAATTTGTCACTCCAAATTCTTTTAATTTGCAATTATTATTCTGTTTTGCTAACTTTTTTGTGTAAGGTTTAACTTTCAAGGTTTCCAAATCTAAGGTGGAGCTTAGATCTAGATTTAAGCTTGCCTCATTTATCTGAAGGTCAAGGAAAACAAAGGTATAATCCCTTTTCTTCTTTCCGTTTCTAAAATTCTAAAATTCAGATATAAAATTCTCTCCATTCTATCTTTCTTTATGTCTAAAATAAAAAAGATCTAAAATTTATTAATTTAAAAATCAAAATTAAATTAATAAACCAAACAAATATTTTTTCAAAACCCCTCCTTTGCAAGAAGGAAGAATTGCGTAGGGTTTGATTCCTATTCAATAAGATACAACAGGCTGCCATTCTATAAGGCATCAACTCTAAAATCTTTTTCAATAACATTTTCTCCTTTCATATTTATAGTCTAAGTTTTATTTATTTGTATATGTTGGATTCTGCATGTTCATTTCTTTACTTTAGTTAAGGAATGTGTGCTTTTCCTGATACCCATAAGGGCTAGAGGAAAGATCCTCATTATTTCATTCATTTTGATTTTGCAATAATTAAAATCTATTTCTGCTTATTTATTTACAATTATCTTTTCATTTTTGTCATCTATAATAGTTTCATTCATCATTTTTACTCATGTTTATGCATACATTAAAATTGCTCTTTTTAAGAGTTATTTCATAACTTTTAGCCAAACATTTTTTTAAATACCAAAACTTGATCTCAGAGCCTTCTTTGGTCACTTGTGGGTTAGTGCTTTTCCATTGAGATAAATCAAATGTTTTGGAGTCAATCATTTTGGGTTTTCCTTTAATTTTTCCAATTAAAATAAGTAAATTAAATTGGTGACTTCCTTTTATAAATAACAAATTGCAAAACTCAACTTCTTGAACTCATAGCTAGTTCTAATCATGGAGTTTCTCCCAAAGAGCATTCTGATTCTCCTCAGTAGATCAGACTGGTGCTCGGGTAAGGCTTCATAATTGGCGACTCCACTGGGGACTTCAAAATCTTTTGCAAACAAAAGATAAAGTGGATTACTTTTGGTAAAATATCAAGTTTGGCTTTAATGCAAAACAACTCTTTCATGCATCACTGCATCAAACTCCTTGTCCAAAAAACCCTATCTTCTTAGGAAAACAAAGGATAGAAAGTAACATCGAATGGGCAACCTTCCTTAGTTTTGCTTGCTGATAGTGAAATCATCTAGCCCATGACATATCCTCTAATCATTTTAGAGGTGTAACGAGTAGGCACGTTTCATTGGACCACCCATGCGAGGCTCCTTGTCTCACATAAGGTTAGGTATATCGCATGTCTAATGTGATGGGTTCCCTTCAAACCACCCTAACCCTTTCATGTAATGACTCATAGAACCTTCCTCTAGGATTGTATACACCAAAATACTGAACTTGGTATTTCATGAAACCTTTTCAACCATGCATACATGCATGCATAGCTTGAACCTTATGAAGAGTCAAAAACCTATCTAAACATCTTCACACCCAAAACCAATTGGTCTACCGAAACCTATGGTCAAAACCCAAAATCCATGGCCCATCTCAACCTATGGTCAAAAACTCAAACCTATGTTAAAAACATAGTAAAAATAAACCCAATCATGGTATCTTTATTTGCACCCAAAATTTAACCTAACTTTTCCCTCCACAATCCTTATCTAAGCTAAACACTAACCTAGCTTCATCCTTATCCATAATCCTTACCTAAGCTAAACACTAACCTACCTTTCATGCTTCATAATTCTTATCTAAGCTAAACACTAACCTAGCTTCATCCTTATCCATAGTCCTTTCCTAAGCTAATCTAGCTTCATCCTTATCCATAATCCTTACCTAAGGTAAACACTAACCTAGCTTCAACCTTATCCATAACCCTTTCCTAAGCTAAACATTGACCTAGCTTTCATCCTTAACAATTCTTACCTAAAGCTAAACACTAACCTAGCTTTCATCTTTCATAGTCCTTACTCAAGTTAAACACTGATCTAGCATTATCCTCAACCATCCTTACTAAAGCTAAACACTAACCTAGCTTCACTCTTATCCTCGATCCTTACCCAAGCTAAATACTGATTTGGTTTCATCTTTTACATTACTATCCAAATACATAACCTATGCTTCTATCTAAGCCCATGGTCCATTTCACCATTGTCCAACTATTGCCAAACCCATAGTCCACCTAACCTCTAAATCCATGGTACATCTATAACCCAATCACAAAACCTATGGTCACTCCATCCTTAAGCCCATACTAAAAAACCAATAAATTACAAATCTAATTACTTGAGGCTAAACTCTAACCAAGCCTTCCTAACTAAACATTGGTTCCTCAAAACTAAAATCTAACCTAACTTCTCAAAGCTAAAATTTGACCTAGCTACACAAAGCTAAAATCCGACCTATCTATGCAAAACTAAAATTTGACCTAGCCACTCAAAGCTAAAATCGGACCTAACCACCTAAAGCTAAAATCTGACCTAACTCCCCTATCTAAATACCTACCTAGCTAACATCATACATCTCCACCTTCATCTTTGCATATACACCATCAACCTAACCATAAGACACTGTCATCTTTGCCATTAAACCTAAAGTTCTTGGTTTGTCATACCCCACCATAACCATCTTTTCCAAAGCCTAATACTAACCCAGTTTCTTTTCCCTTTCAAAGGTTGCCAAGATGTCTATTGGATTCAACAAAGATGTCATGGATAAGATTATAGCTAAACTATTGGAGCAACAAGAAGAGATATTCAAGAGACAAACGGCCTAAATTCAAGCCCAATTGCAAGCCTAAAAAGAGGCCATACTAAATGATGTCCAAGACACGCTAAATCAGGCTGACATAAACCAAACCCCAAATCCCACTCTCTAGAATCCACTCAACTTAGACCATAATTTGGCATCAATACAAGCCCATGCTTCTACTTCCTCTACCAAGCCAACCTCTCCACCACTTCCCTCACCTAATATCCTCTAAACAAATACTCTCTCCTATTTAGCACCCACTAAACAACCATAAATCACCTCATTTCCTTTGGATCCTTCCCAGGGGAAGGAAACCGTATGTGATCCTATGCTTGAGGTCTTCCTACTCAAACTGGAAGCCATGGAAAAATTGGGAAAAAGTCTAAAGAAGAGGGAAGGCATGGTTGATACAAGTTCATTAAACCTTGTCCAGGAAAATTTAAGATGCCAAATTTGGACAGATTTGATGGCACTACTTGCCCTAAGATCCATTTAAAGATGTACGTGGCGGTAATGCATCCCCTTAGTATCAATAACAAGCTCATTGCTCAACTTTTTCAACAAACCCTTACTGATGCCACCCTAAGATGGTTTATTAACTTGGATGACACCCAAAAACATATATGGGAGGACATTTGCAAGGCATTTATCAAATGGTACCACTGCAACATTGAAGTGGACATTACAAGAAGGGATTTGGAAACCACAAAGCAACTTCCAAATGAGTCCTTCTCCATGTTCCTTACTAGGTGGAAGGCCAAAGCTGCTCAAATGGTAAACATGCCAACTGAGTAAGAATAAGTAGATATCATTGTCAAGAATCTACTTTTGACCTATCAAGTCCATAATGTGGGTCAAATTATAACCCTAATTCTTAGGATTAAATATAGAGTAAGTAGGGTGTCAAACTTAGGGAATTTGAGGAATCTTATATTAACTAAATAAATACTGAGATGCATAGGCACACAATATTAAAAAGAGATTTATATCTAAACTAAATTCTATTATCATTATCCTAAATTATGAAAAAAGAATATTAGTTATTAGAATTACAAATCCGGATTGACTTTAGTTATAAGAGTTATATGCATGCAAAGATTGAGAACATGACCTAAAGTTTTTAAAAACAATTCTCACTGTCAATTAAAAGTATTTTGATCTAGAGTTTATAAGCATTCTCACGTCATTATAGAGATAAAACAAAACCATTAAATTTTATGCCATTTCCTTTTATCCCCTTAGAGTGGATTGCTTGTCTCCAAGTACTATCCTAACCCCTAAGTAACTTCAATTGCTTTTCCACCAAGTTATCCCAACTCTCATTGTGAATAAATTGATTAACAAGTTATATATGGTGATCAAGCATACACAACATAATTAAGTACTCAATTGAAATTAAATCTTTTAATGCATATAGAAAATAAAGCAATTAAAATCAAAACTTCATTGTAATTCAAATAACTTAAACTTAGTGTAATTCCATAGTGTTAATGACAAAGTAATGACAAGAAGACAAGTAGAACATCAAAGGAACAAGTCAAAAAGACAAGGGAAAGGAAACTTGATGATGTTTTCTTCACTCTTTCTTCAGAAAATTACTTTGTAGAAAGTAGCCTTTGAATGCTTCCTTGAAAATCTTGAAATTTCTTCAATCTTAGACTAATTATATCACTTGAATTTGCACTATGTATTTGTAATTAAAAGCTATCAAATACTAACTTCACATCCCCTAAAGTGAGGCCAAACACATGTGTTTATAAGCCTCAAGGTGTCCTAAACGATGCCTTTTACAAAAAGGAGTATTTGTGAAGGGATGTCATGAAAGGGTATTGTAACTACTTAACACAGAGGAAGCACTAGTCAGTACAGGGGAAGCACTGTCACTAGTTGGCACAAAGGGGCACGAGTTGGCACAAAATACTACTATCATGAGTCAGCATAATGGGTCACGAGTCGGCACACTCTATCTCTTTGTCTTAGCCTTACAAAAAGCCTCCTTCTTTAAGCATTACACCTTTCAAAATTGATATTTGCTACGAAACACTTCAACACTTAAAAACAAAGTTAAATGCACCAATTTATAATGAAATGAATGCATGCACACACAAAACAAATTATTATTTCATTAGTTTAGTTATACTAATTTGCATCATATCAAATTCTCCCATACTTAAATCTTGCTTGCCCTCAAGCATGAACAAAAGGGAAAAGAGAAATAGAGAAAGTACTTAGTTTCTTCAAAACAAAATGTAGCAATCTTGACTAAGTTAACTTTAAGTTGTTCAAGGAGTATAGAGCTAATGTTTTGATGAAATAATTTTTAATGCCCAACAATGGTAAAGAGTGACAAGTCTTATAGTATAAGCATTGAGTTTATTTATTTATCTCATTCTTATTAAGAACAAAGTTATTAATTATCTAGTCAACGTCCTAATCATGCTTTTCTAGTCAAAACATCCATGCATTAAGTTAAGAATTCTATAGATTCATACAACCCTTGGGACATAAGTCACTACACGTACAAATACAACTAGTCTTATGGCATTTTTAGACACATATTTTGCTATTCTTATTATTATTATCTTGTACTAGTAAAATCATGCACATCTTTCGAATTGAATGCGACTAAGGAGCAAACTCATCTGTACCTAACTTACTTAATATGCATAGTACTTAAGCAAAGAATTCTCTTCTCTTTTGTCTCTTTATATATATATATATATATATATATATATATATATATATATATATATATATATATATATATATATATATATATATATATATATATATATATATATATATATATATATAATTATATTTCTTTTAGTGTCCTCACCCATTATTGACTAAATGCATCACTCGTATTATGGCTAAAGTTTCCTTTAGGCAATTCAACCCAATAGAATTCAAAGACCTAACTTATCTCAATTTTGACATTTAAGCATAACTAAAAGCTGACTAGGCAATTAGAAACCTTAGAAGTAATAAGATTGAGATAAAAAGACAAAAACATGGCAAATGCTACAAAAGACTTAAAGATTTTACCAATTGGGCAATTTCAAAATTAATCATCAAAAAAAATTTTAAAATTGAGTAACTCCAAAACTTAAAAGAAAACCTGATCAAGATATAAATGAGTAAAATATGGAGAAACTAAGTAATGAGCATTAAAGTTTTAAAATTTTGGAACTTTGATGCAAATGGTAAAAACTAGATTAACAAGACAAACATGCAAAAGCATGCAAAACAGACAAACATTGGATGCAAAGCAATAAAAACAAAATCCTAATTCTATCCCTCCCCCATACTTAAACTTCACATTGCCCTCAATGTGAATCCCAATTATAAAGGAAAGGAAAGAAGCACTCCCTTAATCTGCAGATGGAGATGGAGGAGACTGTATGTTATAGCCAGATTGGTTAAAGAATTATTTCATCTTATATTCCATCTTATATTGGTGGCGATCAATTTGGCGGTTCCAAGTCTCTATATCATTCAATTGGCATTGCATTATCCATTGATTCTCCAAAAGTTGATCTAAAAGTTGTCTCCCTATTTGATGAGCTACTTGCACCATTTGGCTCATTCAAAGATGCAGGAAGATTGTGAGCAGGTTGCTCCTCATGGTGAGTTTCTTCTTTACTATATTGTTCCACCCCAACATTTTCTTCATCTAATTGGTCAGTTTCATCTTGTGCCAACCCTCTCCAACATGATCGAGACTTTGCTGGAATCAAGTTAAAAAAAGCATCCACTACTTCACCTCTTATAAAAGCTTGCTTAGTAAAATAAGAACACTTAACAACATGGCAAAAATCATTAAGGTTAATATTGAGAGATTTAGCAATAATTGTAACAACATGACCATGAGTGAGTGGAGCATCTTTACGGGCTACACAAGTTAAAAGTTGATTAAAAATCCAATAAGTCCAACACACTTGCTTTTTAGTATGAATACACCACATCAGAAACAATTCTTGTGCAAAAATCCTATTAAATTCAAACTTATGAAAAACAACACAAGCAAGAATTTTGTACAATAACTAGAATTTTAAATCTTTAATAAAAATTGCCTTACCCTTCTTTGGTTGAAAAGGGGACTGCAAATCAGTCAAAAAGGTCCAAAATTCATTCACACTAAAAGAGTTTGGAGTATCACACATACCATCTTTCTTAAATCCAAAAACCTTATACATGAAAGAATACGTAAGTTGGTATTTCTTCCCTAACAATTGAAATTCAAGTATATAGAATCATTTGGGTTCACTTCCAAAGATGTATAGAATTCTGTAATTAATCAACATAAGTATGTGCTTGCATAAAAACAAATTTCTTAAGCCCATAATTAATTAATAATTGATTCAAAGAGTCATGCACATCAATATTATTAAGGAGAGATGAAGGAATATACTTACAACCATTGATGCCCCTAATATTAAGGATTTTAAATCTATCACCTTCTTCATGGGAAAGGACAAGGAACTTAGCTTTGTAAATGGTGGCCAGATTTTCCTCCTCTTGCTCCTCATTATGTTGTCTTGAAGAAGTAGCAGCTTTGGACTTACCCATAGTAGAGAATGTATTCGGTTTGAATGGGAAGAGAAAATTTCATGGATGAGGAAAGAGAGATGGCTAGAAAGGAAAGAAAAAGATAGTAGGGAGAGTTTAAAAGAAAACGAAGTGTTGGGTGTTAAATGATGAGAAGGTAATGTGTGGGGATTTAGAAGAAAAGAACGTGTAAAAGATGAAAAGACATGACATGTATTGGGAAAGGATGTAACTTTTCAGGTTTTGGAAATTGAAATTATGAATTGAAATGTAGAATCATATGAAAGATATAAGAGAGGGAAAGGAAAATAGAATATGAAGTAAAAGAAATATTAATTAAAAACTAGGGTTTAGGTTAAAATAAATAAATAAAAATAGAAAAATTGGGGGAAGGAAGAAGGAGCATGACTCGGCACCATTCGAACGAGTCGGCACCTGCTGGCTGTGCCGAGTCAGCATAACCCAATTCTGTGTGTTTTTTTTTTATGTATGTGTATTATTAAAAATGCATTATAGAAGATTAAATTATAAATTATGAAAATATAAGAAAGAAAATACTACAAATACTATGAGGTAAAAAAAATCCAAAAGAAATGAAATAACATAAAATAAAATTAAAGAAAAATACTAATGATAAATATTAAAAATATGTAAACAATACCTTGCTACATCTAATGGTCTATAGCTTGACCTAACCTTTTCCAAATTAAGGTGTAGATAGGGGAATTGAACTCTTTTGTTCAAATACTTCACCAATCAAATATGGCTTGAGATGATGGCCATTAACCTTGAAGATTTCTCCCTTATCATTGACAATTTTGATGGTTCCATAAGGATGAATTTTGACAATTTTAAAAGGACCAACCATCTTGATTTTAATTTGCCTAGAAATAACCTTAATCTTGAGTTGTAAAGTAAGACGAGTTCACCTTCAATAAAATATCTATTAACAATGTTCTTGTCATGCCATAGCTTCGTACAATCCTTATACAACCTTGCATTCTCATATGCATTCAACCTCAATTCCTCCAATTCATTGAGTTGCAGTAGCCTTTTCTTTCCTACCTTCTTTATGTCAAAATTCAATGCCTTTGTTGCCCAATAGGCCTTATGTTCAAGTTCTATGGGCAAGTGGCAAGACTTACTGTAAATTAATTAATATGGTGTAAGGCCAATCGGGGTCTTAAAGGCTATCCTATATGCCTATAGGGCATCATCCAACTTCAATGCCCAATCTTTCCTAGAAGGAGAAATCGTCTTTTCTAAAATCCATTTGATCTCTCGATTGCTTACCTCAACTTACCAGCATGTTTGTGGGTGGTATGGAGTAGCGACTTTATGGGTAACTCCATACTTCTTTAGGAGACTTTCTATAACTTGATTGCAAAAATGGGAATCCCCATCACTAATTAATGCCCTTAGAGTACCAAACCTTAGAAAGATTACCTTTGTAAGCATTTTCTTAACCACCTTGGCATCATTGGTGATGGTAGGTACTGCCTCAACCTATTTGGATACATAATCCACCATCACAAAAATGTACTTGTAGCTAAGAGAACTAGGGAAAGGACCCATAAAGTCTATACCCCAAACATTAAAGAGTTCCACTTTAAGAATACCATTTAGAGGCATCTCATTCCTTCTAGAAATGTTACCCATCCGTTGGCATTTATCACATGTAAGCACGAAGTCTCTAGCATCTTTAAATAGTATAGGCCACTAAAAACCACATTGAAGTACCTTGGAGGCTATTTTCGATGTCCCACAGTGTTCGCCCACATTCAATGAATGACAATGCCTCAATATGTCTTGGATTTCATCTTGAGGAATACATCTTCTTATTAAGCCATCTGCACATCTTTTGTAAAGCAAAGGTTCTTCCCAATAATAGAATTTACTGTCATGCAAGAATTTCTTCCTTTGTCTATAATCCATACCTCTTATAGTCAATGCACATACGCCATCCTGTGATAGTTCTAGTGGGTATTAAATCATTTGATTCATTTTTAATAACGGTCAAACTGCCTTTTTTAGGGATAACCTGAACAGGACTTACCCATTTACTATCACTAATGGAGTATATAATTCCATTACCAAGCAATTTAGTGACTTCTTTTCTGACTCCTTCCTTAAGGGTTGGATTAATTCTCCTTTGACCTTCAATAGAAGACTTAGCATTGTCTTCTAAATTTATCCTATGCATGCAAATATTTAGGCCAATACCCTTTAGGTCACTCAAAGAATAACTAATGGCATCCTTATGTCTAAGCAACATTTTACATAAGAGATTAACATTCTCTAAAGACAAAGATGAATTCACAAGAAAAGGAAATTTTGACTTAGAATCAAGGAATGCATATTTTAAATTTGATGGCAAAGGCTTGAGTTTAAAACTTACTTCTTCATTTGAAGAAGGGTTTGGGTCATCATTTCTCTCTAGAGGTTCAAATATAGAAGGTCAGAAGGAGTGATGATGTGAAGTAGTCTCTAAAAGATTTACCTCTTCTTCTTGCACTTGGTAAGGGGGAATAGGGTCTTGACTCATGCATTCATATTTGACCTCATTTGTACATTCATCAATCAAGTCTATAGAGTCAATTCTACTAACTCCTTCCATAGCTAAAGATTTCATCATCTTAAGAACATCAAATTCCATAAATTTGTTATTTACCTCAAAAGTAATCTTACCTTTCTTTATGTCGATAATATCACCTACCATTACTAAGAACGGTCTTCTAAACAAGATTGGGATCTCAAGATCTTCCTCTATATCTAGTACAACAAAATCAGTAAGAACAATAAAGTTACCCACTTTCATTGGCACATTCTCAAGAATTCCAAGTGGATAAGTAATAGTTTCATTTGCCATTAAAAGGCACATGTTAGTGGGCTTAAGTTTGCCCAAATAAAGTCTCAAATAGATAGAATAAGGCATTAAGCTAATGTTAGCACCAATATCACAAAGAGCCTTATCAAAATACTTACTTCCAATCATACAAGGGACAGTGAAGTACCCCTAATCTTTTTGCTTAGGTAGGGAATTAGAATACATGGCTTTAGAATCTTCAACTAAAGAAACTAAATCATAGTCTTCTAATTTACTTTTATGGGTGACCATATCCTTTAAAAATTTTCCCCATTCTGGCATATCCTTTATAGCATCCACAAATGGAATGGTAATGGTAATATCTTTAAGATACTTAAGGAATTTGCCAAATTGTTTATCTAGGTTCCTTCTTATGAACCTTTGGGGGAAAGGTAAGGTTTTAAGGTCTACCTTAGGTTCATTAACTTTGGGTGGTATGACATTTTCCTTTTTATTACTACCTAAGTTATCATTAACTCCCTCCCCTTTGTCAACCTCTAATCTTTCTTCTTCTTCATCTATTATGATATCATTACCCTCATTAGTAGTGTTTTCAACCATTTTTCCACTTCTAAGGATAATTGCTTGGCAAGTTTCTCTTTGTATAAATTCTGGTCGACTAGGTAGCTTGCCTATTGGTTTAAAGTTAGAAGAAGAGGCTTGTTAGGCAATTTGGGTTTCTAAAATTCAGTTGTGAGTAGCTGTGAGGCCTTGCCCGAGCACCGGTCTGACCCACCGAGGAATCAAAATGCTCTTTGGGAGAAACTCCAGGATTGAAACTCGCTGTGAATTCAGAAAATTGATTTTTATATTTTGAAAGTTGAAAAATGAGTCGCCACTTCAATTTACTTATTTTAATTGGGAAAATTAAAGCAAACCCAAATTGATTAACTCAAAAAATGATTTGATTTTGTCCTAATGGAAAATGCACCAATCCGTGAGTGACCAAAAAGGGCTCGAGGATCAGGTTTTGGTAATTACACAATTGAGAAAAAATGTATTTTTCTTTAGTTCGGCTAAAATTGCAAAATAACTCTTAAAAAGGAATTTTCATGAATGCATGAACAGGAATATAATGATGAATGAAACAGATATATACGATGAGATGGAATGACAATTGTAGACAAACAAGCAAAATAGATCTTGCTTAATTATTACAAGATCAAAATAATTCAAATATAGAGGATCTTTCCTCTAGCCCTTATGGGTACTAGGAAAAGCACACATTCCCCAACTAAGCTAATATAAGATCATAAATAAAAGATTAATATAAATAAATCAAAATAAAAAGAAAAAAATATTGACAAAAATATTTTGGAGTTGATGCCCTTCAAAATGGCAGCCTGCGTATCCCATCGAATAGGAATCAAATCCCAGGCAGTTCTTCCTTCTTGCAAAGGAGGGGTTCTGAAAAAAAGTTTTGGTTTATTTATTAATTTAATTCTAATTCTTAAATTAATAAATTTTAGATCTTTTCTATTTTAGACCTAAAAAGAATTCTAGATCTGAGTTTAGAATTTGAGAATGGAAAGAAGATTATACCTTTGCTTTCCTTGTCTTTCGGATGAATGGAATGAGCTTAGCTCCGGATCTCAACTCCACCTTGGTTTCGAAACCCTTGAAATCTGAATCTTAACAACAAAAGATTAGCAAAATAACATGATGAATGTAGATCAAAATTGAAATTGAAACAACAACCCTTTTGTATCAAATTTCAAACAGAACTTAAAAACAACAAATGTATCAGTATTTAGAGAGAATTTTGCCTTGGAATGTGTGTCAAATGAACTTGAATGAGGCCCTATTTATAGAGCTCCTGAGGAATGCGCCAGTGGTACGGACGGTGGCATCGGCATGTCACCGGCTACACGGGTGGCACTGTAGACATGCGGTTGTCCGGCGGCACGTTGAGCATGCCGCCTTACCACCGGCATAAATTTTGTGCCACCTATGAGGCAGCAAGGCAAGCGTGTCACCCAGAGCAGTGGCCCGGCAAGCGTGCCGCCCAGAGCAGTGGCTCGCCTCTTGCTCGCTGGCCGACTGGTTCGACCTATTTCCTGCTTTTTCATCCATTTCAGGTCCGTTTCAGTTCTTATTCGAGCTTGGTTTGATCTTGTGGGTTTGTAACTGAAGGACGGTCGACTGGAGGTGTAATTTTGAGGGTTCACAGCTACCCCCCTTATCTGATTTGGCCAGATAGAGGCCAAATCTAATAAGTGTGAACCGAAATTCCTAGGACGTCATTTCGAGCATTCTGAATGTCCCTTTCAGTATTGGGAGTTGTGCAAGAGCTTCATGTCTAATTTTTGGCTATTCTGACTCTATTTGGACTATTTTCCAATTTTTAAGCTATTTTTGAATTTTTAGTTTTTCTATAATTCTAGGAGATTCTAAACTCTAATTGAGACCCGTCTATTTTAGAAGATGGATAAAAATCATGCGAATTCACTGCTTCAGACAGAACTAGATTTTGATTTAAAATGAGCCTATTATGGCGAAACCACGTGAAGTAGACCTACGAATCAAAAAAGTTAAAAGATGTTATGAGGGGGGCGCCCACCTCTACTCTCATATATACCTTCATTCCTTCACATTCTTCATAAACTCATTTTTCACTCTCTCTCTTCTCTCTCTCTCTAGCTTTCATTTCTCTCTCTAAATATCTTTTTTCTTTCTCTCTCTTTTTTTTTTTTACTCTCTCAATATGGAAGCCTTCAATCAGCTAGCAATAGGTGCTCAGAACCCAGAGACATTGCTGAAGGAGCTAGATCGCCTCATCAGCTACAATGGATCTCTTCAGGTATGTTTTCCTTTCCCTGTATAGTTAGTAAGAATTCTGACAATTATCAATATCTTATTATTATTATTATTATTATTATTATTATTATTATTATTATTATTATTATTATTATTATTATTATTATTATTATTATTATTATTATTATTATTTTCACAAAAATTATAGAGAGTACAATTGAGGCCTAGGGGATGCCATAGTGTCATAGAGCTAGTCTGCCTTTATCTGAATAATCAGGAGGCTATTCATCTGCGCCTCGAGCCATCTGGCTGGCTCGGGTGGCTAGAGCTGGACATCAAGCAACCAGTTAATACCATTGTGGTCCAAGCACTGGCAGAGTGCTGGTGGGATACTACAAATACATTCCACCTTTCTTGCGGTGAGATAACAATCACTCCCCTCGAGTGGAGCATGCTTACTGGTATGCATTTTAGATCTCATCCTCTCGAGTTTTATTCTTCATGGATCAAGCACTCTTCTGTAGAGATGACCACTTTGATTGGGGCTAATCCCCCTCGTGGGAACCTTAATGTCCCATGTTCTTGGCTTTATCAAGCCTTGATGACCATGGGTCAGACTCTAGGTCAGTATGATATTAATCAGGGTGCTAGACTTTGCGCCTTGATTATCTTGAGTTGTACCTTTCTGCATAACAACAAGGATAGCATTAATTTGAATGTCCTGTGATCATTGGAGAATCTAGATGAGATCGGCAAGTTTGACTGGGGAGGTGCAACCCTTTGTGCTATGTATCAGGAGCTATGCAACATTTCCCGTGGCACACTTTGCGACCATAATGGTACCTCCATTGTGCTCGAGGTGAGTATTATACTCTGGTATTCTGTTGTCTGATCTCTGCCTAGTGATTGATAAAATTTTATTTCTTGCAGTACTAGGTTTATGAGCACTTTCTGATGCTGGCTCCACCACTGAGAGAGCCTATTACTATTGACCCTCCTTATGGACATCTTTGAAGGGCACTGTGATTTGATAGCTGCAGACAAATCTTTGCTACTTTGACCATAAACCAGGTATTCCTTTGTTGATCTTAACTTGAATCTTACTGTTTATCTTCTACTACTTGTATTGCAATGTGTTTGCAGGTAAGATGAATGCCATTTACCATGTTCGCAGAGTGGATTCCTAACCAGATCAAGCCTAGCATAGACTTGTCCTCTTGTTGACTCTTGCTCCATTGTGAGTCTTTGAGGATGTTCTACTTGGGAGAGAGAGTGAGGGCACAGGTTGCAGGAGAGAGAGTTGTGCCATAATCGCCTCCGGTAGACATGAGGTATGGGCTCGCTATCCTGGGAGAGGATGGTTGGGTTGCCAGAGTTTCCTTTCTGGATTACCTGTTGCCTGAAATGGACTATAATGAGTTCTGCAAGGCATCCTTGTTGCGGGGCTCACCTCCCTTGGATAGATTGCAGGGACTATCACATCAAGGATCTAGCTCAGCGACTTCTTGAGGGCCTCCTTCTAAAGCTGGGAGTTTCATCTCTCCATAGGCCGGTAGTACTATGTTGATTGGCAGCATGGGTCCTAGGGTTGGACCTTTAGGTGTTATGGCTAGTCCTTCAAGTTTTGTAGCTGATCCTTTTAGGATTTTTCCTTCAGGGGCTAGTGGCTCAGCTCCAACCCCAGCTCCAGATGCTTCAATGGGAGGTCTGACTGATCCAATTCCCTTGCCTGCTGGCCTTATGTGCTTGCTAGCTCATCTTGATTATGCTTCTTGTGATGGCTGATCACGGTGTTACGATCTTCCTGAAGATCGACCGGCCTTCTTCCCCACTACTCCTGAGACTATTACAGAGGTAAAATTTTTTTACATAGCTGGTGCTTTTAGCCCTTTGTCTGTGGTGATTCTCATATATTTTCCTTTCTTTTCTAGGTTCCCATAGAGTTCGTTCGCTATCACTATAATCTCTTGGGCCGATATACATTTGCTATGAGCTCCCTTTTGCATGATAGGGATTTGTCAGAGGAGAGTCACGAGGATGAGATGTCCAGGCGAGGATGCCGCAAACCCAGGCATGATCGTTAGTGACCTGTTTTATCAGCTTTTGCTTTTCATGTATACATGTACTGAGGATGATGCACTCTTTTAGATGTATGCATGATATTTTGGATATATACACTCTTTATGTTTATGTTACATCTTGAATGTATGATATGTATGACTTATGGATGTTTTGAATGAAATGGGTGCATGGTATGGATGCAGATATTCGACTGAATAGGATTCCATTGGGCTATTCCTTACATTTTTCTCTCATTTCTGCTCCGATTTTGAGAAAAATGAATTATTTTAAGTCTGGAATTTTGAGAAGTTGTGGTAAAAACTGTTGGAGGACAAATAGCATAAAGAGGTATAGGATGTTGGGGCAGCATGATCGACGTGCCGCTGATCCGGGCAGCACAATTTTTGAGACGGCAACACAATCAGTATGCCACCGTTACAGCGGCATGACCGGCGTGCCGCCATCCCAAGTGGCACGATCGGACTGCCACTAGTAGTGAATCAAGCAGGAAAAATTTTGCCTATTTAAATAGACTTTGTCCGTTTTCTAATCTGTACCATCGATTTTCGAGCCTGCAAAAGTCATTTTCAAACATATTTTTGCTTTTCATCAATTTTATTATTTTTTATTCCTCACAATGGAGCCCTATTTCAGCCATGCAATGTTCTTATGGTGCAAGAACCTTACCAAAGCAGAGAGAATTAACCTGAGAAAGTATGAGATAAGCGCTATGCCCACCTTAAGAGGCATAAAAATTTATTGGAAATTTCTGCGCACATGCATGTGCTTTTGGGATCCAACTGCCTATGTCTTCATATTTGGGGCATCTATGGAGGAGATGTGTCCTACATTTGAGGAGTTTTCTGTGTTGCTCGGGTATGATCCAGACGCTATGCTGGCTACTCCTGTTGAGAAAGTAGGATATTTCAACTCTTTCAGGGGTCTTCTAGACTTAAGTGTAGAGACTGCTAGTCCCATAGTAATAGATGATTAGGTAGATCTGACTGCTGTGATAGCAAAATTCCATGATCCTAAGGATTTTGAGGATGATGGGTGGTTTCATTTGAGGATGCAGGCTCTATCCTTTTGTCTGACTACCGGATATATTTTTGTGAGCCCTACTGGTTAGGGGGATGCTAGAGTCATTGAGCTGATTCCACAAATGGAGGAAGGGAGATCTATCATGGCTATAGTGCTGGCTGAGACCATCATGAGTTTGGACAAATCTTGCACTTCTAATGGGCCATGGTCAATCAACCCTATTATTCTTCAGGTTGAATTCTGGCTTTTAAATTTCATTTCAACTGCTTTTTGTGTTTTCTTATGCTTATCTTTTTTGCACTTTTTTAGATTTGGCTGAGAGACCATCTCCGGATAGTGGGACCTTCCACCAAGGTGGATTATTCTACTTCCTGGTATAGGACCTAAACCATTGTGATTAAATGAAATTCAGAGAAAGAGTGGACAAAATGGTTGATGGAGCTGGATTCTGATGACCTGCTACGGAGGTGTGAATGGTACAAGATCAGAAGTTTCATGACCATAAGTTTTGGCTACAAGATGGTCTACCTACTGGGGTTGAGGATGGTGACATTTTACCAAGCTACTAGGATTATGCGCCAAATGGGACATAGCTAGGGTGTGCCCCCAGATGGTGCTCTATTTGAATCTGTTCTGATTATTGAGACCGTTGCTCGAGCTGTCATAAATGGATGGGTAAGGGGTTTTCATGCTATTTGTCCTACTGACCAAGGCGGTAAATCCTTGCAGTATATTAACTGGTGGATAGCCAACTCGTGGAAATTAGAGAAGGCTCGAAGGGCTACTATACTTGAGGAGATAGAGCAAGAATCATGATTGTTGTTTTAGCTTAGGGCAAATTTTGATTATGTCTTTATTTTCTTTTAATGTTCCAAAAATTAAATGAGACAAATAAGACATCATCATCATTTTTTTTTTTTGTTATCTCTTTTATTGCTCTAATTTTTGCCTAAGCCGCCCTTTCAGGTTTTCAACTTAGCGAGCTTGTTTTCATTTTTTCTGTATATATTTTTGCGACACAATTAAGAGCCGAGTGAATGTGAAATGAAAATTTTGCTGATGAATTGGACAAAACCCGCAAGGGCTGCCTACGTATCTCCTTATAATGATTCATGATTTTTATTCTTTTTCCTCTTTATGGAGAATCAGGTCCACATAGTTCTGACTTTGAGGAAAAATGTGAATGCTGAGCATGATTTCACAATGATTGCAAATGCTATGCATGAATTACAAGGATGCTTATGCAAAGTATCTCTTAAGTTGATCCAGATTGCATGGGCTAGCAAATTTTATGCCATCCAAGTCTGTTAAGATTGCTGCTCCACCAGATAAGATCTTCTTGATCACAAATGGACCACTTCAGTTAGGTTTGAATTTTCCCCTTGGATTATGAACAAGTGCCCTTATTTCTTTCAAGACAAGGTGACCCTCTTGTAATCCTCTATCCCTGACTCTCTTATCGAAGTGCCCAGCCAATTTTTGTTGATAACCTTGCATCTGATATAAGGCATCCATTCTCCTTCCATCGATGGCAAGAAGTTGGTTATGGTAGCCTTTCGCCCATTCCACTTTGTCCAATTGACTCTCCCTTATAATACGAGCTGACTTGATTTCTACCTCGATTGGCAAGATGGCTTTCATCCTGTACACCAAAGAGTAAGGTGTAGCACCAGTTGGAGTACATACTATTGTTTTGTATCCCCATAAGGCATATGGCAAATGTAGGAGCCAATCCTTATGGTTGTTAGCCATCTTTTGCAGTATATTCTTGAGAGCCTTATTTGCGGCTTCAACTGAGCTGTTCGTTTGAGGCCTGTATAGAGAAGATTTATGGTGTTTAATTTTCTCCTTCTTTAATAGCTGAGTAACCTCCTTTTGGAAGTGAGATCCATTATCAATGATAATCTCAAAAAGGACCCCATACCTACAAAGGATGTTGGTATGAATAAACTGGGCTACTCATTTGGAATCCAATATCTGGTAAGGTGCAGCTTCAACCCATTTGGAGAAATAATCAATAGCCACCAAAATGAATTCATGCTTGCTAGAAGACTTAGAGCTTATCTTGCTAATGACGTCCAGGCCCCAAGTTGCAAATGGCCAAGGCGTGGTGATAGGAGATAGAGGTACAGAAGGTTTCTTCTGAAGTTTAGCGTAGATCTGACACTTATGGCACTTCTGAACATATCTTGCCCAATCTTGATTCATAGTAAGCCAAAAGTAACCCTGATTTATGATCTTACAGGCTAGAGCAATTTCGTTCATAAGTGGACTTTCGTTACCACCATACATCCGTTCCATGATCTGTTGGGCTTTTGTTTCAGTGACACATCTTAAATGGATGTTATCTGAAACCCGTTTATAGAGTACTTCCCCATTTGGAATGAAACCCTTGGACAACTATCTTAAAGTCCTCTTTTCTATTTTAGAGGCCCCTTCAGGATAGAGTCTATTCTTGATGTAATTGAAGATATCCCAAAACCATGGTTTGTTATCAACCGCTTGAATATTCAAACAATGAGTTACGCAACCTGGCTCATACTTAACTTCAATTGTAACAAGTCTAATTATGAAGCCGTCGCTTATATCAAGCATTGAGGCGAGTGTTGCTAAAGCATCAGAAAATATGTTCTTCATCCTTGGAAGATAATGGAAAGACAGTTCATAGAAATTGGCTGCTAGTTCATTTAGGCATTTATGGTAAAGAACCAAACGCTCTTCTCTGATCTTTCACTTCCCCAAGGCTTGGGAAACTATCATATTCAAATCCCCATAAATCTCAAGGCATTTGATTCTGAGCCTTATTTCTACCTCAAGACTGCAAATGCATGCCTCATACTCTACTTCATTATTCGTTACCTTAAAGTTTAGTTTGATGGCTATGGGTAGGTTTTCCCCACTTAGTGTAATGAACACAATGCTGGCACCATTCCCTTTATTGTTAAATGCCCCATCAAAGTAGAGCTTCCAAACTTCACTGTCAATTGTTAGGATATCTTCATCAGGAAATTCAGGCTCGACCCAATGATCATCTACTAGAGCTGCAGCTAACTGATCAGCCATTATGCTACCCTTAACTACTTTCTATTGTACATATTTCAAATCATATGCAGCTAATATAGCCATCCACCTTGCCATCTTACTGTTAAGAACCGGCTTCTCTATAAGGAATTTCAAAGGGTTCTTGTCAGCAAGAACATGAGTTGTAAAAGAGCAGAGGTAATGTTGCAACTTGTGGCAGACCTATACCAAAGCAAGACATAGTTTTTCTGTAAAACTATACTTGAGCTCATGAGATAACATCCTTTTACTCAAGTAATAGATGGCATTTTCCTTGCTAGAATTAGGAGCATTTTGAGCAAGCATTACCCCCAGTACTTCATCTATTATTGATAGGTAAAGTAAAAAAAGCTTTCCAATCCTTGGTGGCTATAGTATTGATGGGTTTAGTAAGTATTGCTTGATCTGGTCAAAAGCTTTCTGACAATCATCATTCCATTGCTTGGAGGCTCCTTTTCTGAGTAGCTTGAAGATGGGCCCGCATACATCAGCTAACTGATTGATGAATCGACTAATGTATTATAGCCATCCAAGGAAACCTCTGATCTCCATTTCTATTTTTGGAGGTGGCATTTCCAAAATTGCCTTTGATTTAGCAGGGTCTACTTCTATACCCTTCTTGCTGACCATGTGGCCTATGAATACTACAGATGAGGCTTCAAAGACACATTTGGCGGGATTGAGCTTGAGATTGTACTGGCGAAGTCTAAGGAAGAATCGCCTTAGTGCCTCTAAATGTTCTTCGGCAGTGGTGCCTTTTATTACCATGTCATCCACATAAACTTCAATCTCTTTATGCATCATGTCATGGAAAATGGCAGTTGCCATCCTCTGGTATGTTGATCCGACATTTTTAAGCCCAAATGGCATAACCTAGTAGCAATAGGTGCCCCATTCAATAATAAATGTTGTCTTCTCTTTGTCAGGAGGATAAACCATTATCTGATTATACCCTGCAGCCAGGTCGGTTAAGGAAACCAATTCAAAACCTACCATGCAATCTACCAACAGATTAATGTGAGGCAAAGGAAAATCATCCTTGGGATAGGCTTTATTCAAATCCTTGTAATCCACACACATTTTGACTTTACCATCTTTCTTGGGAAGTGGCATAATGTTAGCAAGCCAGGATGGATAGTTGATGGGCTCAATGAAGTTGTGGTCCAGTAGCTTGGTAATTTCTTCTTTAATTGGTATAGATCATTCCGTCTTGAGTCTTCTCAATTTCTGCTCAACGGGCTTAGCACCTGGGTAAACTGAGATTTTAGGAACTGCTATGCTTGGATCCAACCTTATCATGTCTTTCGGTTACCATGCAAAACAATCTTGAAATTCTCTTATTATCTTTTCAAAATGTCTCTGTTTATGCATGCAGATGCAATGAATGTAATTTTTGGTATGTCATGAGTGCCAGCATTAATGGGCTTTTTAATTGTGTCATCTTTTATTTCATTTATTTCATTTTTACTTGATGTCTCATTTAAGTCAAATTTAAAAGTTAGAACATCAAAGAAAAATGAAGACACAAAGTCATAAGAGGAAAGAGTAGACTTTTTATTAAATTCAAACAGGGATATGTCCCAATTTACATCAAATTGAAAAGTTAGACCCTCAAGGTCAATTACATCATTATCAATAGAACAAATAAAAGGGAAAGACTCATATTCAAAAGATGAGTCTATCTCATACTGAGACTCTAATTCGGATTGGGACTCTGGTGTGAATTTTGGTTTAGAAGGATAAAAGGGGCTCTCCTCAAAGGACCAATTTTGCAGCTCGGTCTCAGTGGGCTAGATTAAGGTGGAAGGGTCAGTTTTCTCCTCCTCAACAGTGAGTATGAACACTTCATCAAAAAGACAAGCCTCCATGTTCTTTTCCCAATCTTGACTAAGCATGTAGATTGGTTCACAGTCTTCTATCTTAAGCCTAACATCAGAAAAGATTTCAAACATAGGGACCAATTTTCAGGTAATGGGACAGACCCAAGGCTTAGGAAAGTTACAATAAGGAACTGTGTCACTGACCCAAGGCTTAGGAAAGTTACAGTAAGGAACTGTGTCGCCTTCCTTTACAAAATAGCCATTTAGATTTTTCAAGTAAGGGCGCATGGGCTAGTCATAAACCTCACCTCTTTTAAGGGTAGCTGTTCTGTCTTTAGCCTTATTTTCTATTTCTGCAAGATCTTCATTAGTGGGCTCATACCCTAGCCTAAATTATGGCGTTACGACTGGATAATCCAAGAGAGACTTCAAGCCCTATTGGCTTCTTCCCAAACCTAAACCAAGAAAGTAATTCATTTTTTGGAGCATGTTAGAAACAACAATATTCCCAAAGGGGTCAAAATCAAATGGAACGAATTCTTTACCCTTTTCATCCTTAATGTATTGAATGAAGGAGAAACCAGAGAGTGGATAAGTGGATAGCTTAGGCTGAATCTCAATAATGGGATCAGGGCTTGGGATGTCTAGTCTTCCATGTATGTCCCCTTTAACAGTCATGACCCCATTTCTGAAAGGGAACTTGACTTTCTGGCATAGGGAGGAAGGGATAGCCTTTGCTTGATGGATCCAGGGCCTTCCAAATAATAAATTAAAACATGAAGGTACATCAATTACTTGAAAAGGTATGGTGTAAGATGTTGGCCCAATGGTCACATCGATGATAGCCACCCCGAGGACTTCTCTCTTGGTATTGTCATACGCCTTTACTATCTGTCTAAAGGGGTAAAATCAGTAACTTCCAATCCCAAGCAGCTTGCTACCTTCAAAGGGCATACATTTAAGGCTGAACCATTATCAATCAAAACCATTGGCACAGTCTTTCCCCGAATTACCACTGTAATGTAAAGGGCATTATTGTGGCTAGAGTCTCCTTCTAGAATGTCAGTTTCTCCAAAAGTGATGGACACCCCTTTAGCAGTAGAGGTAATAGAAGCAACAAGGTTTTCAGGTGTGATATCAATTGGAGCCTGGCACTGATTCAACGCCTTACAAAGAGCTTAGCGGTGAGGATATGAGGATTGGATCAAACTCCAAATTGAGATGTTGGCTTGTGTTTTCTTGAGTTGTTTGAGAATGGGATCTTTATCTAATTTAAGAATCCCTTTTAATTTATTGGCAGGTGTAGGAATGGGTTGGTTAGGTTGAGTGTTTGGGCTTGGTTGGCTCTGGATGACTCTTCCACTTTTGGTGATGGCATCAATTTCCTCAACTAGGTTGGTGAGGTCCAGGACACAGCAAAAATCGAGATTTGACTCAATCAAGGAGACAGGGTCAACTCCCTTATGATTATTTATGGTATTGACTGTGTGGTTGGGTAAAGGGTTGGTGTTGATATTAGGTCAGGCTTTTGGTGGTATCAGGTCATTGGAATCAATAAGGTCCTGAATTCTGTGTCTAAGGGCCTTACACATATCTGTTTTGTGCCCAGGTCCTTAATGATAATCACACCTCTCATTTGGGTTGTAATTTTTTGGCAGTGGATTGGGGGCCAGTTTTGGCTTAAGAGGTTTCACCATGTTTCCCTCAAGCAGCTTTTTAAGGATAATACTCATAGGCACACCCCCTAGATTAGAAAACTGCCTCCTTTCAATCCTGATAGGCTTCTTGATAGTCAGAGCACTAACTTTCCCCCCTTTCTAATTCGTTGAGGAAGTCACATTACCCTAATGAGTTGGCATTTTATACCTTGACCCTGATGTGGACTCTTCTTCAATCTGACCATTCTGAATCAAGTCTTCAATTTTTGAAGCAGTAGCAATAAAGGCTTTAAAGGAAGGCAAGTATTGAGTCTGTAGCCTTTCTTGGTAAACTGGCAAAAGATTCTTGACAATTATGTCAATTTGTTCACTTTTAGGAGGCCGATTTACCATTTGAGAAGCCTTTTTCCTCCACCTCATAAGGAATGAAGAGAAGGATTCCTTTGCATACTGCTTGGTGGTCTTAAGGTCTCTTCTTGTTACATCGACCTCGATGTTGTAATGATACTATTAGACAAAGATATTGCAGATGTCATCCCAGGTCTATTTTTTGGTGACATCCAAGTTTACAAACCATTTCACAGCTATACCGGTTAGTGACTATTGAAATAATTGGGCTAGGAGTTCATTATCCACACCCAATGGATGCATTGCCCCCACATATACCTTAAGGTGGGTCTTGGGGTAGGTAGTCCTGTCAAACTTAGGCATCCTGAATTTGGGAGGAACTCTTGCATTAGGGAACAAGCTTAAGGACCCCGTATCAACCAGATCCTCTTTCTTTTTCATCCCCAGCAACATCTTCTCCATGCGTTCCATTTTTTCCATGCAGGCTTTTATTTCAGGATTAACTTCCTTCCCTTGGAAAGGATCCGCGAGTTAGGAAGTGAAAGCAGAGGTGAGATTTGTTGGTGAGTTGTTTTTTAGGAACTTGGGTCATGGGATAGGCAATGGTGGAATGATGTCGATGTTTGCAGGTTCTTTGTCTCTAGATTTAACTCTGGAAATGGATCCATAGACAGGACAAAAGGCAAGTTTTAGGTCAGCCCTCAATGGTTTTGGGTCAGTTGGGTTTTGAGCCAGGGAGGTCTGTTCCAACATGGTACGGACATCCTCCATGATAGCCCTTCTTTGGGCCTTTAGCATATCTTGGAAAAGGGCTTCTTGCCTCTTCATCATGGTTTCCTGGTGTTCAGAAAGCTTAGCAAGAAGCTCATCAAAGATTTCATTAGCTCTGGTGGTAGTGGTCTCTTCTCTGGCAACAAACATCTTATCAACCTTTTGACAAAGAGATAAAGCCAAGTCAATTTCTAGCTTAGGTATGGAACAAAGATCATGGAATAAATCAGCTTTTGATTGGGATCATGGGTTTATGATTGGGACAAACAGTGTTTGAGTGAGATTAAAACTATCCAAATTTGTAAGGTCTATGTATGCATACATGTATGCATGAATAGAAAAGGTTTCATGATAATGACATACCAAGTTCTAGTATTATGGTACATACAATCCTAAAGGAAAGGTTTTATGAGTCATTACATGAGAGGGTTAAGGTGGTTTGAAGGGAACCTATCACACTAGAGATGCGATATACCTAACCACATATGAGACAAGGAGCCTCACGTAGGTCAAATGGTACGTGCATACTCATTACACCTCTAAAAGGATTAGAGAATACGCCATGGGCTAGATGATTTCACTATCGGCAAGCAGTCCTAAGGAAGGTTGCCCACTCAATGTTACTTTCTATCGTTTGTTTTCCTAGGAAGCTAGGGTTTTTGGACAAGGAGTCTGATGTAGTGATGCATGAAAGAGTTATTTTGCATTTAAAGCCAAACTTGGTATTTTACCAATAGTAATCCACTTTATCTTTTATTTGAAAAAGATTTTAAGTCCCCAGTGGAGTCGCCAACTGTGAGGCCTTGCCCGAGTATCAATTCGACCTGCGGAGGAATCGAAATGCTCTTTGGGAGAAACTCCATGATTGGAACTCGTTGTGAATTCAGAAAATTGATTTTTGTATTTTGAAAGTTGAACTTCAATTTACTTATTTGAATTGGGAAAATTAAAGAAAACTCAAATTGATTGACTCCAAAAATGATTTGATTTTATCCCAATGGAAAATGCACCAATCCGCAAGTGGCCAAAAAGGGCTCGGGGATCAGGTTTTGGTAATTACACAATTGAGAAAAAATGTATTTTTCTTTAGTTCGGCTAAAATTGCAAAATAACTTTTAAAAAGGAATTTTCGTGTATGCATGAACAAGAATATAATGATGAATGAAACAGATATATATGATGAGATGGAATGACAATTGTAGACAAACAAGCAAAATAGATCTTACTTAATTATTACAAGATCAAAACAATTGAAATAAAGAGGATTTTTCCTCTAGCCCTTATGGGTACTAAGAAAATCACACATTCCCCAACTAAGTTAATATAAGATCATAAATAAAAGATTAATATAAATAAATCAAAATAAAAAGAAAAAAAATATTGATAAAAAGATTTTGGAGTTGATGCCCTTAAGAATGGTAGCCTGCGTATCCCATCGAATAAGAATCAAACCCCACGCAGTTCTTCCTTCTTGCAAAGCAGGGGTTCGACAAAAAAGTATTGGTTTGTTTATTAATTTAATTCTGATTCTTAAATTAATAAATTTTAAATCTTTTCTGTTTTACACCTAAAAACAATTCTAAATTTGAGTTTAGAATTTGAGAATGGAAAGAAGATTATACTTTTGCTTTCCTTGTCTTTCGAATGAATGGAACGAGCTTAGCTCCAGATCTCAACTCCACCTTGGATTCGAAACCCTTGAAATTTGAATCTTAACAACAAAAGATTAGCAAAATAACGTGATGAATATAGATCAAAATTGAAATTGAAACAACAGCCCTTTTGTATTAAATTTCAAACAAAACTTAAAAGCAACAAGTGTATCAGTATTTAGAGAGAATTTCTGCCTTGGAATGTGTGTCAAATGAACCTGAATGAGACCCTATTTATAGAGCTGCTGAGGAGGGCACTGGCAATATGGATGGCAGCATCAGCATATCACCGGCGGCACCGTAGACATGCCGGTTGTCCAATGGCACATTGAGCATGCTGCCTTACCATCGACACGAATTTCATGCTGCCTATGAGGTGGCATGCCTGTGGCACACAAAGCCGGCTGGTTTGACCTGTTTCCTACTTTTTTGTCCATTTTCAGTCCATTTCAATTTCGATTTGAGCTCGGTTTGATCCTGTGGGTTTATAACTGAAAGACGGTCGACTGGAGGTGCAATTTTGAGGGTTCATAGTAGCAAATTGATCAATTTTGGAATTAATTTGCTCAAATTGCTCCTCACTTTGTTTATTGATGGAAATTTGTGTTCCAATAAATTGCTCCATAAGGGTTTCAAGGTTAGATTTGGGTGGGGTATGGATATAAGGTTGCTTCATAGGAAATCCTAATGGTTGTGTGGTTTGAAATTTTGGATCATGGTTGGGTTCAACTGGGAGGATGGGTTAGACCATGAAAAACCAGGGTGGTTCTTCCATTGAGGGTTATAAGTGTTTGAGTTCATACCTATTCTTTGGTTATATCCCCCTTGCACATAATTTACTTCCTTATTGGAACCAGGACTACATTGAGAATAAGGGTGGGGGCCTCCACATAATTCACAAACAACATCAGTATTTTCAATAAAATTAATTTGAGTTTTACTTACCATTTTGGTTAGTGCATCTACCTTTGCTGTTAGCAGGTTAATGGTGTCGAGTTCCAAAATACCCCTTGCTTTTGCCATAGTTGTCTCATCTCCTATGTATCCTTGGGATGCAAGTTCTTCAAGTAAAGTGACAGCCTCTCTTGCTATCTTATCCATCCATTTTCCACCAAATGCCGCATTGACAATGTTCTTATTTTCATTTGTTAACCCATTATAGAAAATTTGAGGAATCATCCATTTAGGCAATGCATGATGTGGGCATTGCCTTTAAAGTTCCTTAAACCTCTCCCAAGCTGTATAAATTGTCTCATTTGCATTTTGCTTGAAAATGGTGATCTCATCGCAGAATCTTGCAGTCTTATGTGGTGAGAAGTACTTTTGAAGGAATGCCTGCTTTAATTGATCCCAAGTGGTGATTGATTCACTTGGTACATTAGCCAACCATAACTGAGCCTTCTTTTTAACTGAGAAAGGGAAAAGCCTGAATCAGACTGTGTCATCTGATGCTCCATTAATTTTGAAAGTTACACATACATTCAGGAATGTCAAGATGTGAGCATATGGATCCTCCCCTTGCAAACCACCAAACTGATTGTTTTGCACCATTTGAATGATGCTTGGCTTGATTTCAAAGTTGTTGTTTGCAATGGAAGGAGCCACAATCCCTCCTAAACTGCTTGTGATGTTGGGCATAGCAAAATCGCCTAACGTTTGTCTTTCTCTAGCTATTACGCCTAGGTTGCGTTGATCTTCTTCTCTTTGTCTTTGATTCCTATGTAAAGCATGCAAAGTTTGTTCAATTTCAAGATCAATTGGCAGAAGATCATTAGAACTTCTACTACGTCTCATATTTAACTAAACAAAAAAAAAAAAAAGAAACAAAGCAGAAATGAAATCAAAATCAGAAAACAAAAGCCTAAAACAATTTTTCACTATTCTAAATTAATAAAAATTCAAATCAAATTTCTCGACAACGGTGCCAAAATTTAATGTGGGTCAAATTATAACCCTAATCCTCATGATTAAATATAGAGTAAGTACGGTGTCGAACTTGGGAAATTTGAGGAATCTTATATTAACCAAATAGATACTAAGAAGGATAGGTACACAATATTAAAAAGAGATTTATATCTAAACTAAATTCTATTATTATTATCCTAAATTATGAATAAAGAATGTTAGTTATTAGAATTACAAATCCGGATTGATTTTAGTTATAAGAGTTATATGCATGCAAAGATTGAGAACATGACCTAAAGTTTTTAAAAGCAATTCTCATTATCAATTAAAAGTATTTTGATTTAGAGTCTATAAGCATTCTCAAGTCATTATAGAGATAGAACAAAACCATTAAATTTTATGTCATTTCCTTTTATCCCCTTAGAGTGGATTGCTTGTCTCCAAGTACTATCCTAACCCCTAAGTAACTTCAATTGCCTTTCCACCAAGTTATCCCAACTCTCATTGTGAATAAATTGATTAACAAGTTATATATGGTGATCAAGCATACACAACACAATTAAGCACTCAATTGAAATTAAACCTTTCAATGCATATAGAAAATAAAGTAATTAAAATCAAAACTTTATTGCAATTCAAATAACTTAAACTTAGTGTAATTCCATAGTGTTAATGACAAAGTAGTGACAAGAAGACAAGTAGAACATCAAAGGAACAAGTCAAAAAGACAAGGGAAAGGAAACTTGATGATGTTTTCTTCACTCCTTCTTCAGAAAATTACTTTGTAGAAAGTAGCCTTTGAATGCTTCCTTGAACCTCTTGAAATTTCTTCAATCTTAGACTAATTATATCACTTGAATTTGCACTAAGTATTTGTAATTAAAAGCTATCAAATTCTAACTTCACATCCCCTAAAGTAAGGCCAAACACATGTATTTATAAGCCTCAAGGTGTCCTAAATGATGTCTTTTACAAAAAGGAGTGTTTGTGAAAGGATGTCATGAAAGGGTGTTGTAACTACTCGGCACAGGGGAAGCACGACTCGGCACCGAAGATCATTGTCACTAGTCAGCATAGAGGGGCACAAGTCAGCACAAAATACTACTATCACGAGTCGGCACAGTAGGTCACGAGTCGGCACACTCTGTCTCTTTGTCTTAGCCTTGCAAAAAGCCTCCTTCTTTAAGCATTACACCCTTTAAACTTGATATTTGCTAAGAAACACTTCAAAACTTAAAAACAAAGTTAAATGCACCAATTTATAGTGAAATGAATGCATGTACACACAAAACAAATTATTATTTCATTAGTTTAGTTATACTAATTTGCATCATATCAGCCCACTTGTTAACACAATACCTACTCACCTTCAGAGTTTTGGTTGCAACTGCATCAAAAGTTAAAGATTACATCTAGAGTACATCATTTCAAGCTGAATTCCCCACCACCAACCTGAACAGTGATGAGGAATCTAGATCGGACTTGACCTCACCTTACCTCAACTCCAAAAGGCATATCATAGAGTAGTTCAAGTTTAGCTAATCTAACCTATCTGAAATTAAATTCCAAGTCTAAACTTGAGTCCAAGTCCAAATCTCAAAGTCTAAGTCAGAGTCTGTCGTCTTATTTTTTTTGTATTCTCGTCGACCATAATGGCTCCTTTTTGTTATATTGCAATAAAGTTTCCTTTACAGTGATGTATCTACATTTTCTTTTCATTTTTTATGCATTAATTTTCTTATCTTCCTTGTTTAATTTGACACAGAAGAGCCTAAAAAGAAAAAAAAAAGAAAAAAAGAAAAAGAAAAAAAATGAAGAAAAAAAGGGTAAAGATTAAATCCACTATAATCAGCATAGATCAAAATTTGAGGTGTCCTCATTTTCTCAAATCAACAATCACTTTGTTAGCTCTTAATCAAAGAAGGTCAAGTAATGGACCTCTCATCAAACAATTGAAGCACAAATCAAATGGAATTACCTATTGCACATCGAGTAATCAAACAATACACCCCAATAAGGGGCAATAAGTTCAAAGAAGACCTTTGTCAAATCCATAATTCAAAGGCCAGAGCCCCTCAAAGCAGCAAATCATGGTAGAATATTTTCTCTTAAATTTCATTAATACAAGCTCACTAAGTTGAAAATCTAAAAGGGTGGCTTAGGCAAAAGTTAGAGCTGAGAGAGAAGGCTCATCCAAGTTATCTTCCCTTGTTAAATCATCTTTAATCAATCCGTCATGTCTCATGTCTCCAAAGTCATCCTTTCCCACTAGAGGTTCGTTCTCTAAGGATATACAATCTTCTATGCCATTATCCTATAATAAGGGCATGTCTTCCTAGGTTGTCAATCTGTCCCATCGCTTAGCTCAAAGAGCTAAGGCACAATCCCTCACATTTTGCTAGAGGGTATGCCCTAGAGTAATGTATAAGTTATGTAAATGTAAAACATTATCCCTAAATGGCAATAAAATATATGTTTATAAATGAAATTATTCCATTGTATTAAATATATATTTGAAGTCCATAAGTGTTTTTTCAAAAAAGGATTTATTCTCAAGTGTTGAGAATATGGATGGCAGATCGCTCTTAAACAAATACTTTAAAATGTTCATGGTCATAGGATTAATTACTAGGCATTATTAATTTCAGAAGTCCATCACCTCTGTTTATAATCTATAATCAGTATATGATACTTATGATTATAGAGACAGTGAGCATCATACTATTTGACAAATGTTGTCGATATAAACATGTAGATATTCATATGATGAATGATCGAACTATAATGTTAGATGATGATGACATGCAGTTTTATTGCTAGTCAATAAATCATCATCTAGGTAATAATTGTACATATAGTCTTTTGACTTGAGAGACACTGTATCTAATTCATTAGTAATTGGAATTTACTACTACTTACATACTAATGCTATTCAAGTATTGATATATGGTATATGATAGTTCTAACTAGTTATGAACGGAGGTAAGTGATCACCAAGAGAGAATTTGTTAACTTGAATAAACAAGGAAGAAATCCTATGCGATCTGATTATTCTTGATAATCAAATCCTTGGCCAAGGTAGTAAAGATTCATTAGAAAGGGTTTCTAGTAGGAATCAATTTTATCAAGAATTAGAATCAAGATATAGACATATGATTGAAGCATATTAGGGTTTGACAAATCCATGACCCTAGCAAAGATTGGGATTTCGTAATGAAGGGATTTTAGTGTATATTAATTATGATCAATGGTCCATGAAATGAATAAGTGATTAAAAACTCATATTCATTCTAATTAGGTAGTCATGATATGCTATACTAGGTGTCACTCATGACTTATAGGACTAAGGGTGATATAGGGATTTCACATTAGTAGAGAAAATTATTTTCTCAATCCTATTGCTAATTAGACATGAACCTAGAAAGTCACACACCCAAAAGTATTCACCTTCCAAGGATAAAAGGTTTACCATAATAATTGATTAAAGTATTTAATTAATTAATTAGTGGTAAAAGGATTGAACTTGTAATTAAATTTACAAAGACCCTAGCATGTCTTGAAGTTTAAATCTAAAATGATATCTTATTAATGAAAATAGTCTTTCAACTACTTAAGGCTTAATGAAAATGATCATAAACAATAAAGGGTAAGTTAGTCTTTTCCATTTAAGCTTAAAGCAAAAAAGCAAAATAAATATCTTATTTTTTCCCTAATTAACAACATAGTGGTTGGCTATTTAAATGCAAATGATGTTGTTAATTTGAGAAATCTTTTGCATATCTTTTCATATAGAAATCTAATAGAGTAAGTCTTGAGAGATAAGAGAAGAGAAGAAGAGTTCTTCAATTTTCTTGTTCTTCATTTCTTGTTCTTTGTTCTTTGAGAAAGAACAAAGGTTTCTTTTGTTGAAAAAATATATCCATAGTAATTAGAAGAAATTAAATCACCAAGGATTTGTTTTAAAAGATCCTGTATTCAAATTGGGCTACCAAGAGAGAGAATCAAGAACATCTAAACAAATCAAAGTGAGCCTTAGAGGTGAAGCTTGGTGTGGATAATCTAGAGGCTCAACATTTAGGGAGCTTTTGGAGAGGAAAGAAGAATTGGAGTTCATATGCTTCAAGAGGTAATATGATTACCACTTGATCTTCTTTCTTTCTTATGTGTTTTACACATTAATTAGATGATTGGATGAATGTTTATTGGACCCATTAAGATGTAAGTGAAATTTTAAATTATTTGAAATTTCACTCACCATGTTGCTTCCGCTTAATTTGCGCCTAATGTTCCTTCACATTTCCCACCTTCACATTCTTATCTCTCATTTGGAAGCATGATCCCCAATTTACCTTCTTCCAGTAGCCCTTTAACCATTCCTAAAGGCTCTTTATTTTAGCTAGTGCAGTCATTTACATCAAGTCAATCCAATTAAATGTCAGTTTAAAAGTCTCTTCAATCTCAAACAATGAGAAAAGCTTGACTTGCTCTTTTCCATGATTCATGCTATAAAAGGAAAAATCATACAACCTCCATGATTCTTTTCAAAAGTTTCATCCTACCTTCAAACCATTCTTGAACTTTATAAAATCATACTATTCCATCCCAAGCCTCATTGACAAATCATATCATCATTTCAAGCTCAAGCCACATACCACCCTTTCTTTGGCAAAATCTCATCATAGGCAAAACCAAAAATCCCAAGTCTCTTAAGATTCATCATCTTTGAATATAGTTCCTTGGCAAAAGCAGAAGTGGAGGCATATCTCCCAAAACCTATCATCCTCAAGTTGATTAAGAAGGACTCGAACCAGTTAAGGTCCATCTCATACAACCTTAGAAAATATCTCATGATCCTTGAAAGATTAAGCCTCATTGGCAAAACACATAATCCCTGAGATCTTTAAAGCCTCCAAACCATTCTGATGCAACCATGTCAAAGGGCAAACCCTTATCCATGAGCCTATGGTATCCTTGTGACCAAAATCTATAGCACCATACTTAAGCCAAAGCTAAACATCCAAAGCACCCTCGTAGAAAACTATCTTTAACACCTAAAAGCCTTCACCATGAAGCCCAAAACCAAAAGCCTTCGCTATGAAGTCCAAATCTAGAAGCCTTCATTAAGAAGCCTAAATCCAGAAGCCTTCATTATAAAGCCTAAACCAAGAAGCCTTCATCAAGAGGCACATGACTAATAGCCTTCACCATGAACCCCACTCCTAAAAGGCCTTCATTTATGAAGCCCATGATCTCCTCTAAGGCAAAATCTAACTGAGCCTTCCAAATTGATTGCCTAGCCTGACCTTTTCCTCTAAGCTAAGATTAGCCTCCTAGGTCTAGCATCCTAGCCTGATCTCTTTAACACAGTCTTAAGGTAAAATTTGACCAAATGTTTCGAACAAACTCTCTAAAGGCCATCTAACCTCTTGTAAGGCCAAACCTAACCTAGCCTTCTAAGGTTATCTCCCTAAAGCCAAACTAGAAGGCCATAACTTGATCGACCATCTAATCTGATCTTTTACAAAGCCAAACCAAACTGAGCTTCCAAATGACCCTAGCCAAGGCCAAACCTGACCTAGCCTTCTAAGATGATCTCCTTTAAAGCCAAACCAGAAGGCCATAACTAACCAAGCCGACTACTAGACCTGACTAAAGACTCATGTATAAACTTTTTTGGAGATAAGCTCAATAAATTGACCTTTGCCAAAACTTGACCTAGCCTTTTAACCTAATCGTCTCTAAGGACTTGACCCCCCTTATCAAGCTTTCCAATTCAACCTCAAACCAAACCTTCTCCCCAGCTGAACCCACCTAAGCCCAGCTCGACCTTTTCCAGCCACACCTGGCTTAACTTCCCAAAATGACTTCTTCTTATGCCAAACTGATAACCATCGACCAAGCAGCCTCATACCTGATATGACTCTAAGCTAGCTGTTCAATCCAATCCCAAATCAAAAGGCCATGCTAAACTAAGCCTTTCAAGCTAACTAGCTCAATCTCTTCCTCCTCCAAGGCTAAATCAATAGCCTTTGACCAACCCTTCAACCAGCCTCATACCCAGTCCAACCATCCCCAAGCTAGTCTATCTAAACAAAATAGCCAAACCACTTTATCATTCTAAAGTAGGGGCATTTTTCTCCTAAATATTCACCTTTTCAAAATGGGGGCACCTTTCTCCTAAAAAAAAACTTAGCATAATAAATTGACCCTTTGCAAGTTCAAAGTATCTAATTATTGCACAATCATATGCATTTTGCATTAAATAAACTTTTAAATCAAGGCAGATTATCAAGTCAAGCTTCACAAAATAAGGGAGGATCACTTCCTCGCTAATACCTACCAGACAAGATCATCTCCTCACTGATTCCTACCAGACAGGGTCATCATCATTCCTACTAGACAGGATCATCTTCTTGCCGATTCCTACTAGACAAGGTCATCATCATTCCTACCACACAAGATCACCTCCTCGCCGATTCCTACTAGATAGGGTAGTCATCATACCTACCAGACAAGATCATCTTCTCATCGATTCCTACTAGAAAGGGTCATCATCATTCCTACCAGATAGGATCACCTCCTCGCCAATTCCTACCAAACAGGGTCGTCATCATACCTACTAGATAGGATCATCTCCTTGCTGATTCCTACTAGACAAGGTCATCATCATACCTATCAGACAGGATCACCTCCTCACCGATTCCTACCAGATAGGGTAGTCATCATTCCTATCAAATAGGAACATCATTTTTTAGCTCTGACTAAAAAGGATAACCTTAAGATCCATACTTTAAATCTGAATTAGGTATCTCTTTTGATCATACCTATCCCAGGACAACATTAGGATCCATATCTTAAATATGAATCAGGTATCCCTTTTAATCAAACCCATCCTAAGTCAACCTTAGGATCTATACCTTAAATCCCTTTTAATCAGACCTATTCTAGGTTAACCTTAAGATCTATACCTTAAATCTGAATTAGGTATCTCTTTTAATCAGACCATCCTAGGATAGCCTTAGGATCATTTCACTCATAAATGTTTAGTAACGATCACCTAGGCATTCCTATGGTTCATTTTTTCTACCACTTTTATTCAAAATCCACCATTTTCTCCAAAACATGTCTAGACTCTGACTTAGGCATTCATTGGGTTCATCCTACCATTCCTAATCCTTGGGTTCACTATAATCAGAATTGCCTTTTGTCAAAAGCCAATTCTGATGAGGGGGCAGTTGTGAACCTCAAAATTGCACCCTTGGGATCCAACTGCAGCTTAACACCTACAAAGATTAGTGCGCTACGTAGAGCCAATACGGTGGTCCTGCTAGCCGGTTAACGGGTAAGGATCAAGGGGGCAGCGCCCCATTGAAAAATAAATTTCTTGAATCTTTCACCTTCAGACAACCAGCACTCGATTACGAATCCATAGAATCAAACTAGACTCAAATCTGATAAAAAATGGACCAAAATAGGCTAAAACAATGCAAAACCGGGTCAAACTAGCTGGCCGGCATGCAACTAGTGCCGCCCATGCCTACTGATGTTGCAACTCACCAGTGCTCTATAAATAGAGATTCCATTTAGCTCTCTTGGAGGGATTTTAGAGATGAAATTGGAGAGGAAAACTTACCTATATGCTCTTCTTTCTATCCTAAAATTTTGTTAAAATTAATACCAAAATCTATCACTCCAAATTCTTTTAATTTACAATTATTATTCTATTTTGCTAACCTTTTCTGTTTAAGGTTCAACTTCAGGGTTCCCAAATCCAAGGTGAAGTTTAAATCCGGAATTAAGCTTACCCTATTCATCTGAAGGTCAAGGAAAATAAGGGTATAATCCCTTTTCTTCTTTCCATTTCTAAAATTCTAAAATTCAGATCTAGAATTCTCTCTATTTTATCTTTCTTTAGGTCTAAAATAGAAAATGTCTAAAATTTATTAATTTAAAAATTAGAATTAAATTAATAAACTAAATCAACATTTTTCCAAAACCTCTGCTTCGTAAGAAGAAAGAACTGCATAGAGTTTGATTCCTATTTAATAGGATATGCAGGCTGCCATTCTGTAAGGCATCAACTCCAAATTCCTTTTTAATAATATTTTTCCCTTTTATATTTACAGTTTAAGTTTTATTTATTTGTATATGTTGGATTCTTTATGTTCATCTCTTTAATTTAATTTGGAAATGTGTGCTTTTACTAGCACCTATAAGGGCTAAAGGAAAGATCATCTCTATTTCATTCATTTCAGTTTTGTAATAATTAAGATAGATTTATTTTTACTTATTTATTTGCAACTATCATTTCATTTTACCATCTATAACTGTTTCATTCATCATTTTACTCTTGTTCATGCATACACTAAAATTACCCTTTTTAAAGAGTTATTTCGCAAATTTTAACCAAATATTTATTTAAATACCAAAATCTAATCCTCGAGCCCTCTTTGATCACTCACGGTTCCATTGGGATAAATCAAATATTTTTAGAGTTAATCATTTTGAGTTTTTCTTTAATTTTCCCAATTAAAATAAGTAAATTAAAGTGGCGACTCCATTTTATGAATAACAAATTGCAAAATCCAATTTTCTAAACTTATAGCGAGTTCCAATCATGGAGTTTCTCATAAAAAACATTGATTCTCCTTAGTGAATCAGACCGGTGCTCAGGTAAGGCCTCACAATAATATGATATGATTAGATATTTTTCACTATATTTATAGATAGTTTTCTTATGTAAATAAAATTCTATCTTTGATTATATTTCTGTAATATTTTACACTTATAAATAGGTACTATAAATAAGATTTTATCTTTGATTCTATCTCTGTAACCTTAATATAACGGTTTTGGTTCGATTTAGATAAAATAGAGATTTAGTTTTTTAATTTTTTAATTTGGTTTAATTTTGAATCAAATCAACTGTTTGCTCCTCTCTAGATTTGTTTCATCATCGAATCATTTAGGGAAAAAAAAATTAAATTTAACAATAAAGAAATTTGTTGCTAAATGGCGCTTTTATTTTTTAGTGTTATTTTCTCCTTGAAATTAAGAGTTACATTATTAAATTTTTTATGTATAAAACTTAAGGGTGCAAACATTAATTCAAACATTAAAATGTTTAAATTTAGTTGATTTAAATTTAGCCGAATTTGTATCCAACCATGATTAAATCAAATATTATCATTATCGTTCGTTCTTATTTAATTAAAGAATCGATTCAACTCGAGTTTAATACTTTCATGGAACCTAAACATAAATAAATTTTTTACTATTTTTAAATAACTTATTTATAGTATTTTATGTGAATTAATAAAAAAAAAATTACTTACACAAGATTCTACAACAAATTGAATTTACTTTTATGTAGAGAAAAACAAATTTGTTTTTATTATTTTATGCGTCCATAAATAATAATCCATATTTCTCTTTTGGAATATCTAAAAAATAGTTTACCTTCTGTTTCAAATTAAATATATTATTGCATTTTCAAATATATATTTTAATGTTCTCATAATTAATCACATTATTATAAACAAATTAATGTTATTGGTGGTTGTAAAAAGGTAAAATATAAATACAAATATTTAATTTTTGTACCAAAATAAAAGTTAGCTATTATTTGTGCAAGGAGTGACGAAGTATGAAGTTTTAAAATTTTCATTTTCTTCTTCTTTATACACCTATAATAAAAAAAAAAAAATTGTTATGTTATAATAATATATTTTTGTACATAGGGTATTAAATTTAAACAAAATATAAGTGAATATGTTCATGAATATAATCTTCTATATAGTACATCTAATTTGGGAAGAATATGATTTTTTTTATTATTATTATTATTTGTAGAATTCAATAACTAAAAAAAAATTCTTCTGCCCTGAATTCAAACTAGTTTTTTTTTTTTTTTTTTTTTTTGACTGAGATCTAACTAAAAGTCATTTTAAAACTTTTCTCATATTCCGTCAGAATTGTTTTTTAAAAAATTTTATTTCTGAATTTTCTCATAATTACCCTCTACTTTCCAAATAAAGACAAATATATGTAAAAAATATTAATAATAATAAGTCAAGAAAATTTCCCCAAATTCTAAATTATGAGGTATGTATAAAGAAAAAATTGACCAAAAAACAAATGGGGTCATCAAAGTCTCTGTGATGAGTTGGTTTACAATATAGAAGAAATTGAGATCAAATGTGAAATGATAAGTAAATAGAAGAAAGAAAGAGGTTTGGTCATAATCTAATGGGGGCTGTAGTGTATTAATGATAATGGAAGAAAAATAAGAAGGCACTCCCTTTTATGGGGAATTGGAAAATGAGAAGACTTACCTTATCATCCTTGTCTAGTGCTTTCGGTCCTTTTGTCTCTTGGTGCCTCATTTGGACCATGGTTTAACACCACCACCCATTGTTCAACCAACGGTGCACAATTCCCCTTTTAAACAAGAGAGAATGAGCGGTCAAATTGTGGAGAAAATGTTAGGTAGATTTAGTAGGAGTTTGGTTGAACGGTTAACTTAATTCATTTGATAAAAAAAAAAAAAAAATTAACAACTGTTAACTTATTCTCATCCATTGATTAACAGATTAAAATTAAGTGTTTGATTGTTTCTCTTTTAATATAAAGATTCTAAATTTAAATTTTAATACCTTTTTCTCTAATTAAAACAAAAAAATTCTGAAGAGAAAATTAAAGAAAAAAAAGCATAACTTGTTAAATGGCCAACTCACAAGAATGATCTTAATTCGATTTAGTCATGAATATTTTCAGATTAATATGTGCATCTATCAGTATTAAATTCTTTCCTCAAGTGAATTTAAAGGAGTATCCTCAATGCTAAGTAATTATGGTCTTATTAATATTTTCATTTTTTTCAGGAATTATTTGTTTCGTTGAAAATAAAGTCAAGAATCGAAATCAAAATAAGTAATTATAATTCCTAACATTTGTTTCACGAAAAAATATTTGGAAATAAAAATGTGATTCTCCTATTTAAAGGAATCACTCGTTCCCTTCACCTCCAAAAGGAATTAAATTCTGATTCCTATGAAATTAAATCAAACATTTTATTTTAGTCAAACATATAATTATTTGTATTATTTATAATATTAATGTTTAATATAAAATATTATAAAATATGAAATAATAAAATATTATAAAATATAAAATTAAATATAAACTAAATAAATATAATAAAAATTAAAATACTATCAAAATAATGATAAAAAAATACAATTAATTTTATTATCTCAAATGAATATTAAACAAAATATCGAATTTAAAATAAAAAATTAATTTTATCATCTAAAATAAATATTTAACAAAATATAAAATTAAAATTAACCTATATTTCAAATTACGTTAAATATGTTATTTAAAACGTTTTTCCACATTTGAAGTAATTGAAATTTTAAATATGATTATTATATTATTTATAAAAATATTATTAACAACATGCATGTAAATCATAATAAACTTTATTAAAATGTTCATTCTGATTCCTATATTTAAAAAACCAAATAGTTTTATAAGAAATTGATTCCAATTACTTCATTTTCCTTATTGAATTAAACATTTGAAAAAAAATACATTTGAAAAAAAATAATCATTCTTTTTTTATTTAATTTCATTTTATTTATGATTTTGATTTTGATTCTAAGGCTTGAATCAAATCAGTTTTTAAGAGTACAAAAAGTGTGAGATCTCGAAAATATTACTAATTTAAATCTTAATTTTTGAAAATTTTAATATTTTTAAAGATTCCATAAATATAAATTAGCTAAGATCACATGTATCCAATGCATAAAACCTGACAATCATTTGATATCCCCAAAACTAGAAGTCAACTTCAATTAATTTTACGGTAATGGGTGGTTTTAGTGTCCATTCCCTTGGCAAAATGGGTTGGTATGCAATTCCATTACAAGACATTGCCACAAATAGAGGGAGAGAGAGACGTGACAAGTTACTTTCCCACGTCAAAGGGTGAGGTAATGTTGCACCGTGGAGATGAGGAGAAAGATTGAGTGATAATGATAAAAGGAAAAGTTGATACTTAAAAGTTATTTGGCTTCATCTCCAATATTATTTGGTTTCATATCTCATTGAGTGAGTGAAGATTAAAAGGGTATTAATTTGGAGTCACTTTGGCTGCATGTAATTAGTGATTATGGCTTGTCATATTTTGGTCGATTGGAAACACAAAAAGAAAAGGCAGCCTCCAACACTACTTGACAAAACAAAATAAAACAAAAAAGATTACATATATCTCTCCTCATTACAATAATCACATAATAACCAAAATTGTCTCCTCTAATCATCATATTTATGTTAAAAGTAACGTTATACTGATATAAGTTTTGAATCATTTAACACATCAAGAATTTATGTATCCAACATGTTGCGACATGATACATCAATATTTGGATTTATTAATAAAATTATTATTAACTTAATCGCTAACCCTATTTGTCAATACATAATTATACAACTTTGACAAGAAAAATTAATTTAACAATGGATAAAGATTATTTAAGGTTGGTCTATATGAGAATTTTGACTCTAAATACATTCTCTATTGAGTGTCATTTAACAATGGATGAAACTGTGGAAATGTCATGCTAAATATGCATATTTTATTTGACAAACAATACTTAATTAACATCAGACAAACTTTTCTTTGTAATGGAAATATTTAATCATTGTATGTATATATGTTTTATCTTTTTGAATAGTTAGTCTACCTTGTGTTTCGTGCGAGCTCCTCTTTTAATCGAGTGATTGTTCACAAATATAGCTTGATTTTCTAAAATAAAAATTTAAAAAGGAGAATGTTATTACCACACTATTTATGTCAATTTTTACCATTTTATATAGTGCAATGTATTTATGTAAAAATATTTTTATTTTTATTTTTATTTTTATTTTTATTTTTATTTTTATTTTTATTTATTTTGACAAGAGTAAAAATATAAATTTACTAATAATTATTTAATAAAACAGAGCTTTATT